>CM053756.1:46793692-46813225 GCA_028658305.1 Pachyuromys duprasi
GCTGTAAAAGGAAGCCAGATCATTTATCTCATCAAGAAAAGAATCAGATCAGTTACTTCTGCCCCAAGTCATTCTATGTGAGGGTAAAGTGTTCTGTGGGCACTGTTTTTGTGTGTTAAAGTAGCTTTGTGTGTGCAGATTTCATCAGAGGAGCCTAATAATAATGGCAGAGGTGAGGCAGATAAACCACTGTTTCTTAAGCAAACAAAAGCTTATGTTTAACATTTTGGAGCTCTGAGGAACCCTGAATGCTAATGTCAAGTGCAAACAGCTCAAATGACTGGCTATTAAATGCTTTTTATTTTTAACTCTTGAATTTTAATAAGTATAATAACATGAATTAATAAGGAGATTTGATGTTGTTTATTAAAGAGTTATAGTTTACAATAGTTTTGAGATCTCATTACAGAGAAATAGAGAAGTGTGACTCCATGAAATGAAAAAGTTTATAATATAGAAACTACATTATGTAGTGCCCATGTATTAAAGTTACAGTAAGTTATTTGCTGCCAGATCTCTCACCTCTCTCTCTGTGTCTGTCTGTCTCTCTGTGTGTCTCTGTCTTTCTCAATCTCTCTCTCTGTATCTTACCCACACATATATGTACTAGTCTATATTGTGGAATGACGTTATCATAATTGTATATATAAACTACTGTGAGAACTTTATGTTTTCCAGTTTTACATATCATTGGGAAATAACAAAGATGAATAGAGCAGAACTTTTTGAGGCAAACTACTTAGTACCCTTTCAATTTGCTTCCTAAACAAAATGAGATTTTGAAACAAATTAGTTATGTAAATTCCTTCCCCTCCCTCTCTTGAAAAAGTGAATGTCTTAGCTCTACAAGGTATCATTAGTGCTTGTTTTCATACCTGCTTATACTCCTTAAAAATACTTCTTGAGGACATCAAAGAGTATTTCAGTATTGCACCTATAGCTTCACCTGCACTGAGAACCAGAAATTCAGCTGTGTGCTTTTACCAGACAGTTTGGATCCAAATGGAAATTACAACTCTAACTTACATTTTTAACTCCTCTTTCACTAAGACTTTGGTAGAAGGCAAACCTTATGCTTTGTTCTGTCTCAACTCTAAACGATGCATTCGATTTGCATGCCTTATTTATGCAGTTACGCATTCCCACTACATTGTGTATGTGTGTATGTGTTTGCTGTGTTTGTGTCTGCACACATACAAAGCTAGAGCAATATATTGGGACTCCTGCTCCTTCACTTTTATCAGGTATTCCAATGACACACGGTCTCTCATTGAATGTGGAGGTAGGCTGATGGCCACCAATCCTGAGAGATGATTCTGTCTCTGTTGCAACATTACTGGATTTTTAGCTAATACATATGAATAAAATTCTCTTATTTGCAGAGCAATCTCTACAACCTTCTATCACACTAATAAATACCATCCTCTGGTATACTGGGGGATGAAACAAACCAAGTCTTTGTAATCTAAAAATATTTCATATAGTCCTTTATCAATTTAATCTGGTTTTGTTGATTCTTTGCTTTCTCTTCGTTTCTAATTTACTGATTTAACCCTGAGTTTGATTATTTCCTTGTTATCTACTCTTCTTCAGTATGCTTGCTTCTTTTGGTTCTAGAGCTTTCAGGTATGCTTTTCAGTTGCTAGTGTGAGAGCTCTCCAATTGCTTTATGAAGGCACTTAGTGCTAATGAACTTTCCTCTTAGCACAGCTTTCATTGTGTCCCATATGTTTATGTACGTTGTGTCTTCATTTCAATTGAATTCTAGAAAGTATTTAATTCATTTCTTTTTGTTTTTATTGATATATTATTTATTACAATTTATTCATTTTGTGACTCAGCTGTAGACCCCTCTCTCATCTCCTCACAGTCCCACCTTCCCTCCCTCTTCTTCCCCTACGTCTTTCCCTTGTTCACCTATAGGGAGGTCCTCCTCCCCTGCTTTCTGCCCTAGCCTATCAGGTCTCATCAGGACTGGCTGCTTTGTCTTCCTCTGTGGCCTGGCAAGGTTGCCCCCACCCCACCAGGGGAAGGTGATCAAAGAGAAGTCCACTGAGTCCATGTCAGAGAAAGCCTCTGTTCTGCTTACTAGGGAATCCACATGGAGACTGAGTTGACTATTGTCTACCTTTGAGGAGGGGGACTAGGTCCTCTCCTTGCATGGTCCTTGGTTGGTGCATCAGTCTCTGCAGGCCCTCCTGGGTCCAGATATTTTGGCTGTGTTGGTCTCCTTGTGAGCTCCTGTCCCTTCCAGGTATTTCTACCCCCCCCCATTCTTCCATAAGTTTCCCTGCATTCTGCCCAAAGTTTGACTATGTGTCTCAGCATCTGCTTTGATACCCTACTAGGAAGATTTGCAGGCAAATGGATAAACAGAAAAGATCATCTGAGTGAGGTAACCCAGAAGCAGAAAGCTATATAGGGTATATACTCACCTATTAGCCATATAATATTGGATAAACATACTAAATGTATAGTCCTAAAGAAGCTAAACAACAAGGAGGACCCTAGGGAAGATGCTTAATCATCATTCAGAAAGGCAAACAGGATAGACATCAGAAGCTGGAGAAGACAAGGGATAGGACAGGAACCAACCACAGAAGGCCTCTGACAGAATTTAATTTCCAAAGTTTGTTTATGAGTCTCAGTATCTGCTTTGATACACTGTTGGGTAGAGTGTTTCAGAGGCCCTCTGTGGTAGGCTCCTGTCCTGTTTCCTGTTTTCTCCTTCTTCCAATGTCTGTCCTGTTTGTCTTTCTGATTGAAACTCTACCCAGAAGAGTATCAAAGCAGATACTGAGACTCATAAACAAACTTTGGGCAGAATTCAGGGAATCTTAGGAAAGAAGGGGGAGATAGTAAGACTTGGAGAAGACAGGGGCTCGATAAGGAGAGCAACAGAACCAAAATATCTGGGCACAGGAGTCTTTTCTGAGACTGATACTCCAACCAAGGACCATTCGTGGATATAACCCAGAACCCCCTGCTCAGATGTAACCTATGGCAGCTCAGTATCCAATTGGTTTCCTAGTAAGGGGAACAGGGACTTTCTCTGACATGAACTCAGTGGCTGGCTCTTCGATCACCTCCCCTTGATTGGGGAGCAGCCTTGCCAGGGCACAGAGAAGGACAACGCAGAGAGTTCTCATGAGACCTGGTAAGCTAGGGTCAGATAGAAGGGGAAAAGGACCTCCCCTATCTGTGGACTTAGAGAGGGACATGGGAGGAGATGAGGGAGGGATTGGGATGGAATGAGGGAGGGGGCTACAGCTGGGACACAAAGTGAATAAACTGTAATTAATATAAAAATAAAAATTTATTTAAAAGAACCAACCAAACAAACAAACAAGAATTTAATTCCTTTATTTCTTTCCTGGCCCAGTGGTCACTGAGTAGAGAGTTTGTAGGCTTTCTGTTGTTTCAGCTTTAATCCATAATGTTCTGATAAGAAAAAAAAGGCATTATTTCAATTTTCTGGTATCTGTTGAGTCTTACTTTGTTACCGAGTATATTGAAAACTTTTTAGAAGATTCCATGAGGTGCTGAGAAGAAGGGATGTTCTTTTCTGTTTGGATAGACTCTTATGTAGATATCTGTTAGATCCATTTGATTCATAACATTAGGTTGGTTTCACTATTTCTATTTGGTTTCTATCTCTATAACCTGTCCATTGGTGAGAGAAGTGGGTTGAATTCCCCCACTATTATAATGTGTTATGTTCAATGTGTGATTTACACTTTAGTAATGTTTCAAAATTTCTTCTATAAATTTAGGGGTATCCTTGCATTCTGGGCATAAATGTTCAGAATTGAGCTTTCATCTTAGATTTTTGCCTTTGATGTGTATCAAATGTCTTTCCTCATCTCTTTTGATTAATTTTGGTTGAAAGTCTGTTTTATTAGATACTGAATTGCTATTGCAGCATGTTTTTGTTTTTTGGAGGGATTTCTTTGCTTGTAAAATCTTTATCCAGCCCTTTACTCTGAGATAATGTCTATCTTTTTGGCTGGGGTGTGTTCCTTGTATGCAGTAGAATGATGGATCCTGTTTCGCAACCCTTCTGTTAGCCTATGTCTTTTTATTTAGAAATTGAATTAATTGATGTTGAGAGATATTAATGACCAATGATTGTTAATTACTGTTATTTTGATGTTTGTGGTGGAAGACAGTTGGGGGTGGGAGAAAGAATCATCTTTTGGTTTTGCTGGTGTGGGGTTATTTATTTCCAGTATTTTCTTGTGTGTAGTTAACTTTCTTGTGTTAGAGTTTTCCTTCTAGTATATTCTGTAGGGCTGGATCTGTAGATATTAAACTTATTTTAGTTGTGGAATAACCTGTTTTCTCTATCCATGGGGATTAATGTTTTTGCTGGGTATAGTACTCTGAGATGACATCTGTAGTCTCTTAAAATCTGCAATATATCTTCCCAGGACCTTCTGGCTTTATAGTCTCTGTTGAGAAGTCAGGTGTAATTCTGCTAAGTCTGCCATTATATATTACTTGGCCCTTTTTTTTTCTTGCTGCTTTTAATATCCTTTCTTTGTTATGTACATTTAGTATTTACATTATTATGTTGGGAGGATTATCTTTTCTGGTCCAATTTATTTGGTATTCTTTAAGCTTCTTGATGTTTATAGGCATCTCATTCTTTAGTTTGAGGACCTTTTCTGTGATTTTGTTGAACATATTTTCTGGGCTTTGGAACTGAGAATCTTCTTCTAATGTCCCTATTATTCTTTAGTTTTGTCTTTTCATGTTGTCCCAGATTTCTTGGCTGCTTTGTATCAGGCACTTTTAGGTTTAACATTTTCTTTGATCAAAGTATTAATTTCTTCAATAGTATTTTCTAACCTGAGATTCTCCCTTTTATTGCTTGTATTCTGTTGGTGATGCTTATGTGTGTAGTTCCCTGTTTTCTTCCCTAGGTTTTCCATCTCCTGGATTCCTTCAGTTTATTTTTTCTTTATTGCTTCTATATCCACTTTCAGGCCTTGAATAGTTTTATTCATGTTCGTCACTTGTGTGTTTGTCTTTTCTCTATTTCTTTAAGGAATTTATTCATTTTCTCTTCAAATGCCTCTATCATCTTCATAAGATTAGAATTAAGGTCATATTCTTGTTTTTTATCTGTGGTAAAATATACAGGGCTTGCTTTAGTAAGATACCCAGATTCTGGTGGTGCCATATTTCCCTGGAATTTGTTGATTGGGTTTTTATGCTGGACTATAGCCATCTCATTGTCCCTGGACTTGGCAGGCCTCCAAAAATGGAGCTCAGGGGAGCAAATTCACTTTACTGCCTTTGTGAGTACTCTGGTAATCCCAAGTAGCAGCAGGCCTCTGGTAGTACCAGATGGCAGTAGGCCTCTAGCAGTCACTCTGGTAGGCCTCTAGCAGGACTCTGGTAATTTCAGATGGCAGCAGGTCTTTGTTGGTCCCTGATGGCCACAGACCTCTAGGAATGCAGGCTGAGCTGTAGGCCAGGAAATGGTGTGCACAAGGAATAGGACAGAGCTCATCATTTCTAGCCTTACCTCAGAGGACCTGGAGTGGACCTCTGGGAATAGAAGTAGAGCTTTCAGTCCCAAATGGCACATGGAATTCTACATGGATTCAAGACTTTATAGTAGCTTTTCACCTTCCATGTGAATAGGTAATAAATGGCAGTGCCTCCCTCTATTTCTCAAGCACTGTATCTTTTTTCTCTACAGAACATAGGTGTCTTAACTTCTGAGGAACTGAGACCCTAGTTTATACTTTTCTGTTCGCTTACTGAACACACATTCTTAGTATTTATTTCTTTTTCTTCCCACCATCCATATATGGAAGCACATAGAACATATTTTATATGTTGCTTATTCTTTCGTGCTCATGCATTTGACATATTTATCCTTGCAAGTACAGTTCTATCTTTCTTAAGCGTATTGCCACATGTCTTTAAATCACATAACACTGCTCCATTTTATCTACTCATTGTACTTTTGTTGGTGCTTGCATTGTCTCAGTTTGGAGTCTTGAATCATTTTTTTTCTTTTGGTCATCATTAGTGCATTGCTTTGTTTGGCCTATATCAGGGAGTATAATTACCAGGTCCTGGTTAGTATATAAGCCCAGCTTTCCTGGAAAATGACTGACCATTTTTTTAAATGGGTATAATAATTTAGCACTTTTCTCAGGAACATGTGAGAATTTAGAGGCATATGACTCCACAGTCTGTATCGATGAACCAATTTTAGACTTTTTGTGTGTGATGGCATCTAATTATTGTCTCAGTTTTATTTTATTGGCTATTAATGAGGCGAGTCATATTTAATATATTTATTATTGAAGATTCACACACTGTCTCTGTGAAATGCTTTACCAATTAACTTGACTGTTTTCAGTTTTCTTTCTTATTCTTATTGATCTGAAAATCTTAATTTCCTTGAAATATGGACCTTGACAGTCACATGTGTTGCATATCCCCTTTTCGAATCTTATACTTTCATTTTTAAGGCTCTTAATTTTATCATTTTAAAAATAAGAGTCTTGGTCATAAATGTAATATTTTATGGCCAATAGGTTTTTTCAATTTTAATATTATTTTTTAAAAATATTAGTTACAATTTATTAACTTTGTATCCCAGCTGTATCCCACTCCTTCATTCCCTCCCAATCTCACCCTCCCTCCCGCATATCCTCCCTGCCCCTTTCCAAGTCCACTGATAGGGGAGGACCTCCTTCCCTTTCATCTGACCCTGGTTTATCAGGTATCTTCAGGACTGGCTGCAAAGTCCTCCTCTGTACCCTAGGAGGGTTTCTCCTCCCTCAAGAGAGGGGGGAGGTCAAAGAGCCCACCACTGAGTTCATGTCAGAGACAATCCCTGTTTTTCTTACTGGGGTACCCACTTGGATACTGAGCTACCATGGGCTACATCCAGGCAGAGGTTCTAGGTTATAACCATACATGGTCCTTGGTTGGAAGAACAGTCTCAGAAAAGACCTCTGCACCCAGATATATTTGGTCTTTGCAGAGCTCCTGTCCTCTCCAGGTCACCCTGAACTCTGCCAAAGGTTTGGTTATGAGTCTCAGTATCTGCATTGATACATTGCTAGGTAGAGTCTTTTAGGGGCCCTCTGTGGTAGACTCCTGTCCTGTTATTTGTTTTCTCCTACATCCAATGTCCATCCCATTTGTCTTTCTAAGTAAGAATTGATCATCTTACCTCGGGTCCTCTTTCTTGTTTATCTTCTTTAGGAGTATAGTTTTTAGCATTTTTTTCCTGCCTTACACTCTATATAAGAGTGTATACCATGTGTGTCTTTCTGCTTTGGGGATACCTCACTCAGAATGATCTTTTCAAGGTCCCACCAATTTGCCTGATTTCCTTGTTTTTAATTGCTGAGTGGTATTCCATTGTGTCAAAGTACCACAATTTCTGTATTTAATCCTCAACTGAGGGACATCTGGGTTGTTTCCAGGTTCTAGCTATTACGAATAAAGCTGCTACGAACATGGTTGGGCAAATGTCCTTGTTGTGTACCAGCAATGGAGGAGGCTTCCCATTTCTCCACAACCTCTCCAGCATGTGCTGTCACTTGAGTTTTTGATCTTAGCCATTCTGATGGGTGTCAGGTGAAATCTCAAGGTTGTTTTGATTTGCATCTCCTTGATGGCTTTTCTTTAAGTGTTTCTCTGCCATTCTGTATTCCTCTGGCCAGTAGGTTTTTATACAATGGTTTAAATTTCTTTTCCTGCACTAAGGTCAAACTATATTATAGTAGAATAACTTTGAATCCCACATTACTTTGCATTTCACATTAGTACTTGAACCCATCATCCCTGGATCTACATTCCTAGTTTTAGATTTAGGTCTACAGTATGAATTAATTTGACGTGGCATAAACTTAAAAAGTTTTTTATTAACTTCTCTTTAACCAAAACCTAGTCAGTA
Organism: Pachyuromys duprasi; assembly: GCA_028658305.1. Lineage (NCBI taxonomy): Eukaryota > Metazoa > Chordata > Mammalia > Rodentia > Muridae > Pachyuromys > Pachyuromys duprasi. The sequence goes on from CM053756.1 coordinate 46,801,626, forward strand.
CAAGTAAATCAGTGTTTGTAATATTTTTGTTTCAATCATTTCTAATATTCTATTTTAATATGTATACAGCATATACATAAGCCTTTATCTACATTTTACAAATAGTGCTTCTGTATACATCTTTCTTGCATAACTGTAAGATGCTTTGGAACCCTTGTGTAATTAGATTTTCGTGAATATTTTAGCTTCAACTTTATTTTCCTCCCCAAATAATCATTTAATGAACTGGATTGACAGTTTCCTGTGTCTTGGGTTTTTATTTAATGTTATAATACAACATTTTCCGAGTCCATGATCACGATGTATATTCGTGTTTATTTGTTTTCTTTATTTCTCTTCCATGAGGATGCGTATTTGTCCAAGTACTGGTCTGTACATTTTTAGTTAGCATCATTACTTCATGTTGTTTTTAATTTATTCATAAAAATTGTCTTTCTTGTAAAAAGTTGTATATTTAAATTTTTAATACTGTTAAATAATGTTTTTTTTCTTTTGAGTTTTCAACCAAAAAAAGCAATGTACTTTAATCTTCCCCACTCAACACTACCTTGGTCCAACTTATATGCGGTTCCAGCAACTTGTCTTCCTTCGAAGTCCATGTCCTTGTCCTCGCTGTTATTGCCACTTTTGCCATAAGTGCTGAGCATTTACCAGCCATTAGCTTCTTAAAGGCCCTGGGCTAGGGCTGGGGCCTTGGGAAGCCTTTGCCACACACATCATCTTCAGTAGTGTCTCATCCATAGATGCTGAGCCAGACATGGGTGGTTGCAAATACTTGTGGAAGTGGATGCCTCAGAGCTGTTGGTTTCATTTAATACTTCTTTATAGATCGCTTTGGATTTTGTGTATATACAAAATTGCCTCCTTCCACTTAACACTAAAAAAAATTGCAATATACTACTAATGTCAAATTCTGAATGATTTTCATATTTTAAGATTACTTTTCTTTATGTATGAATAGAAATCCCAGTAAATATTCCTTCCCAATCTCATTGGAAAACATTTTAATATACTTTGTTTGCATGCTTATCTTTAGATAAACATGTAAGATATTTTATACTCAGAATTAATTTTTTCTTTTTTATTGAAAATAGTTTATTTTATATAATATATCTGGTTATGGTCTTCCATGCTTACATTCCTCCTACATCCTCCCTACTCACAACACATCCAATCTACACTTTTTCATTCTCTTATCAGAATGCAAATAAACATCTAAAAATGAAAATAATAATAATAAATTAAAAAAGTAACTAACCAGAATAGGGCAAAACCAACCATGTAGAAAATAGAGAAAAAGTGCCAAAGAAAGGAGCACATGCCATTATGGAGACACACACACACATTCACACACACAGAAAACCCATTAGAAACAAAATTAGAGACCACAATGTATAAGCAAATTATTTGTAAGGGGAAAAAAATTCCAGGACAAAGCATTATGTGGCAAAAAAAAAAAGAAAAAGAAAAAGAAAAAAAAAACAGAATAGATACAAAACTTTAAAAAAATATACCATTTTCTGTTGGCCATCTGCTTGGCCTGGGGCCTGCCTTTGAAAGGTGTGGTTTTTATACCATATGAGACTGTAATAAAGAAAGCTAATTTTCCTTTATGAGCTGTTGTCAGCTGGACATACCTTCTGGGCTAGGGAGCTTGTGTCTACATCTATTCTCAATCCTGGAGCCGTGTCTGGCCTACACCTGTGAGGTCCTGTGTTCCCACAGTCTCTGTGAGTCCATATGCACTAGCCCGTTGGGTCTAGAAAGCCTTGCTCCCTTGCTGTCCCTCATCCCCTCTAGCTATTACACTTTTTCTGCCGTCCCCTCCTCAGAGTTCCTTGATCTCTGAGAGGAAGGGTGGAGTGGAGACCTCCATTTGGGACCAAGGGTTCCAAGGTTTCTCACTTTCTGCATATGATCTACTTGTGGGTCTCTGTATTTGTTCCCATCCACTGCAGGTGGAAGCATGCAGATACAACAGGACCGACACACATATGACTGCGGTAGCATGCACTGGGCCTGCACAGATCTAAGCTGGATGAGATCTCACTGAGGAGAGCAGAAGTGGATCCGAGTGCCCGAACTCTATTTCTTAAAATATATAATTGGTTTGAGATATATTGTACACTTATATTGGTGAAGATTGATTATTAGTACTTATCGTTGTTATTATTAGTAGTATTTACAATAAAAAAACAGGGATCTTGAACGAAGCAAAAAGATGACTTTGGAGAAAGAAGAAAAACGCAAAATCTCATTCCACAAGGGGCTTACATTCAGAGTGAGAAAGTAGCCTGTTGACTCCATTGCGATGAGATTCTAGTTAAAATGGGTGAGTTATCTCCAAGGGTATGAAAATGCACTCATAGCCTGCTGGTGGGAATGTATTCTGGCTCTTCCCCTCATCTCTGTAAAACAGCATGGAGGCTTTATAAAGAATGAAACACTACCGTCTGTGAGGCAGGCCCACCGCTTCCCACCGGTGTCTTTTGAGAGCATTTACTCTAAGCTTCTCTTTTTTCTTATACTTGTATTTGGGAATTCTTTGCTCGGATTAAAATTGGGCCACTCTAGGGGAAAATTATAATTTTTTGAAAGCACATGTGGATATAATGACAAACAATTACTATAAATTAGATTTCCTTTGTGTTTTCCAATCCAAACTAGAAGCAAAAGTTGTACCCAGAAACTGTGAGGACATTTCCTATAAGTTCCATAGAAAGTCTTTCCTGCATGCTCATAGCTTGTGAAAAATGAGCTTCCAAACCCTTTCTTGTCCTGTGGCATTACCAAAATGGAGTTACAGATGAATAGCAGTCTTGTTTCTCCTGAACAGGAATCTGGGCTTTCAATTTGGAAAAATAAGTGTTTCTTATGCAAATTGTAGTGATGACAATTTTTTGTCTGTTTGTTCTGTTTGACCTGGTTCCATATAATACAGGCTGGCCTGGAATTCCTACTAGCAGAAAACAGTTTTGAAGTTGGGGTTCTTCTTTCCTCTGCATGCTAGCCTGGCAAGCCTGCACCCTCACCCTGGCTTAAGGATCCAGTTCATCTCTGTACAGGCAAGCACTTTACCAGCTGAGCTCCAGACCCAGTGCTAGACATTACTCCTTCTATCAAACATTTCTTTCAGACATTTCTATTTGTGAATCTTTAAGTATTAATTAAATTGTCTTAATTTACCGTTTATTTTTTTCCTACGCTTACAGACTGTGTATACTTTTTTGTGCTGTGATTTCTTGGTAATTTCCTCATTTATCCCTCGTGGTTATGTTTCTTTCTTCAAAGCTATCTACTTAGCTGTGTTTTCTTCCTTCGGCTTTTTTTTTTTTTAGTTTTTATCAGTTTTTCTCTGATAAACATATAAATATGCATTTTTAAGTTGATTTTCTTTTTTTCAAAATAACCACATTTTCTTTAATTTGATATCTGTGTTTATATTTCTTTATTTCAAAATGTTGAATGTCTGCCTTTCATACTGTCTTGTCTCTTCCATTTTTCTTTTTTTTCTTTTCTTTTTGTCATTTGTACTTTCGTTTGTTTGTTTGTGAGAGACATAGTTTCTCTATATAGCATTGGCTGTCCTGAACTCACTTTATAGACCAAGCTGGCCTCCAACTCACAGAGACCTCCCTGTCTCTGCTTCCCTGAGTGCTGGGATTACAGGCCTGTGCCACTGAGCTTTGCATCTTCCATTTTTCTCAACTGCAGCTTGAACTCCTTCTCCCCTTTCTAAACCTCCTCTGTGCTCTCAGCTCATGAGCATCTTTATTTGTAAACTCATATATTCATAGTAAATTCCCTGATGTGCGAGACAGGTGACCACATTATCAAATGCTAAAACATGGTCCTCACTTTGTTCCATGGTTAGGAAGGGATTCCGTTGTCTGTGTCGACCTGATGCTATGTGTCCTAGCCTTGGTGCTCTTGCAACTAATCTACATATTAACTGCCACATAGGTAGTGTTTCAGATTCCCCTCATGCTCTTTGACAGATGAGAGTTTTCTTAACACTAGGGTCTACCCTTCCTGTTCCTTTTAGTCATAGGAACAACTTCTAGCAGACTCACACATAACCTGGGGAAACGTGTGTTAATTCTTACAGTACCCCTTAGTTTCTGAATGTTCACTGGGGGCAAAGTTCTGAGGCTTACCACCAACTTTCCAGTCTTCTCTACTCCTCCTATCTCGGCTTCTGCCTTTGATCTTTCTATTTGTGTCACCAATGATTTTGTATGTTGTTTGGAACCTCTTTTAAGCCACGTGCTGGGTTAAAAATAATTATTCCTGCTATTTTTCACCTGTAAACCATTGTTTTATTTAATAAAACAATTACTAAAATGCATTAAGGTTACTATGTAGACAGCATCATAGGGTTGGATAGACACTAAACAAATTACCTTTCATTATTACTGCAAATACTATTAATCTTCATGTAATGTTTGTATTTTTTTTCTTGCAAACGGTAGCCTTTATTGTAGTCTAAAGCAAGCAGCAGTTATCAAGATATGTTTTGTTATTTACCCATCACTGAATTGGAAATGATAAAAGTTGGATCTATGCTGTAAGATAATTTTTTTCAGTCAACTATAATTTTATTCAAATTGTGTGTTCCTAGTGTTTTCTAGTGCAGTCCTAAAAGTCTTTACCTATTCACTGTTCTATGTCACTATAATTCTAGCTTCCCTACATGCTGTTAAAACATACAAAGGGTGTTTATATACTCTAAATTTCTCTGGGGGGGGGTGTGAGTTGAAGGAGGGTAGCCTACTCAGGCAGAGAGAAAAAGCCTCCAGTGGGCAGGAAAGAGGAGCAGAGAAATTATAAAATATGGAGACCAAGCGCATATTGTTCTGTAGTGTGATGGTCTGAATACAGCCTATCCTCCAGAGATAACCCGGTTTACTCCCCAAAGTTTCATGGAAATAGCAGCCAGGGCAGGAAGGCAAGCAAACTACAACAGCTGTTGTAAACCAGATCTCTCCAGCATACCACTCTGTGGTTGTCTATCTTCTGTATGCATTATTGCCATTTGTAGTCGAATATAAATATTTATTATTGATGTATCTTTTAGTAAAAGAGTGGTTATTCCTAAACAGCTCTATAACCAAATCACCACACAGAGACTAGGATTTATTTAATTAACCTAGAGCAAAATGTTGGGCAATAGCTACTCCATCCTAAACCTCCAAACCCTCATAGTTTCCTGCCATTTAGATTCACCCATTATACTTGCTTTCAGTGATATCTTAGGTCCGGTTCATTTCTCCATGTGGTTCCAAGACCTCTTCTCCAGATTCTCCTCCCCTCTCTCTCCTACTTCCTTCCTCCTCCTCCCACTCAGAACCAGGATGTCCCACTCTATCCTTTCCATTGCTCAGCAATGTGACTGGTTGTTTTCATTAGCAATTTATAGTATTTGTCAGTTGTTCCCTATGAAAGCATAAAATCTAATGTGTATTCCTGCTGAAACAAAATATTCCTAGTCTCCAAATCAGTGAGTTACCAAAGGATCTGCAACTTCAGAGCTAGTTAATCATCCAAACTCCTTTGGGTTTCTCTTTTCCACTTACCCTGGTTCTCTTCTGAAAATTCTGAGGGTGATGACTAAATTAAGTAGTGTTCTGAAAACATTTCCCAAAAGTTGCTCCTAGTTTTGAAGTTTGAGCAGGGTCCAGACATAGCATGAAATTGAATTTATCACACAGGAGGTTCTGTTTCTTGGTGTACTGAATGACAAGTTTGTGCTGAATGACAAGTTTGTGTGAATTTCCTTACAACACTAGTCAGTTATACATCCTTTTCTTCTGGAGAAACTGGTAAACAGTTAGGCTGATTGAGACTTTCTCCTCAGCCTAACCCTTTATCTTCCATTTGGGCTTTTCTAAGTGACCAGTTGTGGAAGCTTGAATAAAAATCTTTCCCGTATGCCCATAGAGAGTGGCACTTTTACAGGGAGTGGTCTTGTTGGAGGAAGTGTGTCATTGAGGGGGTGCGATTTAAGGTCTCCTATGCTTAAGCCCAGGCTCAGTGGCACATGGGTTTTTGTTTTGCTTTTTGTTTTGTTTAGTTTTTGTTTTTCTTGCTACCTGTGCATCAAGATGTAGAACTCTCAGCTTCTTTTCTAGCACCATGGCTGCCGCCACACTGCCATGTTTTCCTCCATGACGATAATGGACCAAAGCTCTGAAATTTTTTTAGGCCACTCAGTTAAATGCTTTCCTTTATAAGAGTTCCTTGTTCATGGTGTCTCTTCACAGAAATAGAAACACTAAGAGCTTTAACCTAGTTCTGAGTTAAAGAAACTCTGTGACTCTATTCTTTTTTTTTACTTCTATATTTCTTTTTTTTCACTTTTATTTTAAAAAGTCTTTTCTCATACCATATATCCTGATTAGAGTTTTCCCTTTAGAGAGTTGTAAGTACAAAATGTACACATGATGTCTACCCAAACAGCCACTACTGCATTTTATACAATACCCATGTATAAATGATGAAGAACTTCAAAGTTAAATGATTAATTAAGTGATTTAAATTTAAACTAAGTTAAATGATTTGCAGCTTTTGAAAAGGTACATTATTGATTATAGATTATTGATAAGAAAGACCTTCAAGAGGAATGAGAAACTGGTGTTAAGTATTGAGTCCCTGTTCGTTGTGTCTGTTGGACCATTGCTTGTGTTAATCATGGTAGTGTGGATGTCAGTTTCATAACAGAGTCACCTGAAACACACGTTAGAGCTTAAATGTCTAAAATATTTAGTCTCAAAAATGATTCCTCCTTCAAAGATGTTGAAATTAGGGAGAACCTCATTTATTTTCATTTCTTCTCCCTCCTGTCTATTCATAATTAGTATCAGTAGAGCTCCCACTTGATGAAGAACTTGATGAAGAACTGTCATATCCTAAGAAGAGCTAGGACCATTTTGAGGAGGTCAGATTTATGCAGTAATGATGATGAAATCTGCTAGAAACATTGAGGTTTAGATGCTAGAGAGATGTGTGTTGGATTTTAGTGCTGCAGAAAAATGTCTGGATGAAAATATAAATATGTAAATAATAACATAGATAGCTATTGGTTTATGAATGTTGCCAGAATTGCAAATATACAGCTTGGAAATATTCAAAAACTGCATTTGTACCTTTTTCAGTTATTTAGTACTATAATGAGAAACATATTAATGTCTCTGTGTTGAATGGAAGTAAAGACTTAAGAAGCTCTAACAGACATTTAAATCGAAGCAAATAACAGAAAATGACTCCATCTACTCCAACCAAGTCTCTTTCCTGTAGGAACTGAAACATAAACCCATCCAACATCTCCAATTCCTTGTGTGTCTCTTTTCTATCACATCTAAAACACAGACTCAAAGTACATATATGCCAATAAAAGGTGTCCTGAATTTATGAATGACAGACATTTAAAGGCTAGTATAAGAGGAATAAAATTTTCATGATACCGCTAATATTCTGAAACTGATATTAAAACTCAAGTTACTATAATGAATTGAGAAGTATTATCATAAATATATATCTATCTATTTGGGATTTTTATTTGAGGAGTTATGATTTATATGTTTTTTAGCAATATGAAAATAATTTCTATGTTCTTCTAGAAATATACTGTGTTGAGATGATCAGTCTTTGAGTCATGACATCTCCTGTTTTATCTGACAAGTACTCTCATTGAATTCTAGATAAGTGTCCTAAATTTTATTCAGCATTTTTGTAATCACCATAGCAACCTTATTTATTTACAGTGCATGCTTACTTCTCCAGGTGCTCCATTGTTGTGCAATTTTTACACAGAAAGGCCAGTTGTTCCCAGCATGTGCTCATTTACAGAGTATACTCCAAATTGGTTTTCTGTGTAAGCCAGGCTAATTACAAACATTTATGTATGGACATATTTATTTGAAGAGTTACTCTCTACTGAGAAGTGCTAAATGTGTAAATCTAGACATTTTTCCTCTACATAAATTGATATTATGAAATGGCAAGTTTGGTGAGTAGATTTGTGCCTATGTAGCTAGGCATGGGGGGAGGATGGAAATCAGGGTCAACACCCAGAATGAATGGGCACTTCAAGCCTGAGGGTCTTGGTTGTCAGGAGGTTGGACACCCAGCACAGCATGGCTTACCTGGGAATTGTGGGGTGTTATCTATCGCATTGTTAAGGTGCCCTTCCAAGATCATTTAAATGTAAATATAGTAGCTTTTTACTAAGAAAACATATTTTTGGAAGCGTTTCTTCATAAAGCATTGATAAATACCTGAGGAGGCAGGCATATTTAAGCTGATTTAAACATGACACTGTCTGTATATGTGTCATATATCACACAGTTCCCCAGAGATTTGTATATTTTTCACATGTTTGTTCCAATTAAAATTAAAAAAATAAATGGCTTTAAAAGTATATCTGATTAATTTACTTTTTTGATTGTTTCATTTTATGTTTTTGTACTTGCTACCTTTTTACAAAAGTTGTTATGGTTCTTCCCAAATTGAACAGTTTTTAGAATAGACAAATCTTTGACATATAAATATAAATTTAACTTTTATAGTAGTTTCTGAGATGACTTTTATGATGATTAGAAAGTCAAATACACTCATGTTGCATTAACTTTTCTTGAGGAGACTTGAAAAAAATCTGTAGTACACACATCAGATAGGGCACCAATGACAGACCAAAGTAAGGATTTCATTAATGTCTGGCTTAGTGAACCAATAAATATATTTGGGTTGCTTCCAAAACTGTAAATGAAGGGTTGTTTACAGGTGTATGGATGACTCAAAAGTAGCTCTATCCCCAAGAAGCTCACAGTGGTATCCATTTATGAAAGCTACAATCCTGGATCTCTCCATTAGTTACCAGTGACTCAATAGGTCAGAGATTCATCTTACCAGCAGCCATCACTGCTTTGTAACCTTGAGGGGAAAGGGGACTTGTGAATCCTTTAAGTTTCAGGAAGTTCCTGAAACATGTGATATATTGACTTCTTAAATCTTAAGGAACCTTCCCCAAGAATGGACATTTTCAATTCAGAGGGTAATGCTATACAATGTTTATTATAATTTAACATTCAGGTTTGCATTCTGTCCTAGTAATATGCATTGTGGTGTTCCATAAAGAGAGAGGGCTACCATGGTAGCAATGACAGCTCTCATTGTCATGAGCTCTGCCATGTCTTTTGCATCACAGTATCCTGTATTTAATAAGTCTTGGAAGATAGCTAAAATCATATGATAAGACCAATTCTTTGCTAGGGCATTTTCTTTGCTGTAGGCTATTGAGTGTCTGGAACACATTCACAACAGGCTAGGCAAAGGTTTGAAGTTCACTAGCTTAAGTGTTGTAAAACTGACTTAACTTTATAGTTTCAATGCATAGTATGCTTACCAAGATGTATTCATTGCTAATCAAAGAGCATTTATAGATTCAACAAAAAATGTGAATTTCAAAATTTGCTTGAGAGCACCTTAGTAATCTACATATAACTTTCTATATCGACATATAAATACTTTAAAATTGTAAAATATATCTCAAGACACATAAATTAGTCTGAGTTATATATTCATATATGGCTATTGATTATAGAAACCATATTTTTCTCATCTCTAAAGAAAAGATAGATAATGCAAGTAATGTTTTATAATGTTACAATAGTTTATAAATATTCCTCATAAATCACAAAATTTAACAAAAGACACACCTAAAGTTTTCACTATCATACCGGATTGTTGAAATTACTTCAGAAACAATATCCAATGTTACAGTAACTTTATTTTGAATGTACCTGAGCAATATTTGACAGTTTATACATTTAAATATGGTACTTTCTGTGTGTGTTTCAAACCCGCTAAGTGAAGATGGCAAGTGAGTAACTATTTATAAGAAGACTCTGTGGTTTATGTAACATTGTATTATCATCTTTGGTTTCAAACAAATATTATTTGAGAATTTAATCTACTTGCAATGATACTTATATTAAGTCAAAAAGAAAACCAATTTTAGATGGTGGTAAGCAGTCCCCCCGCCCCCAGAGTACTCTGCAATATAAAACTTAATGAGGAACACCCTGACCAAAGCAGGAAATACCGGCAAAGGCTATCAGGATGGGCTGGAGAGATGACCCAGTGCAACGATCATCCTGAGTGAGGTATCCCAAAAGCAGAAAGAAACACATGGTATATACTCACTTATATAGACCTATAAGATAGGATAAACATACTGAAATATATACACCTAAAGAAGATAAACAATAAAGAGGACCCAGGGTAAGATGATCAATCCTCACTTAGATAGACAAATGGGATGGACATTGGATGTTGGAGAAAACAAGCAACAGGATAGGAGCGTACCACAGAGGGCCTCTGAAAGACTCTACCTAGCAGTGTATCAAAGCAGATATTAAGACTCACAACCAAACCTTTGGCAGAGTGCAGGGAAGCATATGAAAGAAGGGGGAGTTAGTAAGACCTGGAGAGGACAGGAGCTCCACAAAGACCAAATAGATCATAGCACAGGGATCTTTTATGAGAATGTTTCTCCAACCAAGGACCATGTATGAATATAACCTAGAACCCCTGCTCATATATAGCCTATGATAGCTCAGGATCCAACTGGGTACCCTAGTAAGGGGAACAGGAACTGTTTCTGACATGAACTCAATGGCTGGCTCTTCGACCCTCTTCTCCCCCTGCCCTACCCCGAGGGAGGAACAGCCTTGCTAGACAACAGTAGAGGACATTGCAGCCAGCCCTAAAGAGACCTGATAAGCTAGGGACAGATGGAAGGGGAGGAGGTCCTCCCCTATCAGTGGATTTGGAAAGGGGCAGGGAGGAGATGTGGGAGGGAATGAGGAAGGGGGCTATGGCTGAGATACAAAGTACATAACCTGTGATTAATATAAAAAAAAAGAAAAAAAAGAAAGAAAAAGAGAACATTCATTGCTCTTCTCATAGTTCTAGAGTTTCTCATGAAAACCTTTTGTGAAGGATGGTGAGAGGGCTCTGTGGGAAAAGGCATCAATGCTGAAGACCTAAGGTCAATACCTGACATTTATGCAACAGAATAAAACTAGCTACCGCAGGTTGTCTTCTGACATCTATGTATGTGTCAATGCATGTATGTACATGCACACACAAATAAATGTAATAATAAGTTTTTTTAATTTTTTTTAACATTTTTATTTTATATTAATCACAGGTTATATACTTTGTATCCCAGCTGTAGCCCCCTCCCATATTCCCTCCCTATCCCTCCCTTCCCTCCCTCATCTCCTCCCTGCCCCTTTCCAAGTCCACTGATAGGGGAGGGCCTCCTCTCCTTCCATCTAACTCTAGCTTATCAGGTCTCTTCAGGAATGGCTGCAATGTCCTCTTCTGTGGCCTAGCAAGGCTGCTCCTTCCTCAGGCGGCAGGGAGGTCAAAGAGCCAGCCATTGAGTTCATGTCCAAAATAGTCCCGGTTCCCCTTACTAGTGTACCCACTTGGGTATTGAGCTACCATTTGCTACATACAAGCAAGGGTTCTAGGTTATAACCATACACGGTCCTTGGTTGGAGAGACAGTCTCATAAAAGACCCCTGTGCCCT
>CM053756.1:46823526-46848100 GCA_028658305.1 Pachyuromys duprasi
TTTTCAGTTTCATGAGGTCCCATTTATTGATTGTTCTCTTAGAACATGTGCTGTTGGAGTTCTGTTCAGGAAGTTGTCTCCTGTGCCCATGAGTTCTAGGCTCTTCCCCACTTTTTCTTCTAACCGATTTAGAGTATCTGGCTTTATATTGAGATCTTTGATACACTTAGACTTTAGTTTGTGCAGGGTGATAAATATGGACCTATTTGCATTTTTCTGCATGTAAACATCCAGTTGGCCCAGCACCATTTGTGGAAGATGCTGTCTTTTTTCCATTGAATGTTTTTGGCTTCTTTGCCAAAAATCGAGTATTCATAGGTGTGTGGGTTCATTTCTGGGTCATCTATTCAGTTCCATTGATCCACTATTCTTTTTTCTATACCAATTACATGCGGTTTTTATTACTGTTGCTCTGTAGTACAGCTTGAGATCAGGGACAGAGATAACTGAAGATGATCTGTTGTTGTACAGGATCGTTTTGGAAATTCTGGGTTTTTGTTTCTCCATATGAAGCTGAGAATTTTTCTTTCAAGGTCTTTAAAGAACTGTGTTGGTATTTTGATGGGAATTGTATTGGATCTGTAGTTTCTTTTGGCAGGATGGTCATTTTCTCAACGTTGATCCTGCCAATCCATGAGCATTGGAGATCTTTCCATCTTCTATGTCTTCTTCAATTTCTTTCTTCAGAGACTTGAAGTTTTTTTTTTTTTTCAAACAGGTCTTTCACTTGCTTGGTTAGAGTCACCCCAAGGTACTTTATGTTATTAGTGGCTATTATGAAGGGTGTAGTTTCCCTGATTTCTTACTCGGTCCCTTTGTCTTTGGTATACAGGAGGGTTTCTGATTTTTTTAGAGTTGATTTTGTATCCAGCCACTTTACTGAAGGTGTGTATCAGCTGAAAGAGTTCTCAGGTTGAATTTTGGAGGTCGCCCATGTATACTATCATATGGTCTGCAAATAGTGAAACTTTGACCTCTTCCTTTCTGATTTGTAGCCCTTTGATCTCCTTTATTTTTCTATTGCTTTAGCTAGGAATTCAAATGCTATGTTGAAGAGGTATGGAGAGAGTGGGCAGCCTTCCTTTGTCCCTGAGTTTGTAGCAGCTTTATTTGTAAAATCCAGAATCTGGAAATAACCCCGATGTTCCTCAGTTGAGGATTGGACACAGAAATTATGGTACTTTTACACAATGGAATACTACTCAACAATTAAAAACAAGGAAATCATGAAATTTGCAGGCAAATGGTGGAATCTAGAAAAAATCATTCTTAGTGAGGTATCCCAGAAAGAGAAAGACACATATGGTATATACTCACTTATATAGTCCAATAAGATAGGATAAACATACTGAAATCTATATACCTAAAGAGGATGAACAAGAAAGAGGACCCGGGGTAAGATGATCAATCCTAACTTAGAAAGACAAATGGGATGGACATTGGATGTAGGAGAAAACAAGTAACAGGACAGGAACCTACCACAGAGGGCCCCTAAAAGACTCTACCTAGCAGTGTATCAAAGCAGATACTGAGACTCATAACCATTCCCTGCAGAGTGCAGGGAATCATATGAAGGAAGCAGGAGTTAATATGACCTGAAGAAGACAGGAGCTCCACAAGGACCAAATATATTTGGACACAAGTGTCTTTTCTGAGACTGATTCTCCAACCAAGGACCATGTATGGATATAACCTAGAACTCCTGCTCGGACATAGCCCATAGTATCTCAGTATCCAAGTGGGAACCCCAGTAAGGGGAACAGGGACTATTTCTGACATTAAATCAATGGCTGGCTCTTTGACTTCCTACACCTCCCTTGAGGGAGTAGCAGCCCTGCTAAGCCAGAGAGGAGGACTTTGCAGGCAGTCCTGAAGATACCTGATAAACCAGGGTCAGATGAAAAGGGAAGAGATTCTCCCCTATCAGTGGACTTGGACTTGGAAAGCGGCAGGGAGGATATGAGGGAAGGAGGGTGAGATTGGGAAGGAATTGGGGAGCAAGATAGAGCTGAGATACAAAGTTAATACATTGTCACTAATATTAAAAAATTAAAAACTATATAAAAAAGATTACCCATTTCCTTTGAAATTTAACCTGTGATTACTGGCTGGATTTTTCTGAGAAAGATGAAACATACCCAGGTATTCCTATGTGAAAATATGCCAGATCGTAAGTTAAGCAGGTTTGTCTCTAGATTGATGTTTATGTTCTCATCTACATTACTTTGTGACTTTAATTCCCTTGTTAAGATTGAAAGAAAAGCAAATATATTGCTTCTCACGTACACTGACTTGCAAATGGAACATGTTTCAAATTTCAAAATATTCAAGAAAACTGATTGAATACTCTCTTAATTTGTAATCGAATTTTAATTCAATATAACTATCTACAAAACTTCAGAAATGTTCTCTTAACTGTTCCAAGGGTTTCAAAATGCCACATTGCTGTGTAGTAGAAAATTAGATATGATTGTATCTTTATCCTAGGGGAAAAAAAGTATCTTTTGTCACTGAGGAAGCAGAAGTGAAAATATTTGGTGTTGGAAGTGTACCACAATGCCTGAGGTTGAAGGCCAGTTGAGATACCTAACCTATAATTATTTTGGATAATAACAGATCCTTATCAAAGTTTAGTCCTATGATCCTAATTCTGAGGAAAACCCACAAATAGAATGTGCTCTTTCCTTCTAGAGTCTTCGTGTTCACAACACTACACATCCTGTCTCCTCTTATCCCACCCCGTGTACAACAGCTAGAGAAGCCGAAATGATGCAAGGGATTTCGTTGACCGAGATTACAGGTTGATTGCTGCATAATTCTCTCTTTATGCTCTACTGTTATCTATTCATGAGTCCTGAGTCATGTTTCAGTAAGAAAATAGTTGCTCATTCTGCCAAATAATCTATATCTTTCAAGTTCAGACATTTAAATTATCAGGACATGGGCAGAATATAACCCGACCCCTTTCAAAAGCATGAGATGGATGGCCAATAAACCAGCTGCTAACAAAGTGGCACCTGAAATTTGTTCTGCTTTAAAATGTCTTGAACCAGGCCTCCACTGTCTGCGTTACTCAACATTACAACCTTCCATGCTCCTACCAGAACATACTTCCAAGTTCTTCTCTTACCATTCAATGGCTTTCTAGGGCATAGTTCCAACAATGTCTAAATTCCTTTAATAAAACAAAAAACAAACAACCGAACTGCAAAAAACAAAACTAAAAAAAAAAACCAAAAAGCATAAAACAAACAAAAATGTGGTCACGTGGTTCACACCCGCAATCTCTTCTTGCTGGTAACAACTTCTGCCTTAGTTACTTTTCTGTTACTATGATAAAATACTATGACCAAAACCAACTTAAATTACAAGGGATTTTAGTTTATGTTTCCAGAGAGATAGATTCCACTACATTAAGGAAGCATGTCAGCAAGAACAGGAAACCAGCTGGTCACATTTTTAGCAACATTGAAAAAAAAAGCCAGAACAAGCAAACAGGAAGTCTATACACTCCTAATGTCTACCTCCCCATGATGCAAAGTTCCATTTCCTAAAGCTCTAATAACGTTCCCATACAGTCCAACCAAGTGGAGATCATTTGAGCTTCTAGGAGATACTTCTCATTTAAATACAGTGTTTCCATAGGTCCTGTTAATATGGAGAAGGATGTGTAGGGGTAGCTCAGTTGGTAGGGTCATCATCTAGCATGCCCAAGATCCTGAGTTCAATCCCTGCATCATTACCATCATATAAAACCAAGTGTGTTAATGGACACATTGAATCCCAACTCAAAGGAAGCAGAGGTAGCTGGATAATGAGTCAAAACTCATACTCAGTTGTAAAGCAAATTCAAGCCAGCCTGGGTTATATGAGATCCTATCTCAAAACAAAACCTAACAAAACAGAAGTAAACAAGCCTGCGGACAGGACCTAAGTGCATTATTTCTTGTACAGTTAGTCAGATTAATTTTCAGTGTATTCTGCTCAGTTGTGTTGTATATATTGAAATCAATTTGACATAGTCAAATATTTTCTATATCTGACACACTGAGATGATAACAGTTGTTTAAAATTTTTCGTAATTTTAATGCAATGAAGCAGGGTCTGTTATTGAACTGTAACTCAGAGTAAGTTACACAGTTATAAAATGTAAGTTTTATAAATATTTTAAGACAATCTTTTCAGATGTAGTGAGTTCTTTAGAAACAAGTTTATTTCAGTGACTTAATTTTAAACTCAAAGCACGGCTAACTTTTCTGTAAACCTTTATGTTTTTATTATAATAGACTTAAAATATTAAGTATAATAAAAAACTAAAATTAATACTAAGTATTCTATAGGCTCTGAGAAAAACAAATAACAGACAATTTATTTAGTTGATAATGAAGATTAGATTAAGCAGGTGAGGTGAAAAACTCTCAGTAATGTAATAATTTTAAAACGTTAGAAATTAATAAATTGATGCAGAATGGAAACCAATATATTATTTTTAATGTGTATATCAAAATTAACTTTGTTGTTGTAAAAGAAACTTTGATTCTCTAAGAGTGATTTAAAATATAAAACAACTTGTATATAAATCTGTAAATATCTGATGTTTTAGCAAAAATGTAAAAAAATCTAAAAATAGCCTACATGCCCGAAATATTCCAAGATTGGATTTTCATGTTTAAATCACACACAAACATTTCGTATGTGCTATTTCTTTTGTACTGCTATTTTTTTTAATTAAAGGAGTAAAGTGTCATTAATTCCCTAAATTGAGAAAAACACAGTGTTTGCATTCTCTCACTTTTTGCTTTAACATGCTAAAATGTAGCTGAATGTCTAAATATACACACTGAATACTTATCCTTGCATCTTACTGTTTCTCTGGCATGTGTTCTATAATCTTCATTTTCTCCACACCCCTGAAAAGTGTTTTCCTTCAGTTTGCAGTTGTTTTTACCACTGGGCTCTTGTGGCCTCAGAACTTCCTGTCACTCATCCTTGAAAATGCCCCTGAAAGAATCTGCAGATAATTTCTGCATTTCCTAGTTTGGTGTGCTGAGGTTTCTGTCTATTGTGTGCTGAGCTGATTGACATTTTATTAATCATAATTAAGCAGTGAGATCCCCTACCCTTTTCTGAGGTCTTGATGCAATGGATTTATAGAGTCTCCCAAACATGGCAATTCAAGTTATTACTGTCTTTGCCTATATTTTGAGAATCTATTTCTCAGAGTAAACACACTATACATACCATATGTGATTTGCCAAACACATGCAATAATTACTTAAAATTTACACAGTTAGAATGAATGCACAAGTGACTTACTAATAGGACTTTTAATAAAAACATATGTTTTATTGCAAAATACAGTATTATGTCCAGGGGCAGGGCTGATCCTTTCACTTAGATGTATTCTAATGGGAAATTCCCACACAGTTTTGTACACTGATGCATTTTGTTTTCATTCATTATTTTATAAAGTTTGGTCTGTTATTCACATTTGATTTTATGTAAGTTTATAAACTTTATATACTCAACCATATTTCAGAAGTACTGACAGAAGGCTGAATATGTTTTTCTATTTAAAAATAGTCTCCTATTGTGCCTTATTCCTTCTATTAGGAATAATGGACTTTGTGCTTGTGTGTGTGTGTGTGTGTGTGTGTGTGTGAATGATGGTGTCATTTAAAGCGGTGGTTCTCAACCTTACTATTGTTGCAACCCTTTAATACAGTTTCTCATGTTGTGGTGACCCTCAACCATAAAATTATCTTTATTGCTCCTTTACAACTGTAATTTTCTTTTGTTATGAATCATAATGAAAATATTTTTGGAGACAGAGGGGGGTTGCCAAAGGGTCTGTGACCCACGAGTTGAGAACCACTGAATTGTGACTATGGCTGACAAGTCTCGTTCCACTTAAATTTTTCATAGCACTTTAAAATTCTTAAAGGACACTTACAGGCTTGCCAGCTTATCTTTGAATGTGCTTCATCCCTATGTGAAGAGGCTGTTGGTGTTCTGAGAAACACAGTGTCTTACCCAGGGTTGGTCTGCAGGGCATGAAAATGGATCACACTGGTTCATGCTTTCTGAGGCTCTTGTGCCAGACATTCTGTTGGATCCTGAGGAGGCAGGAATAGGTCACATGCAGTACCTTAATTTTGTTCCTTTTGTCTCTTTGATAATGGCAAGGGCTGTTCTGTGCCACAAGGGACTCCAGTGCCCAGAAGCCCTATTTGGCTTCAGATCTCCACTCTTGGATCAGGGTAGTATTGCTTTGACTTTCCCTGCCTCTGTCCCAGCAGATGTCCCTGCCTGGCAGGAATATATTTCATCACTACCACTGATGGTAGACTCTCAGTTCCTATGCTTTGCTTGAACCAAAAGGTTGCAATTGAAATCAAATTACAGAGAAGAGGAAAGCTAATCGTGTGAATGAGCAATGAGCTAGGTATTCATCCACGCTGGCTCAGGCTACGGCGATCTAACACAATGCCTCTGTACAGCTGTGCTTGTTGAGGGAGCCAAGGAGCTGCGCACAGTGGCTTTTGGAGTCAAAGATGCTTTATTACCTCTCTATATTCTTCATGATGCTGGAAGATTTTCGACATAGTTTGTTTGTTTTTAATAACCCAGAATCAGCCCTCATTTTTTACAATCTTCTACCTTTTAAATTATAGTCTATTATACATTTCAATTAAAACTCAATTATGCCCCTTACCCCCTCTCTCATCCATGTAGCCCCTCTCAAATTCCTTCCCTTGAATTCTTTTCATCTTGCCCCCACTCTTAACTCTTCTTCCTTTATTAGTATGGTTAAGAGCTACTAGTCCATTTTTGCTGCGTATGTGTATATGATTTCCAGGGTGATGAGTTTGTATTGAACAACCAGTGACAGGGCTCACTGTCACTGAGGAGAAGCTAACTCACCATTAGTAGTCATCGGTTGCCTATAATTTCCTGTCCTGGGGCATGACTCTATGAGAAATTGCCTCCATTCTACTTTAGTTTGTCTATGAATTGATATTTATAAATGTATTACAATTCAGAGCATTTGAAGTAAGTAGTTAAATCTTTTTCACTCTATTCTCCTGTAGAACTTAACATTAATGGTCTGTAATCATAAATTAAGATACCAAAGAGCCTCACAAATGAAAAAAAGGAGAACATATCTATGTTTTGGTTGAGCTATTAATGCCCCCTTTTGAGTTAAAATGAGTCATGATCTATAAATTGGCTAAAATTGTTCAAACAGCAGAATACCTGAGAGCAAACAAGAACATCACTCTTATTTCTATATTTGGCATTATTAATCCATTAATTATAGAAAAAAAATTGGAGGCAACACTCTTTTACTTGATATCTGGGATATTTGGCAAAGCTAAAGTTTTATACAGTCAGCATGAAAGCTTTGAAGGGAGTTAAGGGAAGATGGATTCTTCTGTGTACCACCCCCAATACAACTGAAAAAGATTGAGAAAATATATGTGACATAAAATTCTGACTCTGCAGAAACCTTGAGATCTCAAGGAAGGCATGGTACTGATGTCCTTGGTTTTTTTTGTTTTGTTTTGTTTTGTTTTTCGTCTCATAGGTGCTAAGCTCAATGGTGAAAAGGTGATAACATGAATGATTATAATAGAATTAAACTAAAGTAGATAATGCAACAATCCTCATAAAACAGCTGCATTTCTATAACTAAAATACTGCAAAGCTGTGACTGATCATAATAGAAAACATCTAGTAACCACAATAGAGAAGATACAATGTTGTAAGCAAGTAATGTTCCCTGTGTGTTGCATTTTGGTTACAGAATGCCAGGAGAGAAAGAAATGTCATGTAAGAACTTCACATCTTCTTCCAGCACAGGACTTCATGCTTACTAGGTTCCTGCAAGAATACTTACCAGGGGCAGAAGTATGGTTTAGTCCCTGTCTTTACTGAAAGACTAAGTAAATCTAAGGTTCATATACACAAGTGCATCTCTAAGGGTAAATTATATATATATTATATATATAATATAAATTATATTATATATATAAATTATATAAATTATATATATATATAATATATATATATAATTTACCCTTAGAGATGCACTTAGGTTTATATATATATATAAACCTAAGTAGGCCATGGTATTAGTTACATAATTGTTTGAACATTGCTGTGAAAATGTTTTTGCTTTTTTAGATAAATATAAACTATAGATTAGGAAAGTAAATTCATGAAGGGAGTGATTTGAGACAGGCAGGAAGGCAGGCAGGAAGGAAAGAAGGAGGGAAGGGAGGAGGGAACAAAGGAAAGAAGGAAAAAAGGAAGGAAGAAACGAAGGAAGGAAGGAGGGCAGGAAGGAAAACAACAATAAAAACTCAGCTCTGTGTAAAGCAGAAATTTTATCTGACGAAATCCTATCTTTCAGACTCTGCCAAATCCAGAAGTCTCTGAATTTCTCTCCTGGCCAACCTGGATTTCATTCTTAGCAAGTTCACATCTTGTGAGGCAAGGATGTAAAAATAAACCATTTTCCCAGCACCTTTCAAACCTGCAAACATGAAACATACAGAGCAAAATTGCAGTGGTTTGTTCCTCTAAATAATGCAAACTGATTCAAAGGAACATTTACTCATCTTCGTACAAAACTCTATAACTGGTCATGCCATTTGTCACAATAAATGAAACAAATGATTTTCTCTTCTCTGCTTTCTCTACTTGTTCTCAACTTCATAACAGAAGATAAAAAATACATATGTGTGAAAAAGAAGTGAGTCTTATTATATATGGCATGATAGTTGCATAGAAAATCCCCAAAGAAAATACAGAACAATAATTTTCCAGAAAAAAATAAGCTCAACAAAGTCATAAAATTTATGTGTGCAAGTTGTTCTCATGTCTGACAAATATAATTTTAAAAATATTTTTAATTTTAGAAAATAAAATAAAATTATACAATTTTTCTTTCCCTCTCCTCCATCTAACCTTCCCATGTACCCCTATTTCTTTCTCTCAAATTGTTTCTATTATTGTGTTAATATATTAATCTATATTATTTATAGAAATTAATATATATTTTATAAATATATGAATACAACCTTCATGTTCTTTATGGTGTTATTTGGATGTGTACATTTTCAGGAATGACTATTTAGTATTTTATAACCAATATGGGGGTTCTTCCCTGGGGCTGACTAATTTTCCCAATCTCCACATTCCTTAGTTTCTTGTAGTTCTTGGTCTGTGGTTGAGTGGCACAGGATTTTTCCTTTTCATGTTAGCATATTTATGGGTCTAAATGCAGAAAAGAAGTCACCATGTGATGCCCACAGACAACTAATATGTCTACAGTGCAACTCCTGGACCTCAGTCTCAGGTATCATAACAGAAGGCTGAGAGCAGAGAGCCTGTGAAGGTCTGAGAACAGGAAATTTGCTTTGAGATTTCATCTTCTAGAAATGTCAAAGATGCTATGCCTATGGTGTCCCTCCACATGACAAATGCTATTACACTATTTCTTACAGTTGTATTTCCCCTTCTTCTGAGCCCAGTTGAAAATGGGTGTGACGCAAATATCCCATTTAGACCTTAGCACTCCAGAATCTCTTTTTCTCTACACGTTGACTGGTCTCCATGTTACTCTTCATCTGCTGCAAGCTGAATCAGCTCCTATGAGGACTATGAACTGTACTAATTTATGGATGAACAGCTAAGAACTTAGGAACAGTTTTCACTATGTCTCCTTTGCAGAATGATAGCATTAGGTCCTCCCAAGAATCTCTGTCTTAGCCAGGAACAGGATCTTGGCTGAGATAATGGTACCAAGCATGTGTTTCATCTTGTTGAATAGGCCCTAAGTATATTTATAAAGTTATTGGTTACTACAATACCGTTTCTGGCTCATTCTTCCTGTTGGGCATATCTTACAAGGCCATTCACTATTGTAGCTCTTGGGGGTCCTATCTAGAGAGGCTTTTGATGAGTTTTTATCCTTTGTCTCATACTTAGAATATACCAGCACCACAAAAGGTAGCCAATCGAGGTGGTTAAGCTCACATGTGACTACCAACTAGAGAGTTCCATGTTCTGTGATACAGGCATGCAATATGTATACCAAAAATGTCTTCTTGTTTAGTTCTGGAGGGTAACTGAGTGCAATGACAACATCTGATTATAGATTTTCAGGGGGAATCCTCTACAAAACCATACTGACCAAGACATCCAAAGGAGATAAGTCATACTGACATGGAAGCTTCTATTTGAGAGCCCACAGTGTCTGGGGAAGGCATTGTCCCCTAATGTAGGTGACTAAATGTAACCCCCTTTTGATGTGTATGCAAATGTGTGCATATGTATGAATTTGTATATATATATATACATATATATATATATATACATACATATATACATATATATATATGTGTGTGTGTGTGTGTGTATGTGTAAATGTATTTTATGAAGTTTTATTCTGAGCTATCCTTTCCCACACTCTTTTCTTCTCTGACCCTGGGCCCATCTTATTTATCTCCCCCTTTTCTCTCATCTGTGGGTTATGAGCTTTGAGTCTTTGGATATGTGTACTTAAATTGAGCACCCATAAAAGGCAGGGAGCCCATAAGGGACCAGGAGAAGATTTTAAGGGAGCCCAGTAGAAAGCAGCTGGTAGAAAGGGGACAAAGAGGAATTAACTGCACACATTTGATAAAAGAAATGCTATAAATCCTAAATAGAGGGTCTCTTTGTGAACACAAACTGAAAAGTTCAGCATTATGGTCAAGTTAATGTTCCATAATTGATTAAACCATCAACGTAATTCTCAAGAAAAACAGATGCATATGCAAGTTCAATTAAAATTTCAGCAAGTTCTAGACAGTTCCCTCCTCAAATTTATGTAAAATGTCAGTGAAAGTATGAGAACTTGCAGAATGTTGAAAGAGACTAAAATACAAGATGCCAGTTCACACGGCTTCAAGGCTAATTGTCCAGTTACAATGATCGATGCAGCAGCTTTGGAGAAGAACAGAAGCTTGGATCAATGAAAGAGAATAAGGAACTCGAACATTCCATACAGTACCTCAAACTGCTTTTGAGAAAAGTGCAAGAGGGACTCAGCGTAGGAAAAGAGTCTGACATAAACTCACACTAGATTTAAGCACAGAAATACTTAACGGGGTCCTGCATAATTCAAAAATGAAAATTGATTGTGAACTAAAGTGTGTAAATATAATAAAAGAAGAAAATAGGGAAAAAAATCCCTATCCCAGATCTTAATACATCTTAAGCTGAATTACACATCTGAGGTTGAATCCATGATCTTTGTTAAGGGGATGGAGAGATTGCTTAGTATTTGACAAACTTGCTGGCTTTGCCAGAGGACTGGATCTCAGTACTCAGCACCCACCTGGAAGCAGCATGCAACTGAAACTCCAGTTCCATGGAATCTGCTGCCCTCTTCTGGCATGCAGAGACACTGCCTGCACATGTTCACAGACATTTATTTACATAGGCAAAACAACCATACACATAAAATAAGTAATTAAATCTTTTTGTTTTCTTATGGAAAAGTTATTTTTTTAAAAAAAAAGGCTTCAATGTGGAGGAAAGAGATGGATCAGCAGCTAAAGGCGCTGATTTCTCTTTCCAGGGTCACATTTTATTCCCAGCACCCACACAGCTGAGCACAACTGTTGCTAACTCCGGTTGCAAGTGATCGGCTCTTGCGCCCTCTTCTGGCCACCTCTGGAACTGCATGAATGTGAGATACAACGGGGCAAAATTCATACACATGAAATAAATAAACGAAATAAACGTGTTTGCTGTACAAAAGATCCTGCTAAACGAAGAGCGAAGAAAAACTACAGATTTTGTGAGAAAATATTTTCCCCCAGTCTCTCCCTGAATGCTGACACTCAATTATAAAATATTTCTGAATACTAAACATTAAGAAGCTAAAACCAATGGTGCCATCTACTATTTATGGCTCTTACAGTTTTTCTGTCTTCTCTTCCACATAGCTTCCAGAGTACTGAGGGGATAGTTTTGTTGAAGACATCCCATTTAGAACTGAATTGTAAAGTCTCTCACTTCATGCACATCGTCTAGCTCTATGTCTTTGTGTTAGCTTCATCTAGTACAGGAGAAAGATTCTTGGATCAGGCACAGGTCTATAGGCATAGCGATATGTCATCAGAGGCAATTTTATTGCTAGTTTCCTTTAGTAGAATAATAGTACTACGTTTTTCCCTAAGCCCCTCCCCTATCTAGTCTCAGATTCTAGTCTCAAATTCTTGGCCACTTTAGCAGAATCAAGCATGGATTCTATTTCATGCAGCGGGCCTTAGATCCAGCCAGGAATTGATGGGTAAGCCCAAAGCATGAGTGCCACTATCTGACCAGAGTATTTTGGAGTTTTGTAGATGGGTTGGTACAGATTATTACTTTTCTCTTCCAGGAGTATACATGTTTTCTGTGTTCTCTTTTGTTTTGTTTTCGACATAATTTTGTCTTACTGCTTTTAATCGTTGTTTTTATTGTTTTCTTCAGAAATTGAGGTAAAAATGATGCTGTTCATAGGTGGGAGGATCTGGGAGGTGTTAGTACAAGGAAATGAATATGCTCCTAATATACTGTAAGAAAAAAGTTTGGATTAATGAAAACATTGAATTATAACTTGGGAGAAAGACAGGAACAGGCAGTTGAATGAAAGGCTACCCTATGAAGCAGATGTGTAACTGCACTGATATTTTAAAAGGTAATACAGTTAAGCTTCTGAGGAGATGCTTCCACCCCTCTAGGAATGCCTGAGGTGAGTAGCAGTTAGAACACTGAACCCAGGCAAAGGATGCAGACAAGGTGAATTGTGGGAATATGGAACAATTCTACCTTCCTGGAAAACAACTGGCTATTTTCTTACAAAAGTAAAATTTGAATCTCTAGTGGTGACTGTCCTTGTGGCTTGCAACAGGCAAATTGCCCAACAGAAACCACAATCCTACACTGGATTTTAACAGTGTGTTTTGGGTGAATTCCTTTGGTGAGTGCATCTTGTATGTCATGACTGTTGGTACTTCACTAAACAACATGGAAGGGTAAAGTTTGTGAGCCACTGTAGCATCACACTTGAGCAAATGGATACAGGACCCCGGACATAGGCAGTGTGATGAGAATCTCAGGTCACTATCTGACTTTGGTGTTTAAGATGTTTATGGAGGGCCCAGTCTTAAAACTTGGTTCTTTCCCTGTGTGAATTCTTTTTACTCTTGTTGTTCTCTGGTAAAGGACAAATTTACCTAGAAGATTTTTTTAGGTCGTGTTATATATGCTAAAAAGACATACTTTGGGTAGAGAAGTGTGTCTGATCTGGGTTGCAATTTCAGTGGCTGAGACAAAATATTTCATAAGCAAATGGATGTTAAATGGTAACCAGAAAGGCAAAGTATTTAGGGCATAATCTCAGAGTTCTGCGTAAAGTTAATGCAAAAGAATTTTTCAAAGTAATAAGACTTTCAATCAAAGTAGGGAAGAACATAACTACAGAATTTGCTGGTATGTAATGGCAGCGGGCATGCATTTGGATGCAAAATATTGTGATAATGCAATTGAATGGCATGACCCCCTTATTCAGCTATTCAGTATCATGACTTGTGTTCTCAGGGTACATTTTGTGTAGACAATTCTTCCAGGTAAAGAATTTCCAGTGTCCTTACCTGCTGCCAGATAGTCTGCCCTAAATTGAAGGCTTGCCAGGATTAGGGGGCATTTGCAGACGCTGCTCACCTCCACAGAGCTCTGCCCAGCTCTCTGCTCTGTCATTACGGTAAGGCCCTCGGGGTTAGAACTTCTTTCCTTTAGAATAATAAGGAATCTCAGAGATTTGAAATTCTAGAGGGTATAAATCTGCTAACGAAATTCCAATTACTGCCAGATAAAGATTTTACCAGAGAATGCAGAACTCCAGGATCCCTCTCTGTACATCTCCAATTATTTGCCCACCCACTGTCCTGCTAGCCAGGAGTTCAGCACATTCCTTCACATTAGGAAGGTCATCATTCACGATGCGGTCTAATTTGAGGAGAGAGGCATGAGGTGGAGGTTGGTTTGAAATCTCTTCTCACTTATCTTCAGATTGAGAAGTAACATATGCTAAAGCTGCATTGTAGGGTACATTAATTGTGTTTCAGGTTATCATATTATCGAAGTGGAGACTGAGGGTTTGTATGTTGCCTCTATTTCTCCAAGATGTGAAAATGTTACCTCAGATCTTAGTTTATCGGGAAGGAAAGCTGTATACTTTAACGTAAAAAATAAATTGTTAAATAACTAAAATGCCCAACCTGGGCTAAAGAGTGACTCTGCACTAAAACTACTCACATCGGTTTCATACTTTATGCTTATGTGCACAGTGGATGCTGAGTTTCCTGGCAGCCTGCACCACCCATGGGATTCCCATCAGTGTTCCTCCTGAGATATATATATATATCCAGGTGCTTCCAGTCTGGATATGCCCATCTTTTCCCATCACACTTAGAATCATTGTTGTATGAGGGTGTGCTCAAAGCAAATGTTCTCAGAGCATTTCCAGGAGACAGTGCTGATTATTCATGAGAGTGCTTGGGGAGGATCATAGTTACATGAAGTTCCCTCAAAATCTATGGAGTTCTTTGTGAATCTGTATGTGTGTGTGTGTAGATCGATAGATAGATAGATAGATGATAGATAGATAGATGATAGATAGATGATAGATATTTTGAGAACTAAATTAAAAATAGGTTCATTTCTGAAAGAAAAATTGAAAATAACTGTACAATGCAGCCAGTCCTGATGAGACCCAATAGGGTAGGATCAGATGGAAGGGGAGGAGGACCTTCCCAATCAGTGGACTGTGGGATGGGCATGGGAGGAGAAGAGGGAGGGAGGGCTGGCTTGGAAGGGGATGAAGGAGGGGGCTTCAGCTGGGTTAGAAACTGAATAACTTGTAATGAATAAAAACATAAAAAGAAAATAACTGTGTACATGCTTTTGTAAGGCAATAAAGGTATATGTAGTTCCTAATCTTACATCCTAGCAGAAGAGCTTCCAAATGTTGTGGTTTCCTGAATAATTGGGCTGGCAGAAAATATTTTTATATTATGATGTAGTTCCTGATATAATTTTTTCCATGCCTTCTCATTTCTGAACACATACAGTAAAAGGAATACTATCTGTTGTTCACAGAGAACTCCACCTAGCCATTCCTGAATCAACTGTTGGGAGAAAACCCATAGAGTGGAAAACTGAGGACAGAGAGAACAACTATGTGATTAGAGAGCCCTGGATTTCAGGCAAGGACGATGGGAGGGACCGAAGCCAGGTATGGGTCACCAGAGGCCAGTGAGCTGACCAGTCTTGCTGTGTAATGAAATCCCCATAACCCCCATGTGCTAAGACCTGGTGGGTGTAGGACCGTGAAGAGTGGGTATGTGGAGAGACCCTGAGAGAGCTAGCACCCCCATTCTGACTGTGGTCCTCTCTCTATCCTGCCCTGTGTTTCTTTTCCATGTCATTGCTGCCATGTTGTACAGTGAGTAATAACACTTATATAGCCAAGCAGTTCCCAGAGCTGGTGAGCCACTGCAGTAAACTGCGGAACGTGAACAAACAGGCATATGAACCCAGACATAGATGGGCTGATCAGAAACTCAGGCAACAATCCGGATCTTGACCACTGTCCAGGGTGTGTGAAGGGACCTGTGTTTTAAAATCTGCACCATTGCTATGTGGATTCTCTTACCCATCAATATTAAAATGTAGGATGTGGTGTCCAGAGTGAGAAAGTGGGGAAACAATTTTTGCAAACCTGTTGTAATAAGCACTGTGTGGAGCTTTTAAGAGTGTCTTTCCCATTTCACTTAAGATAGTATCCCAGGGAGATAAGACATAAGAAGGCACGAATACGCATTTCAACACCAGTCTGAGGAAATAAGAAAGAACATTACATTCAAACCACGTTCAGGTCATGTGCCTGTCACCAGTCTCCCCCACGGAAAAGGGGAAAGGATCGGGCATTTGGAATATTTCTGTGTGCCTAATCTTGTGACATTTCTTCAGCAATTCTGATTTTCACATCTCTGGTGTTACTCAAAAAAAAAAAATTGAAAGGGATCATTGTCTTGTGAGAAAACAGCTACACGTTTCTTCATGTAAACATGAAAGGGAGAGGAGTGTTAGAGATGAGTGCATTTTAGGTAACCCCAATTCAGTGTCGTTATGTCCTGTATTACAGAAGTGCGAGCATTTTCAGCTTCTAAATTTCAAGATTGCAGCTTACACAGGAAACAATATTGAAAATGATTTTGTTTAAAATGAAGGAAGATCTAGCATTAATGTTTTATTTTATTCTAATCTCTCTCTCTCTCTCTCTCTCTCTCTCTCTCTCTCTCTCTCTCTCTCTCTCTTTTTGGTTTGGTGCGTGGATTGGACTACAGAACTGCCCACATGCTTGGGATGTGCTCTCATCTGACCTGTTCTCCTCTCCCCAAAACGATTATTTTCATGAACATTCCAAACGAATATCGCTTTATCTTTTGACGAACTCCAAAATAAGCCTCCTCTATAATATAGAAAAAGATAACCAGCCAATATTGACCTTTCTACCTTCTATGTAAAGCTCAAATTTTTTGCATATTTAGAAATTCTTCAAATATTAGGGTGTGAGTGTGCACA
Source organism: Pachyuromys duprasi (assembly GCA_028658305.1). Taxonomy (NCBI): domain Eukaryota; kingdom Metazoa; phylum Chordata; class Mammalia; order Rodentia; family Muridae; genus Pachyuromys; species Pachyuromys duprasi. The sequence goes on from CM053756.1 coordinate 46,840,216, forward strand.
CACGTGTGTGTGTGTGTGTGTGTGTGTGTGTGTGTGCTAATGTGGCATGCACTTTTGTGAAGGTATATGTGTGTGAGTACAGGTGAAGTACAGAGGCCAACTTAGGTTGTCATTTCTGAAGTTCTGTCCACATTTGTTTTGACAGCATCTCTTCCTGGAATATATCCCACCAAAGATGGGCTGGCTGGACAGTGAGCTCCACAGGGATCCAACTGACTCCAGCTCTTCAGAGCTATCATCACAAGAGTATTATCCCACTAGTCTGTGAAATTCTATGTAGATTCTAAAAGTTATACTTTGGTAAATATTACACTCATACTTACCACATAAGTAATTTACTGACAGGAATTTCCCTTGCTCCCCAAATATAGTCCTGACAAATTTGTTTCCTTAACCATCATCTAGAAAATAGGTATTAAATGTTGGAGTTGCTATTTATTAGTTCAGATCCCAAACACTGTGGATCTCTTGATCTAATGGCTTATTCTATCATCAGTGAGCATATAATAATCAATGTTAATATATGGACACAGGTGGACACACCAAAGAGCTCTTACATATGGGCAAACACATTTTAAATTACTTGTCTATGAAGCAAACTGAGCATAGACTTGCTGAGTGAACTTGGAACAGATGTTAAGCCTCCTTTCCCCCAAGAACACCCTGTCTTTTATTTTTATACTGTGAAATAAAATGTTCTAATCAATAGCTTTTATATATTAGCACCATGCATGTCTATTAATGGAGAAAAGAATGCCTTCTAGTCCCAAATATGAAATAAATGAATGTACTATTTTAGGCAAAAAAAAAAAAAAACTAAGGGAATAATGATAGGCTAGTTTTAAATCAAGAGAATGATTTGAGACCTCAAAAGAAAATTGAAGGTTTAACAAATGGGTCCTAAAATAGCAAGTCTATTAAATCTGTACTTGGTTCATACAAATGCATGATAAGAAATATGTAATGAAACTTAGGAGAGTGGGAGGTTGCAGGGAAAACTATTCATCATGGATGGGGGAAAGGGATGCATCTAACATTTCCATATAAAGAATGAATGTGAGAGATCTGAACTGTGGCTGATGTGGGTCAGTTCATCAGAGGATAAAGGGAAACTTGCTTTTTAAATTCTACTCTGTAAGCACTGTTTTCCTAATTCCTTCTTAATTTATGGTGGCACTCATGGTGACCATAGAAATACCAACATAATTAGGATGCAAGGAATATCTAACGAATGACAAAAATATACAGACAGAGAAACTCGCGGATGATCCTGTCAGATACCAACAAGTCTGTCTTTCCCATTGAAAGTCAAACTGTATAGCAAACAAGCATAAATAGATAATAGCATCATTTCCTCCTGTTCAAATACTGTGAAAGAGAACAGAAGAGAACAATTACAGGACTTAAGAATTACCTATAGCTGAATAAAGAACATGCTGTCTTGGAAGCTATAATCATGCCATGATATGGTTTTCATTGAATCATTTTCCACAAAGTTTCGTATCAGTACAGTGTTAACCCATGAATAAAGAAAGATTCAAAGGGATTTTTTTCTATATAGTTCAGATACTGAAATAAAATCGGGAAGTATTCTGGTAGTTTTAGGGGAGTCCTGAGGTGTTCTGGTAGTTTTAGGGGAGTCCTGAGGTGTTCTGGTAGTTTTAGGGGAGTCCTGTGAATCTTCAGATGTCTGTGTTTACAGTGAAGAATTCGTCATCACTGCTATTATCTTCTACAGCTTTGATAATGCAGAAATTAAGACAATAAGTGAAAGAACTTCCCAAAGCCTTACATCTATCATGTACAGAATGTTAGGTTAAATGCCAGTATGTGCATTATAAAAGCCTCTTCAGTCAATGAAGCTGTTTGGTTCAGACAGGTGCTGTCTTATCTTCCACAAAGAAAGTAAGCCATACTTCAGCAGGCTGGGTAACCTTGCCTTCTAACCCCGCCCTTGCCATCCTGAAACAATTATTGCTTTGTGGCTGCTTTCCACTTCCATTCAGTGTGTAGAGGTTGGAAATGATATCCATGCTGGCACTGGATCAATTACTAGCTTATTGCTTCACTTATTTAAAAAATATTTATTCAGTAAATATATACTAGTCTATTATATATCTCTCAGTGCACCACCTCACTTTACCCAGGAATCTCAGTTGCACAAATGTGTAAGAAAGTAATACTAATTAGCAGTCAAAATTTAGTGCATCTAGCATGTGTAAGTTTAAGAAGTCAGGAGACCAAGCACACAGTATTGTAACAAAAATGAATTACTTTTAAATATGATGGAACATTTTCAGTTAGAAAAGAGTTTGAAAATGATGTTGTAAAATGTGCATTAGCATAAAATATGTCCACTATATCTAAAATTAAAATGGATGCATTCTGAAGAACAACTTAGAAAAATCTAAGTGTTATGTGAAGCATATACATTAAAATAATGTTTAGCCTTCTTTCTGTTAACATTTTATGTGTGGACACTATAAATATGTACCAATATAAATAACTAAATATAGGAAACATGTGTGAATTGTTGAGATAGTACAGAAATAATGGATAGTATTTGATGCATAATTTACTCCTTGTTAGTGTTTGAAGGAACTACCTTTCCCTTATGTTCTCCAGTTCTAAATTTCCTTCTTGTCCACACCATCTACAAATCATCTCTTTTCTTTTTAATGCTGATTCTCAGTGATTATTAAGGAAAACCCAAGTATTGACAACATAGTGTCTCTAAACAAATATCTGAGTCTTTTAGCATCCATTTCTAGGCTGCGTTCCCTGCCCATGATTATTATTTTTCTTGCTTTCCTGATCAAAAGGGCACTAATTGATTTGGGATATGCAAAGCAAAATGGAAGCACTAAAGAATAGAATTAGAAGGCATTTTGGAGATGAAAATAACACAGGTGAATGACTTAAGTTTTTTCTTATAGTAAAGGTGGAATGCGTGATGAGTGGACTTGGACTACTGGTCTACCATGAGAAACAGAAGAACAATAGGTATAAAAGCCTTGCAGAGGTCAAAGCATAGCGTTACTTTACTCAAAGTTCCTGTATAAACTCTGTCCTCAGTATAACAATTCTTTCTTTTGAAGAGATCATAGATTCTGAGTGATGTGTCCCCTACCCCCTTTCTCTATGAAAGTCTTTGAAAAAAAAAACTCGTAATGGCAACACTCATGGTAAAATTTGTCTTTATTTCATGTTGAGAATTCACTCAGTGTAGTTCCTCTCAAATCCCTTTGAGTGTCCTGTCAGTCTACAGTCCATCTCAGCACTGCATGACTGTCTTGAACTGTTCCCCTGGAAGCGTTAGAAGTATTCTCTACCACCTTTCACCTCAGTTTCACAGGTCTGAGAAGTTCTCTGAAGTACAAAAATCATGAGAGAGTGAAATGTTTTGATTAGGAAGCCATGGAAAGCAACCCATAGCAAGTGAGGTTTCTGTGGGATATTACTATGACCCAAGTGTGCCACTAAGAATCTCTGGGTTTCACAAGAGAACTTTTCAACAATTTTATAAGTCAAAACTTTAACTTAACACTGAAATACTTTACAAAATAATTAATAGAGAGGTTCTCTTGACTTGCATAGGTAGCTGATCAAATGTATTGGTAACAACGCATCCAAATGATAATTGAAATGCTGAGCATGGCAAAGATATTCTCTGAAACAATTGCTAGGAAAAAAGAAAGAGAGAGAAAAAGCTCTTCATTTAATAAAAGACTATTCTGCCTCAAGGATAACAAACATGAATGGCATACACACCTAACAAAGAAAGGATTCTGGTATCTAAGAATGTGATCATTTCAGGCTGCTTAGCAGGGACTAGAGCCCTGTTTAAATGTAGATAAGTGGGTGGAGGGAGGGAGGGGTTTATGGGGGGATACAAAGTAAATAAAGTGTAATTAATAAAAATTAAAATAAAATTAAAAAAATATCTTTGGGCTACAGACAGGACTTGATTAGGTTCTTGAGAGAAGAAGTACAGAGGGATGAGCCTATAGAATTCCAGGCTCAAAGAACTGGAATGAGGAATGTCAGTTAATGTACAATAACACAGGTCAACGGGGGGGGGATGGAAAGGAAAGATAAACAGGTGGATTATTACAACATTTGGTTTCATTTTTCTCTTATTCTCCTTACATATTTCCTTTTCATCAACAAATGAATTGTTTAAGTCATGAGCAATTCAAACAATTTAGGACAAGAAATAAGACTATAACCAAGACTGTAGAGAACTTTTAAAAACTGGAGAAACAGATTGTGTGTGTGTGTGTGTGTGTGTGTGTGTTCGCGCGTTTTAGCATTATACTCTCTCAGGTTTCTCTTTAACATTTTAAAATGCAGTATAGTGTAACTACCACCCATCTCTTCCATAACATCTGCCTACAGCCTATTACGGATAAGTTAAGTTTTAAAAATCCATTATACACTTCAAAATTAGTTCACTAATTGTGTTATCAGTGTGGAAGAATTGGCTACATTTCAGCATAAAATATAAATGGATCTAACTTTTCTCATTAATATTTGATGCTACATGGTTTAATTTTGAATTGAAGCTGGACCCTGAGGAGGTCCTGAGAGGATAATTTATAAATGTGAATTTAACCAAGAGATGATAAAGTAAATCTTAGCTTTAGTTCTTCTAGGTGAGTGTGCCCTGCTCAACTCTATCAACGTAGAAAGAAAATTCTGTTTCAAAGTATTGCTCCTCCATTTCTATAGTAAAGATGGAATTGGAACCTTACTGTTCAGTATTATTTTCACAGTTTGGCCTATGAAGAAGCTACAGAAGCCACACACGTGCCGACAGTCCCCAACAGCCCAATTGATTTTATGTAGAGCACAGAATCTTGGTATTGTCCAATGCATTCCTCCTGTTAGCTTTATCTTCTATGCCTGCCTTTTGTAATAATAATAATAATTTTATTTGAACTTCTTTTAAAAGAATATAACATAAATAAATTATTAACATAAGAAAATGCTGTGTTATTTTATGTGAAATTATAGGGTTAGATAATCAGTTCGCTTAATTTTCGGAAAATAGCACAGTAATCAGAACAAGTAGCTGTATATTCTCTCTATTGAAGATTGGGTATTATAGGAATACAGAGCCTGGAGCAATGACTGAGAAGAACATCCCTGCAGGCCACATGGACAAAGGAGGCTTCAATGATCATGAGAATCTCAGTTTGGTAATTACTAAAAGGCTCTCTCCTCCCTCCTTTCTTTTGTCTCCCAACTAACAGGGACTGTGCATTTCAGTTGAAGTTATAGACTTCTCCTTAAAAAGACAAAAAGTCCAGAATAATACATAGATCAAATGCACTTGCCACAGAACTTCTGTGTCCTTGTGTTACATATAATCAAGGCTTGCCCAGAAATTCTGAAGTTTTCCCAACTTAGCAGGCTACAACTCGCGAAGCAAGCATGAAACCTTCAGGTGAGGGATCTTTTTGGCTGCAGAGGTTGTGTATAGAAGCAGTTAAAATTATGAGCAACAATGAGAATACTAACCCACACTTGAGAATTCTATCCAGAGGAAATGAAATGCAAGAATCCAGTCATAATCCCCCAACAGAAGTAATTAACTTGTGTCTATACAATGGGTTGTACTCCACACACTGTTCTCCAGAGATGGACTCTAAAATACTACCAATCTGATGGTGTGTCTGTGAACCTTTGCTGCTCTCAGAGTCATGTGAATTTAACAAGCCTCTTGCATAACCTCAGAATGCAGAGCACCAACCTTAGTTCTTAAAATAAATCAATGTTCAGTGGGCGATAAGCAGAATGCCTCACATCTATATTAGACATTGATGCCCAACTTTGTTCAGAATACCATTCATGAGCATGCACTCCAAATCCATTGTCCAGATAAGGATAGTTCTAGAATGGTAGCCTGGCAGACTAAAATGAATTTGTGCATATAAATCAAGTGTTAAATGGAGTATAAAAAGGTAGCAGCCTTTGTTGGAGGAAGGGCTTGCCTCAGGCTCCCACACTATCAGGAGAGCTCAGACTGGCTCTTCCCAAGCTGGCATGAATTCTAATGTCCTGACACAGGTCATTTGCATGGGAGTGGAAGAAGGTGAAAGAGTGTCACCCTTGACATTCTGCTTTTTCTATCTGTGTCCAATTCTAATTTATCTTGTCAATTTATTTATGAATGTTCTTTCAAAACTCTGTCACACACACAGATACTTCAAATGAATGTGATTCAAGTAGCTAGTTTTTATCCATTCTCGATGAATGTATAATCTTGTTTGACATTCAGTACTTTATTTATAGAAGTAGCCATCCATTTTTATATGGATGGAGATTTTTCACCATCTCAGCACATAACACCTGTTTACAAATAAAAACCAGATCTGAAAATCAAAACTACTACAGAACTAAAGGGATTGTTCATCAATAGGACAGTAATACTGTTAAGGCAAAATATGCACAAACTTTATGTGTATTAAGGACTTAATTTCTTTCCTTATTTTTTGATAATTAAACTTTCAAGAGTCCTCTCCTCCACACATGAAACAATATCCTTGCACACATTCACACAGAATACCACATTTTAAATTGGGTTTCATATCACCCCTTGATTATGGAGTAAGGAAAGACAGGACCAGAGAAGCTGAGCTTATTGCAAATTCCATCAGAAGAGGCAGAACCGGGAAAGATGTTTTCTTTATGTAAAATACATCATTGTCCTCTAATGAACCTTTTATGAGGTGGAATCTCATCACTTAACAGAGCTTAAGAGCATAGTGGTCTCATAATTACCCAGCTTATGAGAAGAACATGATGGAAGGCTTGCAGGCAGAAACAAACAGAAGATAATTGTGCTGCTTCTTCAAAGAGCATTTCTAAACTTCCCCTTGACAAGCTCCATATCATGGTGCACCCAGAGAAACATTACCAAGACCATGATGCTTAGCTGTTTTTAACAGTCTATCGTCTAATTTTCCAAGCTTCTGGCAGGGCAGGACAGATTTTTCACAGTGGGTCACTATTCATTTTGCATTCTCTGGATCCCCTTGTGAGATATTTAAGAATGAATGGATATTCAGAAACTAAACGTAAAAGGAATATGGGCATTTAAAGGAATATCAACATGTCATTAGTTAGCGTTTTTAAAATGAGGAATGTTGGTAGGCAGAGGTATATTCAGAATAGTCCGCTCTTTTAAAAGATAATGAAATCCAGGGCTATTTTAAATCAAGTTGTGCTATTACTTTTAGATATAGTGAACATTTAGGATTTCATATTATCACATCATAAACCACCTTAGAAAAAACCCGCTGGATGACATACCAATTCCTTTTCTTCTCTCATGCATTGATTGTCAGTCTGTAATCAAAGCACTATCTGTCAGTCAAACTGGCAAATATATAATCATGGAGATTGGCAAGGACAGACCTGGTGACAGATTAGATATTCTGAATGATCTTCCCAACTACTCAAAACATCATCCAGATAGATTTTTGAAAACATATCTTCTCAAGCCAATTTTGGACTAATACAGCATGGACCACTCTGCAGTTGCTCTCTAAATCTAGACAGCGGCAGTGTGTCAGCATGCACAAAGCATGTGCAATATTAAGGCCAAGGAAATGTAAGCATGGGTACGGAGAGGGGAGAATGAAGTCCATTACCTAACCTAGGGGCTATTGCCACTGACAGCTATTGAAAGAGGAAGAGTCAGTTTACTTTACTGATGTGGCCGCTTGCAGGCTTCGCATGTTCTAGAAAATGGCCCTGCTCTTAAGCAGCACTATTTGTGCTCTGAGAGGTTTTTGGTTTTGTTCTCCTTGCTGTTGTTTTGTAAAAGAACATTAAATTGGGAGTCGGGAAGTGAAGGGGTTTTGGGAAAGAGTTGGAG
>CM053756.1:46848600-46899074 GCA_028658305.1 Pachyuromys duprasi
AAAAAAACAACAACCTACAATGAAGGCGTCATAATCTTATAATTTCTTGGTGTTTTAGACTTTAAACTTTAATGTAATTGTAAAAAGACAATTTGTTAGATTGAGGTGAAAATAAAATTTCAGAAATATGCATACAGACAACAAACGTGATTAGAGCATCCCAACTATAATTAAGAACAGTAAATCAAAGATTGGGATTAGTTTCAATCCTTTCTTAGTACATATGCTTTGCAAATGTCAGCTGAGAACAATTTTTCCTTCTTCCTCCCTACCCTCTCTCTCCGGCATGCACTCAGATCCTTAATTTCATTTTATATTTATCTTTGATTATGTTTCCCCTCTATACTTTTTACAAATTTATTTATAGTTCCTGACTAACTAAAAGTAGATTAGTACATTCTAAAACATCATAGCACGTGTGCTAGGTGGAAACAAGAAGCGGGAATTTATCTTTAACTCATTCTCTGTTCCAAGGAAAGAGAATCGACGTGCTAACTTCAACTTTTATGTGACACACATCATGATACACTCTAAAGGGCGATTGATTCTTTCTTCAATGCCCAGTTTTGTGCTTTAAACTCACGTAAAACCATTTCGATTTCCAGCTCCTGCCTGAGTAACTTGCCAAATCTGATCAGGTTTCAAAGAGTGAAGAACTTCAAAGAAAGGGTGTTTACAGATGAGGAGGCACAGAAATGGCGCCTTGTATGTTTAATGAAACATTAACGGTTCAAAGAAAATGGTCACCACCAGCAAGATGATGACTACCAACAAGATGATGATGAAAAAAAAAAGATTTAATTTACTTTATCTGCCAATAAAATCTAATTTATTTTAAACTTTCCAATTACGATGTTTGGCTGGTTCATATAAACAATATTATGAAACCCTTAGATTTTGTAAAATCATTTATTATAAATATGTGCATTCTTATTATGACATGAATTTTTGTCAGGACGGTGAACTCTATTGGAAGATCAAATTTTTATTGAAACATACTGATCACAATTATTCTAATAATCGTAGGTGAGGACATGGAAAACTGTTGAATGAATGAATGTGGACTTGTGTGTATGTGCGAGTATGTGCCTTTACATATGAATTTGCACATGTGTATATATACATGTATACATATATATTTGTATGTATGAATGTGCATGTGTTTGAACGGGCAAATATGAGTAAGTATGTAGCTATGAGAGTGAGTGTACATATATGTTAGGATGCTGTGCATATTTATGGTTATCTGGGTAATCTTGTGTGTGTGTGTGTGTGTGTGTGTGTGTACATGTCCCTGTGTGTATACATAGGTGTAGTTATTTGTGTCCATCTGTATGTTTGAAGTTTGGAATACACATGTTTATTCAGTATCCTTGTACCAAGAATGCATTGGCTGCATTTTAAAAAATATCACTTTGTTCAGAATCAGAACTGTTTTCTACGACTGTGTTTGAAAGAATATACTGTCACATTATGTTACTTTATGTTAAGATGCATAGAAATCAATCTTCTATAACAAAACTACATATGTGTGCATGAACCTGAGTAAGAACCAAGAATAACTGAGAAAAAATTCAGTTTATTGAGAGTCATGTACAAGGCAGGTCAAGAGGGGATGGAGGATCACACTCTGCTTTTACAGGAACTTTCTTAAGCTATGGGATAGTCTCCGTATTGGTCTAGATAAAAGTGTTTATCAAAATGTTCACAAGAGAATGAAAAAGTTCCCAAGCCTATTTTTGCCTCAAAATATTTCATTGCATTGAAAAGATGCACCTTGGATAATATAACAGACGATGCATTTTTAAGGTCTACATCTACATCCACTACGGCATTGTTACAGAATCACTGACAACTCGAACTGTTTTTGGTATAGTCATTTCAGGAAGGTATCTTTGACCAAGGTTTGGTGGATTGAGTGAAAATAATTTTCGTGTTGGTAGTGGAGGAGACATAGGGAATCACCAGAGACGGAACCTGCGTTTGAAGGACCCTCTTAAAAGCAGAATGCTGATAGCTGAACATGGTGCATTTTATGCTCTGCTGTTTGTTGTGTCTTGCCCTGTGCTGCTCCCAGAATGCTCTGTCCATGGTGGCGCTACCATCTTAGTGGATGTGCTGTCATTTGGGGGTAGAACAGAGGCCCACACTAAGAACAGCATGAGCGTGAAACTTCCCAGAAATCAAGAAATGGAACATTTCTTTAGCAGCAGGACATAGCAGATAACCAGTAAGTAAAGGGTTTTTTGAAAAGTCTGGGATTGTTACTCAGACAAATCTTCTTCGTAAGTAGTAAATCGGGACCAAAATTTCCCCACAGTGTTTTCATCACAATTTAGCTGAAGCACAGCCTCATGTTGCCATTTACAATTCCCTGCTTACATTTAATATTCATGCAATATTGAATTAAATAAAAACCTGGAGCTCAGCTCGTGTTCATTTGCTGTGTATTTCATGAAAGCTGCATAGAGTTCAATAGAATATGAAAATATACACTATTATATTCATTATGAGCAAAGCTACCCATAGGTTGGGCACCCTGGGAAATAAACTTTCTTTTCAGGCAACATTTTTCTTTTCTTTTACCAACTCCTAGTTGTTTTATTTTCTACACTGAATGTAGCTGGTTTTGAAAAAGAAAAAGAGAGAGAAGCTCTATAAGCATATTCCTTTGTAAATTCCATATTTCACCACTTAAAATGTATAATACATTGTTCCAGTTATTTCAAACGAATTTTCAACCCAGGCTCTTTATCGTTAGTTTTGGATTTCTTCTACCTAGCATAAACAACTTCACTGTTGCCTGAGAGTATAGTGTGATTTTTTTGTCCCCTTTATGTTCTAATTTCTATTAGAATTCATTTAATGTTAAAGTAGGTATGTTCCCACTTCACTTGTGACTTTTTTCCCCCAGTGTGTTTCTACCTAAGGGATGGATGGAGAGTTGTGCCTAATTCTGTCCTTTCAGATAGGTGGGCGCATTCAGTGTGAATTCTCCCCTCACCTTCAATTTGTTTTCAATTCTCACGACCAATAGTTTCTCACTGTCTTCTCTGATTTAAAAAAATGAAATAAAACCAGAAAAAAAAATCTTGAGACTTTCAAGAACTTCAAGAAATAATGCTTCTAAATGGTCAAGTTTCAGTCCAGGATACAGGAAGAATGACTGAGAAAAGAATAGGTCGTGTAAGAGCAGTGGAAATGGAAGCTTAAGAGAAGGTAGAAGCTCAGCCTTCTGCGGCTAAGGAAAAAACACCAGATGTCCTTGTACTTTCAAAATGTAATAGCATAAGGAAAAATGAAGAGAGCGTAGCCAACAAGACCATGTTTATTGTTTGCACGCAACCCAAGGCCCAATGCCTGGCACAGTCCTCCTGACTCTTTCTACAATGAGTGAAAAAGACTTGGGTGAGGGAACCACCTTTTGCCATCTGGTGAGTAAGAACGTCTTTATCCAAAAGCCAAAGCACTTTTCAAACATCTTACTCATTTAGTAATTGGAAAATAGTTATGATTTATTTTTGCTGTGTGCTTTTCAAAGCTTATCTACAATGTGGAAATGCTCTGTGGTTCTCATCAACTCAATTGGTTACTGAATATTGCTCACCAAAATATTTAACTGACACATTTTAGAGTGCATAGCACTATTTCATTCTCAAGTTCGGTGCTTTCTTTTTCAATCACTGAGGAGCAACTGAGGAAAATCTTGCCAGCTTCTTCACATGCATTCTATATTTGAGAGGCCCATTCTTACCATGAGAGCATTTTAAGAGAAACAGGAAAACACCCACCACATCTAGTTATATCTCTCTTTCCTATTGTTATCTATTTGTGGCTGTGTGCCCCTTTCTGTTTGAGTAGAAGATTGGGAACATAGTGATACTATGCTCTTAGACCCATCCTCTCCAACTATGACCCACTGAGTCCAGAGGGCTCTGCTTCATGTTTTCTATGGTTATGATAACATGTTAAGGGCTCAATCTTATTCTTTACCCAGAAAGACCTCCTCAATAAAGTATGTAGATTTGACGGAGCCTACACTTATGATACAAATGACTCCTTTTGGTGATCTATTTAATTAAATGATTCATAAACTTCAGCAGGACTTGATCTTATCAGTTCAGGTAGATTATTTTCACAAAGTCCAAGCCTGTACAATACTACTTTCACAATTGTCTGTTGTTAATTTTTTGAAGAATATTTAACAGAAACAATCGAGCCAAGCAATGAATAAATGATGTTGAATTTCTGCAACCAAATTTGTTTGATTTGCCAAAACATTTCTTAGGTATCTTTATTCCCACTGTGTGCAACACTTAGTCATACACTTAGCTACATCTACAACCTAAATAGTAATGTCCTTGTTTTTAAGACTCAGAAAGAAGGGTGGTTCAAAGAGAGCTAAAGCTTGTTGTTGTTTGTTTATAAGCAAGAAAAGGACAGGAAACTCACATGCATAAACAGAACTGGAAGTGTACTTTCCTTTAGGGTTTACAGACATAAATGAAATAACCGGAGGCCCCATGCAGGTCTGTCCACCTCGCATGTTTCCTCATGTTGATCTAATATTTTTCAAGCCCTGAGATTTTATAACTCAAAATCAGCAGTATCTCTGTAACAGACAGAATGAAAAAGAGATGTAAAATTTCTTCAGAAATTTCTCCAGAAAATTTGACTTTTGGGGGACTCTGGATAGTGTAAAAATGCCAAACTAATTTTCAGAAACAGTTTTGTTGTCCTTAAAATTGAAATTTTAGGGGTGGGATATATAGAGAGGAGATGGAGGAAGGGGGGATTGGGAGGAGATGAGGGAGGGGGTAATAAATGATAATAATTAAAAGGAACGACATAAAATATTTTAAAAATTGAAATTTCATCAAGGGACCACATATGTATGTGTAATTCAGTGTGGTACATGGTCACGTATTTCTCTCCCATGAACAAAATTGGAGGCTAGACTTAATCTTTTAGCTTCTGTAGATGATATCTCCAACTGATAGTTACTGCCTTCTCCCTGTTGTATAACATAGGCTGATCAGTGGCTTAACTTGTAGGTAGACAGTAGGGTACGTTTTAGCCCTTCTCTGTTGACTGTAAAGAGTGATTAAAAAAATCATGTTTGCCAAACTGAAAGGACTAGATGCCAAATCTTTTCACCATAAAAATGGTTTAGTTTTAAAGATGTATATAATATTCTAATTTAAATATAATACAATATCAACATATGTTGAGATTTCACATATCAAAAGTTATGTCCAGTTTTATGTTTTCATTTATCATTACAAAAATACTTTGAACTGACTTTTAAGAAATTTGAAGCCACGTACAACTCCCACTTGAGTAGCAAATTCTAAATGAGAGTCTTTATTGGTCTTCTTGCCTCCGTTGCCCACTACGGAGCTAAGTTATAACTCTGAAATATGACTTTGATCATCATGGCTTAAATCTTTAAAATGGTTTTTGTTGCTCCTATGATAAAGCCTAAAGCCCTTAATAATTTTATGTGGCTTTCACAGACTGTTTCCACAGTTCATCTCTCTACACTATCATTCTTTCCAAGATTCAGCTACACTGAGCTTTTTTCCTCAGTTCCTTGAAAGAGGCCTACTTTCTTCTAGAACTTTGTGCATGGTTACTCCATCTTTAAAACCTAATAACCCTACTGGCTAACAGGTACTCAGATGTAAGTTTTCACTTTAGAGATCAGCAAGACTTCTTTACAAACTGTGGGAATATGTACTGTATCTCCCAACACTGGTCATGCTGTATGGCAACAGAATATCCTCACCATTCACTATTGCTAGTGCCCATCATGTCACATACATTACAAAATACTCTTGAAATAAAGAAGACATGCTTAAGGTGAAGGAAAAGAGTGAAGGTATGGAACACTATGGAGACCAAGAGGATTCAGAAAGTTAACACAGAAAAAGTGAATTTAAAATGAAAGTAAAATCTTTGCTATGATTTAAAATATTTCATTAGAGTGATGATGAGTTCAGCAAGTTTTATTGATTAACCTAAAAGGAAAATATGACTAGAATACATGCATAGAATACATACAGCATTAAAGCCTGTGATGTTTTAATGGAATTCTATAAAGATGACTATCTAATTTTAGGTGTTTATTTTGTAATTTCCTGAGAATTCTGAGGTTGTAAGAACAACTGGAGCCAGATTGAGTATTCTTCCTCTGTATTAGTTTTTGCAGCTCTTTGTATATAATTATTTTAAAATAAAAATATGGAAATACAGTGATGAAGTGAATGAAGGGAAGATACAAAGTACAGAGGATTAGTAGTGCATGAATAAATTATATCAGTAAGATATAAAATTGGCAATAATATTCTCTGTAAGAATGCAATACAAATGTAGCAAAATGATAAGCCAACAGTCTGCATATATACATCTGTGTTCTGCATACGTTCAATCTGTAGCACTGATAGATCAGTTCCTTAGGGTCACTTAAATGCAGAAGGGAGCCCCTTAAATTGCCTTTTAGGGGTTTCTCAATTATAAGATAACCAAAGTCCGTGAATAAGACCCTACAGATCTTTTTGGCATGCATAGATGATATTACTTCATTGTTCTAAATGCATAATGATTTTGTTGGTTTGGACACAAGGTCTACAGTTGTGGAGATGGTATGAGTGGATGATGAAATTCTACAAATACTTGGAATTGTGGAAGAATTTTTTAATGTCCTTCTATTTCCATGTACTGAGTACAAGTAAGGTTGAACATATTCAGAAAAATTTATGATGATAAAGATAAAATGTTAACAGAAATATATTCTTCCCTGATCAAAGTAGTTTTGGGATACAGTTTCCACATAATAAGAGGACTTTTATATTCTTAGGTCACTGGGTCCCCTGTTAAAGAAAATACTGAGTAACCTGTAGAAATTCATCAAGTGTTGTTATATTCATCAACTGTTTCTTCAATGCTCAGCGTATTACATACAAATTATATGCATTCAATCCAGAACATTTTTATTTATTGTGCTTTTGATGTTCACAATTTTAGAGACAAAATACATCTAATCTGATCAGTTTCCATCAAGATTCTTTCTGTGGCAACTCATGCCCTTTCAGGTTTTAATTGGGCTAAGGTGAAATTCTGGTATTGTATTAAAATTATAAAAGGTCTCTAAAACCACTCCTACTACCAGGGAAAATGAATGCCATTGGGCTAGGTAGCTTAGCTGTTCAAACATCACTCACATAACTTACTGCTGTTCCAATGCAAAATTCACTGTGTTCTTTGTAGGTAAAAGTCACTTAATTCACTTATCCGTTTACTCAGTTTGCAAAAGAACCCTTTTATTTAGACATGCCTGAGCTGAACAGCAGTCCTTCTGTCTTGCCTCCTCACACGCTGGGATAACATTGTATGTCACTGGCATCATCTTTAAGAAGTCAATTTAAAAAACAATGTGGCTGCATTGTCTTCTGTGGCCTGGTAAGGCTTCTCTCCCCTCAAGGGGAAGTGATCAAAGAGCAAGCCAGTCAGTTCATGTCAGAGACAGTCCCTTTTCCCATTACTATGGAGACTACTTGGATACTGAACTGCCATAGGCTACCTCTGTGCAGAGGTTCTAGGCCATCTCCATGAGTGTTCGTTGGCTGGAGTATCATTTCAGAAAAGAACCCCTGTGCCCAGACTTCTAGGATCTGTCGCTGTCCTTGTGGAGCTCCTGTCCTCTCTAGGTCTTACTATCTCCCACTTCTTTCATAAGATTCCCTGTACTCTGCCCAGTGTTTGGCTGTGAGTCTCAACATCTCCCTTGATACCCTGCAGGTTAGAGCCTTTCAGAGGGCCTCTTTGGTGGGCTCCTGTCCTGTTCCCTGTTTTCTCCCTCCTCCAATGTCCATCCTCTTTGCCTTTCTGAATGGGGATTGAGCATCTTAGCCAGAGTCCTCCTTCATGATTAGCTTTCTTAGGTGTACAGATTTTAGTATGTTTATCCTATATTATATGTCTAGTATCCACTTATGTGTGAGTATATACCCTGTGTGTCTTTCTGCTTCTGGGATACCTCACTCAAGATGATGTTTTCCAGTTCCCCCCATTTACCTACAAATATCATGATTTCCTTTTTTTTTATCGCTGAGTAATATTCCATTGTGTAGATGTACCAAAATTTCTGTATCCATTCCTCAACTAAGGGGCATCTGGGCTGTTTCCAGCTTCTGGCTCTTACAAATAAAGCAGATGTCCTTGTTGTATACTTGAGTATCTTTTGGATATATGCCCAGGAGTGGTATAGCTGGATCTTGAGGAAGTGCTGTTCCTAATTGTCTGAGAAAGTGCCAGATTGATTTTCAACATGGTTGTATAAGTTTACATTCCCACCAGCAGTGGAGGAGGGTTCCCCTTTCTTCACATCCTCTCCAGCATGTGTTGTCACTTGAGTTATTCATCTTAGCCATTCGAATGGGTGTAAGGTGAAATCTCAGGATTGTTTTGATTTGCATCTCCCTGATGACTAAGGACACTGAGCATTTCCTTAAGTGTTTTTCTGCCATTCAGTATTCCTGTATTGAAAATTCTCTGTTTAGCTCTGTACCCCATTTTTTAAATTGGATTACTTGATTTGGTGCTGTTTAACTTCTTGAGTTCTTTATATATACCAGATGTTAGCCCTGTGTCAGATATGGTTGGTGAAGATTCTTTCCATATCTGTAGGCTGTTGTTTTGTTCTGACGACAGTGTCCTTTGTTTTACAGAAGCTTTTCAGTTTCATGAGGTTTTCAGTTAACTGGGAGAGGGACACAGGTGGGGAAGAGGGTGGGTGGTTTTGAGAGGGGAGGAGGGAGAGAGGTACAAGGGAGATACAAAGTAAATAAACTGTAATTAATAAAAATGAAAATAATTATTAAAAAAAACACTGTGAAAGCCAGTCAGTAGTGATATGTGCCTTTACTCCCAGTGCTTGGGTAGCAGAGGCAGGTGTATCTCTTGTGTTTAAAGTCGGCCAGGTCTATGAAGCAAGTTCTGGGTTAGTCAGGACTACACATATAGAGAAACATTATCTCAAAAATAAACAAACAAATAAACAAAACAAAAAAAGCAAAGCACAAAGTGAAATGTGAAGAGTCAATAAAAATAGCCTTTGTGTTTCTTCATGTCAGGGAAAAATCTTGGCTTCTTCTCCATTTGCAGAAACACAAACTACAAGCCACATGTCAGCATATGTGAAGAACTGTGCCAGCACATGCCCTTGGTCTCTATCTCTCATCAGTAAAAGTCTGAACACCATCCTGAAAATTTGAGGATAAACACATAGAACAATCACTTCCCCGAAAAAGCCTTTTCTGTGTTCACCCTTCATCATCATAATGTTAGAAGCTTAATTCTCTTAACGAGCTGCACTATTCTGTAAAAAAATTAAAAAGCCAAAAAAAACCTAACAACATAGCAAACTGTGTAAGAGGCAAGTTTTCACATGAAAATATTTTAAATTCTGCTTAGTCTAGTAAAGCTTTACATATTATATTCTGAATTATATCCAGCAAGTAGTACTGTTTCGATTATAATATTTTGAAACTAAGATAAAACCAAATCAGTACCTTCTTACTTGGTGCATTATTATAAGAATTGACTGCATGGCAGCATGATTTCAAAATTAAATAAGGCCGCATATGCATACGACTTCTGAATACAGTAATATTAGCTTTTTTCTTCCAGGCTGAGCTTTCAAACACACTTTCATTATTCAAGCCATCATTTTTTACTAGTATCTGAGTCCTTACCAAAATGATAGGATATTGTTATCAATAACAAACAGCTGTGGGTTATTAGTTCTTCACATGGAATTTTCTTAAGGTTCACATGTATTCATGTATGACATTTTGTGTTAGAAAACATATTGATTCATAGGGAGGTCATAATTTAATAGTAAAAAAATCTCTTTTTAGATAGTGTTTCAGAACATGGAGTTATTGTTCCCTTCTAAGTTTATGTTGTAACTCAATGTATGGAATTTAATTTTTATCTTATATTTCTTTTCTTTAGAAATGTGTGCCTTCTCTTACTGCTTAATAAGGCACAAATTGTTCAGTACTTGAAAATTAATATTTCTCATTAAATACAAGGTTTTTTTGTGGCACACCTCATTAAACGAGTAGTCAGAAATTAAGCTTCTGGCATTGTGATGATGAATGATGAAAATGAAGGCACTTTTGGAAGTGTGTCCCTTGTTCTGTGCATTTACCTTCAAACGTTCCGCAGCATGATGTGTCAGAGATTGTCACCCCAATTTCACCGAATCAAATGATTTTAGAAAGACATTTCCTATACAAACCAGAGCAAGAAGGTGCCTGATTAACTAGAGTAGACTAAATAGCACCATTATCAAGTGCTAAGTGCAGTGTGCTGACTAAGCCCTTTCCATCCAGTGATGCTAACCTCAGGGAGCCACTGACCACCATTGAATGCGTTAATGTGCTTTTCCCTTAAAATAAAAGAGGGGAAAAAAGAGGAACAAAGTGAAGGAAAATGCAATTCAACATTTCCCTTTTCCTTTCCATTGTGTGTCAGTCATTTTAGACAACGAATACTTCATATTTTAAAGGGTGCTGGACTTTCTGTGAGAGGCAGGAAGACATTCTTGGGTGCTATGTGGTCCTTGACTGAGTGGGAATGCTGAGCTCTGTGATGGGACCATTGATCTGCTAGGAAGGGAGAAATTGCATATCCTTTTGAATTTACTTTATATTGAATGGGACGACAAATAGGGTAGGTAAAGGATAGGTGACTGTAAGAAAATTTGAACTATTAAAGATGAGGAAGTGGCAAGAGTCCGTTTATGGAATCCAAAGACATTCTGAAGGATAATTCCATCTTGTTTTAGCTATCAAATCCAGGGGTTAACTTACACACTATGAAGTAAGGCAATAAAACAACACAAAGGGAAAGAGAAATTTAAAAAAAAATCTTTTAACTTGCTTCATTCTGGCTGATAATATAAATGAGTCAAAGATTTGAATGAAACAGATTTTTTTTAATTTTTGTGAATTGTTCATTTATTCTTTCTTAACTATATGGTTAAGCAAACACATTAGTGATACCAGAGCTAAAATTAAATGCATTTACTACTATTTTAATTCTTTATTTTCTGGACTCAAAGTGTTATTTAAAATCAGTTATCTGAGCTGAGAAGTTAACATTTCAGTAATAACGCATTCTGTTAGTTTACAGCAGAAATAAATAATTAAACTTAGGCTCCCTAATATCATCCGTAGTGAGTAAAGCTAGACATAAACAGAAAGCTGCCAGAGGTAAATTAAAGGGGTTTTATCAAATGAAAAAAAAAAATGAAAGGTCAAGAAGCAAAGTTCATTACTATTTTGGTAAATCCCATCGTATAGATGTGTTATGAAAAAAAAATAGGGAATACATACTTTTATTACAGTAGCAAATTTCCAAGGGAGTTATAAGGAAGAAGGCTTATCTTTGCTCACAGCTGAGGATCTTTCTGTCCAAGTTGTGTGGTTCCTGTTGTTTTTCGCTCAGTGAGGTGCTGATTATGATGGGAGCCAATGGAAAGGAAGCCCTTTACATGACAGGAGCCAGGAAAAAATTGAAAGAAAGAGAGGAGTAGGCTGACAGTGTCCCGAAAGGATGAGCCCCACCGCCTAACTTCCTCTGAGTGGATTTTACCTTCTGAACTTTCTGTGAACATTCCACAGTGCTGTAGACTGGGGGCCAATGCTAACGCCAAAACCTTGGTATGGCTCATACCAGACCGCAACGCATCTAGAATAGAAAAGAGCTTTTCCAGATATTTATACTGATTTTTTTACATTAATACATGTGAACAATACATCTAAAGATAATGAGAGAGTGACTAGTTGGTGGCCTGTGAGATTACGTGTGTCACCGCCACAAATTTTCTGGCACGCAGGAGGACGTCAGCCTTGATAAGGTTCCAAACGTTAAAAAAAAAAAAAAAAGCAAATTGAACAGCACACGGGTCCAGAATGAGAAGAGAACACTGAAGCACATGGCTGAGCAGCGTGTGCATCAAGGCGTGGGTTAGAGGAAAACTGCCCACATGAACTCTGAGCGGGCTCTGGAATTTTTATCCGATGTGCAATTGGAGAATTAATTAAGTGACTGAGACTTCCTCATTCACGGAAGCACACCCAGTCCCTCCTGTGTGACGCATCGAAAAGGTCTGATATCCCCTTCACTGCTCAGGACACATCCTCCGCAGACAAGGCTGGCTAACTGGGCTGAATGGCCATGAGTGAAATAACTGCTCCTGGACATGTGTCACATAGCAGCCAAGCAAGAAGCCAAGAGAAGAAAAGCGCACGCGAGGGCCTTCTAAAGCCTGTGTTGAGAGCAAAGGCACCTGTTTCTGCCACTGTCCGCTGGTGAAAGTTAGCCTAGGTCAGAGATACAGATGGTAGGTCCTGCAGGCAAGATTTTTAAAGTCACACTGCAAAGGGAGATAGGAGGAAAACATCCTGACCACATACCTTAATTCACATTTGCTTTTTTTCCCTTTAGTTTGTATTTATGTTTAGGTACAGAATTATAAAAATTCTTAAAAATCCATACAATGTGTTTTGATCATATTCATCCCCACCCTACTCCCCTATTCCTTTTGGTAATTAACAAAATTAAAGAAAGGGTGAAAATAATATTACCTACTGGTATCCATCAACCTGAAATTTCCAAGAGATCTGTAATCTTAGATTTACCAAGAGACTTAGTAATTTTGTCTCAGTCATTTTCTACTTGATAACACAAAATACAAATCAGTTAAAATATGAAAATCCACGCCTGGACTCTCTAACTCAACGCGTTTGGAATCCATTTTGGTTCTGCAGATGTCTTTCTTTACACTGTTGTAAAGTTTTGTATCACATGAATACTGTAGATATTGACAGACCTTTGGGTGATTTCCAATTTTTAGCTATTATGAAGAAAGCTGTCCATGAACATTTGGTATGTACCAGCTGGAATTTATTTTCTAATTGACAAGGTAATTGCGAATTTTACTCAAAAAGGGAAAGCCTGATGAGAAATGCAAATAAAACAACACCGAAGGGATAATGACCACATAATAAAAAAATATAAAACATATAAACTTAGGTTTTCTGTTGATGTGATTAAATATGATGCCCAACTGTAACCTGGGGAAGAAAAAGATTTCTTTTCGCTTATAGCTTATAATTACATCACTGAGGGAAGCCAGGGCAGAAACTCAGGGCAGTGAGTAACCTGGAAGCAGAAATGGTAGTGAAGGCTATGAACTGTGGCTTACTGGCTTGTTCTCCATGGCTAGTTCAGCCTTCTTACATGCCTCTAGGAGTACCAACCCAGGGATGTAACCACCCACAATCAGCTAGATGGTTCCACAAAGATCACTAATTAATCCCTGCCTATAGGAAAATTTTTATGGAGGCCTATTTTCTTTTTTCTGTCAATTCATTTTTTAAATATTTATAATTTATTACAATTTATTCAATTTGTATCCCAGCTATAACTCCCTTCCTCCCTCTTCTCCCCCTATGCCCTTCCCCTAGTCCACTGATAGAGGAGGTCCTCCTCCCCTTCTATCTGACCCTAACTTATCAGGTCTCATCAAGACTGCCTGCATAATTTTCCTCTGTGGCCTGGTAAAGCTGCCCACCCAGCAAGGGGAGGTGATCAAAGAGACAGCCACTGAGTTCATGTCAGAGACAGCCCCAGCTCCCCTTATAGGGAACCCACTTGGAGATTGAGCTGCCTATGGGCTACTGAACCTCTACTAAGCAGGGGGTTTATGTGCCCTCCATGCATGGTCTTTATTTGGAGTATTAGTATCTACAGGCCCTCTGGGCCCAGGTTTTTGGTTATACAACAAAGACATTTGCTCAATGTTCGTAGCAGCTTTATTTGTAATAGCCAGAATCTGGAAACAACCTAGATTTTCTTCAACTGAGGAATGGATACAGAAATTATGGTGCAGTTACACAATGAAATACTACTCAGCAAGTAAATACAAGAAAATCATGACATTTGCAGGCAAATAGATAGAACTAGAAAAGATGATCTTGAGTGAGGTAACCCAGAAGCAGAAAGGCACACATGGTGTATTCTCACTTACAAGTGGATATTTCTAACACAATACAGAATAAACATTAAAATCTATAGTCCTAAAGAAGCTAAACAACAAGGAGGACCCTAGATAACTTCCTGAATCCTCATTCAGAAGGGCAAATGTGATAGATATCAGAAGCAAGAGATGACAGGGAACAGGACAGGAGCCCACCACAGAGAGCCTCTGAAAAACTATTGATCAGGGTATCAGAGCAGATGTGCAGACTGGTAGCCAATCTTTGGGCAGAGTACAGGGACTCCTATGGAAAAGGGGGAGATAGAAAGACTTGGAGGGGACAGGAGCTCCACAACAAGACCAACGGAGACATATTTTCAATGCAAAGTTCTTCTTCTCAAATGACACTGACTTGTGTCAGGTTGACATAAAACTGGCCTTCTCTTATATACATAAATAATACATACATACAAATTATATATATATATATATGTATATATATATGGAGAGAGATAGATAAAAAATACATATGTAGATAGATGACATCAGGACAATTGGCTCAATAAGAGTGATTATTTCCATATGA
Organism: Pachyuromys duprasi; assembly: GCA_028658305.1. NCBI lineage: Eukaryota > Metazoa > Chordata > Mammalia > Rodentia > Muridae > Pachyuromys > Pachyuromys duprasi. Next base: position 46,863,240 of record CM053756.1, read on the forward strand.
TGAGCTGCAATAATACGTTCTATAAAACAAAAATGATTTAAGATGGACTAATTGACACTAGAGCATAAAATAGATAATATGGGAAGTTCTGTCATATTGATGGGATTAGGTGTGGGAGAAATGAACTCTCAGTGTTATGTCTCTGGATATGGGGAAGGAACACATTTGTTGAATTTTTAGGTATATGACTGCAGTGCTTTCATCATTGTCAAACAGTAATCAGTGCAACTGGAATGAAGATGGGACTATGAAGTCTGGAGACATGCAGACCAATTGTACCAATGTAGGAAGGAAAAAGAACATCTGTTTCACGTTGAATTAAACAAGAGCATTTCTTCCTACAGTCCCATGTAGTCCCCCCAAAATATCAAATGATTTAACTTAGAAAACTGATTATCCCAGTAGCTAATTTTTTCTTTTTTTATTAACATTTTTCTTTTATATTAATCACAGGTTATGTACTTTGTATCCCAGCCGTAGCCCTCTCCTGCATTCCCTCCCTATCCCACCCATGCCTCCCTCATCTCCTCCCTGCCCCTTTCCAAGTCCACTGATGGGGGAGGACCTCCTGCCCTTCCATCTAACTCTAGCTTATCAAGTCTCTTCAGGACTGGCTGCAATGTCCTCTTCTGTGGCCTAGCAAGGCTGCTCCTCCTCGGGGGGGAGGGGGGTGTCAAAAAGCCAGCCATTGCGTTCATGTCAGAAATAGTTCCTGTTCCCCTTCCTAGGGTAACCACTTAGATATTTAATTGCAAATGTCAAAGACTAGCAAGACATTGTATGTGTTCGAGGACAGAGAACAACAGAGTAAATACAGAGTTAACTCCCAGTGTGATGAGCAAGGTTTCGGTGGAACAATTAGACCCAGTTGGCACATGTAGCTTATGCAGTGAGGGATCATTTTGAGCGCTAAGGAGATTAAACTGATGAGGAGGTAAGAAAAAAATATAAGTATTCATTATGACTTTCTTGAGTACGCCAGGATGGATAGCCACATTGGAAATAGAGAAGATATCAGTTCTTTATGGTCTGCTAACCATGAGAAAACATCAATAGTCCTGGGATCTATCTGAAAGGGAAAGACATACTAAGGTTATTCTGAGGTGACTTCCTTCTTGGAGGGGGACATTATCTATGCCTTTGACCCAGGACCTTTACCAGGTGAGAAGGGAGAGCACAAAGATGATTAAACGAAGTCACGTGATAGATTTCATGGACTCTGAGAGAATTCTGTTGACTAGAGACTCATTTGCCCTTGAACAACACTCATTTCTGAGGTATAAACAGAGAAGTCAGCAAAGCAAAGACCTAGGTGCTCTGCCATTCACATAGGGAACATCCCAAATAGCGAATACAAAAATGGAAGTATACTCAGCGGTTCTCCTAAGTGAGCCATTCATTGTGGGACTGGGGTTTAATGACAGCCAGGATTGGGTGTTGCGTGAGGTCACCAAGTTTCCTTTCTTGGCTGCCCTTTGGAGAGTTCTAGTTTGAGACAGGCTTGGCGTGGAGCCCAGTGTTTAGTATAATTTATAGCGTAGGTCCAGAAAGAGCAGCTATGAATCTTCAAGCAGCATTGATTTCCCCAGAACCTTGTAGAGACCTGCCTACTTATCTTGAAAATAGTGAGGGCAGTGTGTGACTGACATAATCTATGGCCATATAGAGTCACATTGCAGGGTCCCCACTCAAAGCTACCAGGATAGAGATTTGGAGAGGACTCCTGCAAAATACAAGGGTACTGTTGGCAGGAACCGAGGAAATTTTGGAAGTAACAACGCCTCCTCTTGGAACCCTAACCCACCTACTCTTGGCCCCCGGTGTTGTGCTTACCTAATTTGGTTTCTGTATTATTTTTCTACTCACTTCGTGCTATTCTGCTAACCCTGTGCTTGTTCATGTGGAATTTGACCAGTTGCTTGCAATAGAAAAAAAAATGTTATGGAAGGAGAGTATTTGTCTTTCCAAGATTGATATGAACACAAATTCTCCTACTAGATGTAGACAGTACATTCCTTCCTTTTCTCTTAACTTTTTATATGCAATTGTAAATACTCATGTTTATTTTAAAATGTTACTTTGAGGATCAAAAACAGGACATAAAACACAGAAAGGCTGGTATCCTAAATAGATAAAAACCTAATAATATGGGGGAAAGATGCGGATGAGATTTTAAGGCAACTTCTGTTGATTATGACATTAAAAGCAGTCTTAAATACCTTGGTATTTGTGATGGGGCTGAAGAGTGAGCCTTAGAGTACTTGCCTAGCAAGCAGGAAGTCCCGGGTTTATAAATTTGGACCTGGCGGACCAGCACTTGAGAAGTGGTCATCCCAGGCCATATGTGAGATTCTGCCTCAAATAACGAGACAAACAAAAAGGAAACAACACAAAGCCCCCATGTTTCTGCACAAGTGTTTCTGTAGTAGACTGTTATGTTATGTTAAAAGTTTTAGCTGTTTTAATTTGATTATTATTGTTATGTGTATGTGTAAGAGAGAAATAGAATAATTGTTAAGTTGATAACCACAATTTTAAAAAAATTATGTTTGTTACATATATATGTGTAATTATGAATGAAAAATGAAATAAGTACTTGAAATAATAAGTTGTGTTTTTTCTTTTATTTCACGTAAAAGAATTCTCTTGTAATTAGTTTATTAAATGCTCATTTATTTTCCTATTACCTAGTAATTCTTCATAAAATTTTGCAATTATGTTCTAAAATAATGAAGAAAACCTTTCTCCATCAATTGTATTTTCAATTTATTTTTTAAATACATGAATGTGAGGAGATGTTGTCATTCCATGTAAAAAGTAACTGAGTTTCATTTTTAAAGTTATTCTTTCACAATTCTTATGTATGTGTGTGTAACACTTTCCTCATGCTCACTCCCCATAGCCACTCCTACCCCCTTCATAAGTTCACACAGTGCATGATGGTTTAAAGTAGAACTGAATTCCATTCTGATCCTAACTCCTGAAGTTGATTATCAGCTGATCAATATGCATTCAGCAACGCGTATCAACTTCCATTCATGAAGCAAAAAAATTAAGTGGCAGCAAATTATTTTTGTTGTTGCTGTTGTTGTTGTTGTTCACATAACACAATCTTTTGTTTCATCCATCCAATGTGCTATCCGTTATGGACAAACTACCTAGAAACAAATTAACAGGAACGAGGGTGAAGGAGGCTGAGAGGTTCTACAGTGGGTAAGAGTGCTTGCTCTGGGAGCATTAGGACCTGCGTTCCCACCCCCTGTGTTCATATAAAAGCAAGACATGGCTGCTTTTATATATGTTTGTAGCCCCAGGACTTAGGAGTAGACAGGCAGATCACAAAAGCTTATTTGCTAGCCATACCCATTGAAAATCAAAACTGCTTCAGTGTGAGACCCCATCACATGGGAATATGAAGGGCACAAATACAGAAAGACACATGATGCCAGGCTTTGGTCTGGATATGGTGTGTGTGTGTGTGTGTGTGTGTGTGTGTGTGTGTGTGTGCATGTGTGTGTGTGCAGGGGTTGCTTCTACATTTCTACATGTATGTAAGCCATATGCATACACACAGAGACAGACAGACAGACAAACAAACAAAAATCTTACAAGGGAATGAAATCTGTTACCTGAACTCATGAAGTATACTGAAAGCATTGTATTTCATTTTGATTCGGCAAGTCCACACACGTGGTAACTGACAGCCACCTGCTCACTGTTCTAAGGTACAGACAACAGACCTGTGTAAACACTATCTCCTTATTCGAAGTCAGTTAAGAAGAGTCAACAACTTAGCATTAAAAAGATGTCTACAATTCTAGCTCAGTCAGCCCTTCTTCCATTTTCAAAGTCAACAAATTAAAATCTTGAAATTCTTGATGTATCTCTGCTTATACACTCACAGCTAATGGGCCACAGATCACAGAGTCGAGGCCTTTGGGGCCAATTAGCTCTAATACATTTTCTTCTACTTGTCTATCCCAGCGTTCTAGAGAGGAATCATAGCTGAATGTGCTACTTACTCGAAGACACGAGAAAAAAAGTAATATGCATTAAATTAAATGTCTGTGATACTGTACACCCCCCCCCAAAAAGTGTTTCCTTCAAGTGCCTGCACTGTACAATGAGGGTGCATTAGTGAACTTAGGAGTGAAACATCTGGAGAGGGATCTTAATCTGTACAAACAATAAGATTTTTGAGTTTATGACCTAAAATGGTCAAAGAGCTCACTGCTGAGAGAGAGAAAGACAGAGTGAGACAGAGAGAGACAGAGAAAAAGAAAGAACAGCAAATGTGGAGCAAGAATGTATCAGATGAGCTGGGGAAACAGCGCCATGTGCAAGTGGATACAGCTCTTGCCTCATATGCGAAAGATCTGAGTTTGAATCCCCAGAACCCACTTAAACACCCAGACACAATGTCGTAGGACTGTAACCCATCAGTATTCTCCAAAGAACAATCAGTTGCATCTCCCTGGAGAAGATGCCCTGGATACTTAGGTTTTCTGAAGAATTGTTTCTATATACTCAGTAGGAAAAAAAATACAATTCCACTATCATGATCCTATAGTTATTTGGGGGAAGAAGATGGTTTTCAGAAAACGAAAAAGGAACCTCCTCTTCTATCTGTTTCCAACCTCTGCCCTGAATGTTGGTCCTGGACCATCATGTTCTGAGTAGTTTACAATTCCGTGAGATCACGTCTTCTACAGCATAGCTTTGCATCATTTTTCTCTCATCTGACTCACTGGAGTAGAATCTCCTGTTGTCTTAGGATGACACACACCTAATTATATGAGCTAAAGAGAACAGCACACTTGTAGGATGAACAGAGGCTAGAAACTGGAGAATGGTCCTCTGAACTGACATGCACGATGGTGGGAAGAGCTCCAGGCAGATGATCAACTGTGGACAGTTGATCTAAAAGCCTGGACTGGCTCACGTGGTCTCTGTGAATGTGTAGAACATGGGCTCTGCACTGCTGAACTAAACTGAGTGAGAACATTGCACAGAGTTTCATGGCCAGTCACAGAAAGTGGGAAGCAGGGGCCCTTTCATACCGGTGTCCGACCCCTGACTCCAATCCAGGATAGAGTGATTCTGTGCAGAGATGTGGGGTCTGGTATTTCAGCACAGCAAGAAAATGTAGCGTATCATCCTGGAATGTTACATCTTTGTACCCGGCCAACACCCACCAACCTTGCTTAGGATGCAGTGTTCTCTGTGACTCCATGAACTCCATGGGATAAACTGTGGAATGTTTTTCCATGTCCAAAAAAGAAAAAAAAAAAGAAAACTTTTGTTTTAAAAACTAATATCAGCCGTAGGCAGTAGAAGGGAGGAATGTCTGTCCTCATTTGCTCGCTGGTGCTAGCAGCCCCAAAGTCTGGCATAGCCACCCTGTGGTTGATTCCCTCCTAGGTATGTCCTGGGGCTCCTTTCCGCTGATGTCCAGCAGCTCAAGGTGTCAATAATCTCTAGAAGCAACTTCAAAGACCTCGGCAGCCCCTGGTAACAATGGCTCCCAAGGCTGGGTGCATTCATAGTTTATATCTCTTCAAACCTTTTCAGCCCCAAGTCATCAATGGCTCAGTCCCAGCCTCAGCTTTATCTTTAAAGAGAGACTTGCTTCACGTGACTGGCTGAAATCACTTCTTTCAGATAAGAGAGTAAGCCTTTTAAGGAAAAGCTATAGGCAGCTCCTCACAGAAGTTTAGGGGAAAGAAAAAGAAAAGTTGATCATATTGAAGAGCTAGCCCAGAGTAAGGCGGCCCTGTAATTATGCTGGGTAGAAGCACCTGAAAGCAAACAAACCTATTGAGCTCATCACGGTTTTGAAAATGAAAAGTGTTGCCTGGAAAAAAAATTGCTAAGGACTTAAAAGCATCCACTGCTCTGGTAGAGGACCCATACTTGGTTACCAGCATCAATACCAGGCAGTTTACAATTATAAGTCCAACTCCATGGTACCCAACAGCCTCTGCCAGCCTCTGAGTGTACTATGCTGGTATGCACAACCCTCATGAATAGCTATATAATTAAAAAGTGAAATGTTATTGCAGCATAAAAGTTGGTATCTTATAAGTAGTATAGTAGAGAAATTCTTACAAGATGATAGCTCTGTGTTCTGTGACACCTTCAATCATGATTATATCTCCCACATTAGCACGTGCTGGTGCAGTACCCTCAGTGAGGATATCCAAAACATGTGTACCATCATGGTGCCAACTAACTCTAAAGAAAGTCTTTCTGGATTTTCTGCCATCACACACATCTGGTGGAAATTTCCATAGGTACCCCCACAGGACCTTTTGTTTGGGCTCTACTTGTCTGCAAGAAAATGTTGCAATCTGATATCATTTAGATCATTAAAATTGTAAAATGAACATAAAAGAAATCATACTTTCAGTATTCCCAAGAAATAACCATCCATTCTTTAGCAAATACAACCATTCTACTTTTTTCCTGTCTGCAGAAGGAGGAAGGTTAGATAGGGGAGAGTTATAATAATTTATGTAAAGTAATATTTAGTTACCTTGAAATGATATTTTAAAAACAATACAGAGTGGTATATGAATCTTGGCATTTATATCTCCATGGTATCAGTAAACACATATATAAAATGTATGAAAATAAATTGTACTCAGAGTTATGCGTGTCAGGGAATCCTGAAAATTATAGCCATTTCTTTAAAACAACATGGTAGAATTTTCTGTGTTTAATGATGATCGTAATCTGCATGACTGTGAATGTTAGAGAATCGATAAACACAGCTATGTAGTCCTATCTATTAAGTATAGGTATCCATATGCCTGCTCAATACTTAAGAATTATAACTTCTAGCTATTGGCTCAAAATTACAAAATTTATTTTTAGAAGACAAGGCAGTCAGGGAGAATGAATTCTACATGACTGGAGTTCTTACTGTGTATAAGCAGATAATAAAAACACGTCTTACTTCTATTATGAAACCTATGAGAATGAGGAGAAAGATTTTCACGAAAGTCGTGTTTGAGATCTGGAGTCAGCTGCTAATCTGTTGATGGATTTTTATAATAATGTTCAAACTTGAAGATTGAAAGAGATGCAATGTTTCTGAAAAACACCGTGTCCATGCACAGTGACTGTATTTAATCTTCAGCACACAATGAAATTAAGAAAGTGTGAAACTCAGACAATAGTGCAGCAAACCCTGACAGAAATGACAGAATTTAGATTTCTTCATTTCAACACCTTTGCATGGGCCCCAGAGCATTCTTTGAATGAAAAATATAGGGGCAAGTGTTTCAGAACCATTAAAAGCTAGTTGATCCTAAGTGAGGTATCCCAGAAGCAGAAAGACACACAAAATGTATACTTCCTTATAAGTGGATACTAGACCTATATTATAGGATAAACATATTAAAATCTGTACACCTAAGGAAGCTAAGCTAGAAGGAGGACCCTGGTTAAGATGATCAATCCTCACTCAGAAAGACAAACAGGATGGACATTAGAAGAAGGAGCCTACCACAGAGGGCCTCTGAAAGACTCTACCCAACAGTGTATCAAAGCAGATTCTGAGACTCATAACCAAACTTTGGGCAGAGTGCACAGAATCCTATGAAAGAAGGGAGAGATAGTGGGACCTGGAGGGGACAGGAGTTGTTTCCAGATTCTGGAAATGCAAATAAAAATGACCCCAGGATTCCACCTTACACTCCATGGAATGGCTATGACCAAAACCTCCAGGAACATGCTGGAGAGGTTGTGGAGAAAGGGGAACCCTCCTCTGTTGCTGGTGGGAATATAAATGTGTACAATCACTTTGGAAATCAATTTGGTGCTTTCTCAGAACCAGGGCCTATATCCAAAAGATGTTTAACCATACAAGGATATTTATTCAAATATATTCGTAGTGACTTTATTCACATCTTTCATTTTCAAAGAAAGCTTTCTCAGCATCGGCCATTATGGGATGAAAACTGGTTCAGCAAGCTCTTGAAAAAGTTTGTAAGGAGGAAGATAGGGAGATGAGAAGAAGGTGAGATGGATTATTTGCTCCAGTCTCTTTCAGCAGTAAGTTAACCCTTTAAGGGAGCAGGCAAGTGGTGGGGGTGTGGCTTTATGAAATCATACTATCACAATCGGTTGTGACAATCAGGCTTAAGGTTTAAACAGAAATATAGACAATTAGATTACAGAGTTATTGATGTCTTAATTGTTGTTCTACTGCTGTGAGGGAGGAGACATCAGGACCAAGGCAGCTTATAAAAGAAAACATTTCATTGGGTGATTGTTTACAGTCTCAGAGAATTAGTCCATGATCATTACAGCGGGAAGAGCGGTGACATGCATGCGTGGTGCTAGAGCATCATCTGAGAACTTGACATCTGGATCTATGGGCAGCATGGAGAGAGAGAGAGAAAGAGAGAGAGAGAGAGAGAGAGAGAGAGAGAACTTATTAAAAACATTTTTAAAGTTACATATGTGACTTATAAAACCCAAATGATAAACTAGTAAAAGTTTTTTGTTTTGTTTGTTTTTACAAACTCTATCTATTTTATTTTAGTTACACCATTAGCGGTAGATGAACTGTTAGCTTTTTTACAATTGCGGCTTTTTGTTGTTGTTTGTTTGTTTTTGTTTGTTTTTGTTTTCAAGACAGGGTTTCTCTGTGTGGCCTTGGCTGTCCTGAACTCATGTTGTAGACCAGGCTGGCCTCGAACTCACAGAGATGTGCCTGCCTCTGTCTCCCCGAGTGCTGAGATTGCAGGCATGCACCACCACACCCAGCTGCATTTTTTAACAGTTAAAAAAAAATCGAATGTTAGGCCAGTGGGATGGCTGATACTGGTAAAAGCATCAGCTGGCAAGCTGGCCAACCTGATCCACATGGTGGACAGAGAGAATCAGCTCCTACAGATTGTCTTCTGACCTCTCCATGTAGACCATGGCACACCTGGATGCTCACTTTCCATCAATACACACACACATAAAATTAATAAATAAAATGCAAGTGCGTTTGAAAGAAAAACTGGAATTAAACATCTTAAAATTGCACAGGTAAGAGTTTAAAATACCACACATTGGACTTAGCCATCCTGTTCCTACATGCACGCTCCCAAATCCACTATGGTTGGTCTCTAAGCAAAGATGTTTGTGACATCAACTAGATTATTCTTGTGATTGAGACATAAGTCCCAGGAGAAATATTCATGGCTGACATATAAGAAATAGGTGCTGTCAGAGACTACACAGAAACCATGTTTCTCTGCTGTGATACACTGGAACTTTTCTCTTGCTTTCATAAGTTGACAGATAACATACCAAAGTAACTTATGTTCACTTAATACAAGCTGGTCAGGACCATTCTTGTCTAGCAGTAGCTACCTCACATTCAGAAGACATGGAAGAGTAGATAATCTTTCTTTACTTCATCTGTAAATGTAAAAAGAGATGCTTATGTCTAACAGTAATAAAAATTACCAAGTAAAATTGTTCTATGTGAAGTAATCAATTCCAGAAACAATTATAAATGTCATTGAAGTGATTTGTGCTGTTGTTTAGTTATATAACAGTTGGTGTCAGATTCAATTTGACACAAATTTGAAACAAATTTTGAATTGTATTACCCAGTTCATAGTCTCTGTGTTGGTCAACTACTCCTGGGTGTGGGTCCTATCCTGAAACGTAGCTGCTATAATTTTTCCTTTGCCAGTGGGTATCAGTTGCAGATAGTCTCTTGGTTAAAGGTTGGAACCCGTGTCTACTTCTCTTAGTGCTGGGAACCCACTTGGCTTAAATCCCCGCTGGCCCTGTGCATGCTGCCTCAGTCTCTGTGACTTTATATGTGCAGCGGTCATACTGTGTCTTTAACACACTGTTTTCTTGGAGTCATCCATCATCTCCGGCTCTTAAAATTTTCCTCCTCCTCTTTAACATGTACCTCTGAATCCTGAGAGGAGGTTTTTGTTGAAGACATCTCATTTAGGAATGAGGGTTCCAAAATCTCTCTTTCTCTGCATAGTGTCCAGTTCTGCATCCCTGTGTCACTTCATCCCATCTATCGTGAGAGGAAGTTTTTTCTTGTTTTGTTTTGTTTCTGACGAAAGCTGAGTGAGACTTCGGTTTATGGGTACAGCATAATGTCATTGTATTCCTATATTCCTTTAGCCGAACAATAGTGTTATGTTTTCCCCAAGGCTAGTGGTCTAGCTAGTCTCAGGTTCCTGGCCAAGTAAGCATTGTTAGGCATGGGTTTCCTCTCATGGAGTGGGCCTTACATCTAATCCAATCAGAGTCCTTGGTTTCTCTCCTAATGTTTGCCCTACAATGATTGTGCTGCTCTTGTGCCAGCAAATCTCACAAACAAACCACCCTTGTAGCTTTTGGGGTTTGTAGATGGATTGATGATTACCTTTCTCCTCTGGTAATGTGAAGAGTCATGAAGGCTGCTCAGTAGTAGTGAAACCTCTGGTTAGGCACCCACTTGACTCTTCCATTTTTCATTAGATATGCAAATGATGTCTTCAGCAGTAGAGTGTTACTGTCAGTTTGCAGAGAGCAACATTAACTTTGGCAATAGACTGGAAAAACACATTTTTCTATAAATATAAAAACTCATGTTTATATACCTGTATAAGCAGAACACTCGGGAAACATTTATCCGGCATGCTGTAGCTAATATTTCCATTATTTGCTTGGTTATTTTTCAACATAAGAAATATGAAAATATGACTTTATCATTGTTTGAAGGCCCAATAGCTTACCTATTATATTACACTGAAATAACTATTCTAATGTCTCCATATTTTCTCAGTGAGGTACATAACAGATTGAAAGATAAAACCATGACAGTAGCATCTTTCAATTCCATGCACATGGACAGACATTTAATTTTCATTCATGAGCATGAAAGGCAAGAATCCTGAATACTGAGCACGAGAATACATGTAACAAGAAAAAAATATACTTCAAAGATGAACCTTATAATTTATGGAAATGTTATCAAATCATTACATTGAATTTAAATTGAATAATTTACATTAATGTGTTCTCTTTTGTTAAATAATGGCGGCAAGTGCTGATATTACTAACCATTTGAGGGAGTAGAGCAGACCTCGTTATCTCCCTGTGTCAAGTGAGTCTTACCTTAAGTGAAGGTAAAAACCTATTCTAATTAATGAGAACATTTCATCTTTATGCATTAATTTTCATTTCATCGTGGCATTGTTCTAAGTGAATGTGACTGCATGTGAAGTTTTGACAGTAATTTTTGAAAGTGTCTACAACCAAACAGCTGGCTTTAAACTTAACTATGTACAGTGATTGAAGTGGAAATATCACGTCATAGAGTCATATACAATTGTGTATCTAGGTTCTATATCCTGTCTTCTTTAATTCTGCTTAGTATAGTCAAGGTTGGAGATATTCACCATTAATATATATATTAATATATACATGGGACTGCTGTCATATCTGTCAGAAAATGTGTGTATGACATCTTAAAATTATGCTCTGCCTTGTAAAAGGTCACCTTCCTGATGTTCAGACAATTTCTCATGTAAATGAGCACATGGTTTTTTGAGAAGTTTTCCTCCTTGAAAAAATTCGCTTTACTTTAAAAAAATGTATTTTACAGTTGTCTATTTATATAGTCATTTTAAGGAGACATAAAATGAAATGTCCCTGTAAAATAGCATTTTATATCTAATATCTTATGTATATTTTGGCTCACATTTTACACTAAAAAGTGTATGTAGATATATGTGTACATATATATTTGTACGTATATATGTATAATATATATATATATGCCCCCATTGCTTCTGGTGTTGTTCAGCTCATGTTTAGGCAGTGACACTGATGAGATTTTTATGTGTATTTTTACACATATATGCATGTAATCATATTAATGATAAAATCATCAGTTTGAAAGAGAACAATGATGGTTATCTGGAAAACTTTGGAGGTGGAATGGAAAGTGGAAAATTATATAATTATAGCATGATCTTTAAAATTGTAGATATTTTAAATACTTTAAAATTGTATATATGTGTTATATATAACTATACATAAGCATATATGTTCTCTATATATTTCTGTATGAATTTATACATCATTATACATGTGTGGAGAAATGAAGAGAAATGGTTTCTTTCAACTGCGTGTTGCAGGATTGATACATTTTCCCTTTAACTACAGAAAGCAGCTAGTGAGATAGATCAAGCAGTCTGTTAATATGCAGACCAGGAAATCCAGATATCAAGATTAATTATTCGCTATGGTAGGATTCCTTTGGGTTTATCTTGGAAGCATCCACATTTCAGCATTAGAAAAAAGGGGCAAGAGAACTTGATCAAAGCTGAGGCAAACCTTAAAGGGAGAAGTGACCCAGAAAATTACATGCTCCAGTGAAATGTTTTTAGTTTGCTTGCATTTAATGTCCATTCACTGAGAGAAATCTCTCCTTTGCAGAGGTCTGTCTCAGATGTACTCAGTCACAGAGGCCAATGTAATACATAATATATGTGAATGTATATGTATATAAAATATATACACATATTTTTTCTTAAGAACATTAGTCTCATCCTTTTAAAGTAGTATCATCCATATTAATAAGATGATGAAGGACACAGTATATAACTCTCCAGTGGTTTTAGCTATTATAGACATAGAGTGTTGATGATTCAGAAATCTCAGCCTGTTCACGTAGAAATTAGTGTTCAAGTTTGGGCTGAATGAGACTGCCCAGCTAAAGAAGTGACACACATTCTCCTCCTTCTACCTTTCTTGTGTATTAAAGTGAATATTAGTGACTATGGCTGGAAGGGCAGACAAGCAATCCTGACGTCTTTTTAAGGTACTATTCCCTTACACAGTTAAACTTTTCTTGGTAGGAAACGCACAACTTGATTTCTCTCCTTTTACTTGTTTTCCTCAGTAGTTCAATTGGGATTGGCAATGTGTTGAGGTGTTGCTGTGATACAAGATCTTGCTCAGAGAGGCTGAAAACACAAAGGGAAATAACATGAAGGCCGTTGCCAAAAGCTTCTTTTCCTGGATATTGTCTTAAATTTGACCTCTGGCTCTAACACACTCCAGAGGTCATCTGGGGTCACGCGGCAGCACAAGTAGGGCTATGGAGAAGCAGGTGTTGGGAATATCCGACCCCAATTAGCCATTTGATCTCGGTTTCATTGTCAAAAACATCCTGGAATGTTTTTTAACATCCATATTTTAAGAGATATCAAGCTGAGCCTTAAAGAGAACAGCTAAGTAGATGACCTTTGCCTCTGGTGTTTTAAAGCTGCTCTTGAAATCGAGAACTGACGTGAGGGAGTACACCAGGAGTTACCACAATCTTTTTCCAACCCTACGTTTCCAAGAGAAACATAAATGTCACCCAGGAATGACAAGCGAATAGTCACAAAGTTAATTAATTAATTAATTAATTTTAATTGAACATGTGTTCAGATACTCGGGATGTTCCAGTCATGGTGACGCTGAAGTAAGTGATAAGCTCACAGAGCTTGGAGAAGGCTGGCTAGGTAAGGTTTTATGGATAACTGAATCTGAAAATGTGCTGGCAGCAAAGCTCACAAAAGAGCAAGAAAACCAATGGAGGGCTCCTCCTACATCCAACATGGTGTCACAGGAACAAAGTTAATCTGAATCTGTAATTAAAGCCATATTCAATAATGACTGAAAAATCCCAAACTGAGATAAACGTCTGAGATTGTTAACAGGAGAACAAATAAACAAAATAAACAGCCATTGTTTCTCTGCAGTCCTACAATTACATCCATTCAGTGAAAGGCCTGTCTGTGTTTCAGTGGAGCAAAAGATACACTGCATGATGTCTGTCAGAGTGGGCTTCCCCAATGACGCATTGCATTGATCCAAAGAGAACATCTCAAGCTCATTTCCGTTACTGTCAAAAATAACAAGAATATTTAGCTTGATTTTATAACTAGGTCAACTGCTTTATGAAGAATAATGGTGATTACAATGGCCACACTGAATCTTGGGCTTTACACATTAAATGCTTTATCATCCATCTTATGTTTCACTGGTGGAGGATAAATTGTTTTTCTCTAAAGTTTTCTGGGCTTAAGAAATGCAGATATTTCTTGGCATTAAAACTAATGTGCATTTGAAATACTAAGCTAGTTTGAAGATGAAATGACCAAATTGCTGAGTTACTAAATGGTTATTCCTGTGGCTATTTCGTGTTCCTTGAATAAAAATTAATTGAGAATTTGTATGTAGATGCTTTAGATAATCTTTATGTTGATATATATGTTCTCCTGAACACTCATTATATTTCAGCTACTATACAAACATGAGTTATGAATACTTCCATTGTTTTCAATTGTTTTGGTACTGAGGATAGGAACCAGAACCTTAACTAACGGGCTTTGCCACACTATGTGTGTGTGTGTGTGTGTGTGTGTGTGTGTGTGTGTGTGTGTATAAAGGTAGAAGAAAACCTTGTATAACCTAATTTTTCCACAGAGCTAGAACCAGTATTCCATTCGATGATATAACATCATTTTAACTACTATTCCTATAGATAATTTTGTCTTTCTTTAAATTTCATATACAAACATACAATCCTGCTTATGGATTACTTTGAATGGTTTAAACGTGGAAGATCCAATCATACATTTAGATGAATGTTCCTTAATTTTTTTGAATGTTTGAATGCTGGATTTATTTCCATAATTGTATTGCATAAATTTGGCTACTTTCAAGCTTGGTGTATTATAAACAAAACTGCTGTGAACATTTTAATACTATGAACATCTTACTATCCCCATTTCTTCTTGTGTGCATATGCTACAGTTTGTAATTGACTGTTCAAATATTGGAAATTTGTGTAGCTTCCATAAATAGTATTTTTTCTTCAAAATAATTGAATCAAGTAACAATTTCTCTCATCAATACAGCATGGAATTCAGTCATGCTTAAAAGACTTGTTATATTTGGTCTACAAACATTTTAATTATGGCAATAAAATATCTCAGTATCTTTTTATTCCACTGTTTTCAGATAGGATAATGTTATATAGTTAGTCTAAATAATTTTAGGATAGTTTTATTTAAAACATGCAATTAAAATACTAGTTTGTAGAGTGTCTGCTAACATCAAGGCAGAGTTCTGGAGAATGAAAGTTTCACAAACACCATAAAATAGCTTTATTGATTTATCTCACTTTAGTTATAACCACTTAATACTGTGTAGTTATATTTCAATATCAATAAATAATTATAATTTTGGTATTAAGAATGTCTGAAGAGTCGGTAAGTGAGAATGTGAGATGCAGTGGGATTTTCTTTTTTGGACATATGTTTTATGACTTTTGAAATTAATGTTGGGTCTCATTCATGCTAGATGAATGTTCAACTTCTGAACTAAATTTTCAGTCTCTGACAGATTAGAAAGCTATAATATTTTAAGCATTTTATGTATATTCTGTCTAAACAGTTAAGCCTGCAATATTACATTTCAAGAACCAAAAGGACATGAAATTCCTGTCTTAATATACATAGAAATTATTATAGAACACAGGAAAACTACAAACAGATTTGAAAAGCAAGGACAATAGTAAACCTATTTGCCTTATACCGGTACTTCATTCAAAACCACTTATCTTTCCTGTGCTGGATCCGTGTGCACCTGACCTTTTGCACTCACAGTATGACTGTGCGCACTCAGCAGGGCAGCCTTTTCTCACAGAAGAACTGATTTCACAGGTAATGCTTTGATGGTTAATTTAATATTGACAATGACAGTGTTATGAATCACAGAGTTTTGTTTTCACTCAGGCTATGACGGCAAAAGAAGAGAAGCATAATGGAATGATAGCCATGATCTTATCTTGCCCAGGTTCAGGGTACAGTTATGAGTTTTAGAAGCAGCCATTGTCTCACTTAGTTTGTGTTCTGCTTGTGGTAAGCAAATTAATGTTCACCAGAATAATATACTGATTGCCTACACCAAGCTTTAATATTGATGCTTTATAAGAGTAACCTTTGTCCCATTTATGTTTTTTTTTTCTTTCTTTCTCTAAGCTACAGGGACACATTTTTCTTCTGCCCCCACATAATGCTAGGATGCTGGGAACTTGATTGTATTTGAGCATCCTTAGGAAATAAGGGGTTGGATGCAATATGTGACAAAAATTCAATAGGAGTAGAGAAACTGAAGCAAGGAGAAAATAAAGAGTTTTAGGTAAGATAAAGGACAAGCCAAGGAAGATGAGCATTTTAAATGGGTGCAAAGAAAAGCACTGAAGGATTTTAACATTCAGAACAAATCCTATACTTCTTTAGAAATGGTCTTACAGTGACTGATATAACCCAATTATGTTTATTTCAGATTACCTGTGCAATAAGGGAAAACACCCATAGGCTACTTAGGCACATTAACAGAAATGGTTTCCTAACTGCAATACAGACACAGCAATGATCTGTTAAATGGGGGGGAAAAAGTACATTTAAAGTGCATCTGAAATGGTGGTTTCTAGCACTTGAACAACACAAATTTGCCACTCTTTAACCTTTATCTTAAAATTCAGTGTTATAAAAACAGGGAATACGTGAGCAATAAAATGGAAATGCTGGTTATATAAGTTATATTGGGGGTTGGAGAGATGACTTCGTGGTTAGGAGCAGTGGTGAGCTTGTAAAGGACTCGAGTTTGATTCCTAGCACCCACATTGAGCGGTTCACAACCACCTGTAACACCAGTTCCAGGGTATCCAATTCTTTCTTCTGGCCTCCGTGGGCTCCCACAGGCACATAAGCTGTTGCACATACATGATGTATATGAACAAATGAAATATGTTTTTGAAAAACAAATGTTTTATGCATTAATGTTTTTTTTCTGCATTCATTTACTATATATAGCAGAGACTGGAGAGTCTGTTTGAAATTAAATCAGGCAAAAGCACTTCTTTAAGCTTTGACCTTACAAAGTGAGAACGATGGTTTCTTCTTCAAACTGTGACCTGTTCTTCAGTAACACCCTTAATTAAAGTGATGAATCCTGGGGCTGGAGAGATGGCTCATCAGCAGAGCAATGGCTGCTCTTCCTGAGGACCTGGGTTCAATTCCCAGCACCCTCATGACAGCTCACAACTGTCTGTAACTCCCAAATCTGACATCCTGACACAGACAGACATACATGCAGGTAAAACACCGATGCACATAAAATAAAACAAACAAATAAATTATTAAGAAAATAAAGTCATGGCTCTACTACGCTGCTCTTGAGGGGAATTATCCTTTGTTCTGCTGGCCCTCTATCTGGGATTAACAAATGTTTTCACCTCTCCAGTTAAAGTCATAACACATCTGTACCTGGGCATCACACAAGGAGAAGGAAAAACTGAGGACTGTGCCTCCCTAAGTGACCTCCCTGTTAAGTGACAGACACTTTCATCAAGGCCTGGAGACAGTCCTTGGCTTCAATTTCTTTGAAGTGTTTGGGGGTCACATGTCTTTTAATTGCTTCCTCCCTGTCCACTGTGCTCCTCATATCCCACCTTCCGGTCCCCTTCTCCACTCATGCCCCTTCCCAAGTCCACTGATAGGGGAGGTCTTCCTCTCCTTCCCTCTGATCCTAGTCTATCAGCTCTCATAAGGAGTGGCTGCATTGTCTTCCTCTGTGGCCTGGTAAGGCTGCTCCCCCCCTCACGGTGAGGTGATCAAAGAGCAGGCCAATCAGTTCATGTCAGAGACAGTCCCTATTCCCATTACTGTGGAACCCACTTGGACACTGAATTGCCATGGGCTACATCTGTGCAGGGGTTCTAGGTTTTGTCCATGACAATCATTGTTCTTAAGAATTATGTATGCTGAATGAGCAGAATGTACATACTATTGTGTGTCCGTGTATGTGTGTGCACGCTGAAGAGTGTCTGTGTGAGCATTTGTATATGACTCTTTGAGTGTTTAGTGTGTATGAGTGTGTATGGGAAGATGCATATACACATACACACACACACATATTGTGTGTGTGTGTGTTTATATAGTGTGTGTATGATTATGTGTGTGTGCATGCATGTGTGTGAGTGTGTGCAGGTAGAAAAAGGTGTGTTCCTGAATGCTAGGAAACTGATGCTGTAAGTCAAAACCAGGAACTACTAAAGAGAAAAATCTTCTACATGTGCCTTTTTGGTTAAGACATTTCATGTATTTTACTTCAAAGCAGCAAAGAAAGCATTTTAAAACCTTATTTCAAAACATCGCTGAAATTATAACTAAAAAAAATAATTGTTAAATTTGCTGAGGGAATTATCTTGGGATCTCGGGTTTCATTCATTTGCTCAGTCATTGGTCAGTCTTTTTTCTCAACCTGGCATTGGATTGCCTTCTCCCTGTCATCTGGCATGATTTTTTTGTCCGTCTTCTCTTTTCCTAAGGAGAGTTTATTGATTCGGTCAGCTTTGCTATGACCTCCAGCAAAGCCATACAGGATTTATCAGTACTTCATCATGGCACGCTCCCACGCGGTCCCTTCCTGATCCCTTTATAGCCAATGTCCTTCCTTTAGCGTTACTTTTTCTTAGTTTAGGGAGTTTTGTTTCTCTCTCTACCTGTTGTTCTCCTTGCTACAGTTTAAGGAGAATGACATCAAAGCTCCTTTGACCCCAGTGGTCTAAAACAAGCTGAACAAATGACCGTCACATGCTTGTTTGGAGAAAACTGCTGAAAACATTTTAACTAGGACACCAGGGAGGGACAGTTGGAATCATCATATGAACACGTTAAGATAGAGTGGGCAAAAAAGCCCAGGATATCTATGTATCCATGACTGAATCTTATTTCTCCAAAGAAGGTATTTGGTATTTTAGAAAATGTGCAATTGAAATGTTAATTTTAATTAATCCAAATTACATTAAAGTTATTTTAAGGCAATTTTTTTGAGATGAGATACAAACAAACAAATTTGGATTTTATTGTTTCATCATTCTTGCATTTTCTGTTAAACTTGAAATTCAGCTTCACGTGTAGCATACAGTGGTAGTTTCACCTCAGTTACTTTGCTGTTTTCCTCTGCGATGTAGAACTCAGATGGCTGCTCATTTTATCTGTGTGCTGAGCAATGGGTGGGTATCTACCCCAGCTCTTAATTTATTTATATACTTTAATTTTAGTGATGCACATATTGGAACAAATACACTGATGTTTCCCAAGCCAAAGGCACAAACTTCATTCACTTTAGTCACAACTTCCAGGATCTGATCTTAAACAATATTATTTCAGTGTTATCAGCTTTGCTGCACTTTTTTTTTCTGGCTTCTGGTGCTTGAAGGTTCTGATTCCATCTCTTCTCCTGCCTCATTTGATGGCCTTATTTCTTTCAAAACTCTACCCAGGTTCTCAGTGTTCTTGGAAGCCATCTTTGAATTCTCCCTAATCCTTTAGTTTCTTGAATCTCTCCAGCCTTCTAAAATGGCCTTTTAGTTTTCTGCATAATCTATAGTCACACTTGAACGCAACCACCCACATTAGCAAACTCTCTGAGAGATGGAACTCATTGACTGTTCTTTGAGTATTGTAGATAAGCTAGCTCATTTTTAGAGTTCTGAAGAATTTGATTGGCAGTATTTGACTTAATTGAAAGTATGTTTTCATATAAATTCTAAACTGAGAGATAAAATAAAAGTGAATAGTTCTGTTTTGTACTGGAAGGACTTTAGTGCTAAGGATCAACCCCAAAGCTGGTAGCCAGGCAGGCAAGCAGTCTGCTGGTGAACCATGTTTGTAGTTCTAGTATTTTTTTCCAAAATAAATTCACTTCGTGACACAGAATAATGGTTCCACGAGATTTCATTACAGAAAGTAAGACTACAATGGTGCTTCTGTGACACACATCTTCTGTTTTCCGTGAAATTGAGTATTTTTTTTGGTGTTCTGGGTGGATTGGCAAAATATCTCATTTGTGGGAAATAAGAACATTTTAAATACAGAAATTCATGTTTAGACCCATGAACTCTACTTTCCATAAAAGCCAATTTCACAAGGATTCCATATATTGTTATATTTTGATATGAGCTACAGAGAAATGAATATCAGCTATCTATGCTAAGGGAGAAATTTCAATTTAAGGAAGAAATAATGGATGCTGAAAAAGAAAAAGCTGGGTTTTACTACACGGAAGTTGAACATCTACAGACGCGCTGTAAGTACTAGAAGTTGCTAAGTCAAATTTGACAGAATTCGAGTCCATACGATATGTGTTGCACAAAGTGTTATAAAGTAGATATAAAGTAATCGATACATTGTCAAAATTGGCAATTTTAATATTAGTTTTTTTAGTAACTCACTGTTGGTTAGATGTTTGTTATTAGTTCTTTTTTCAAACATTGCTTGATCTTTTTAAAATTCTATGTGTAAGAGTGTTTAGTCTGCACACACAAATGTGCAGCACATATTTCCACTGTCCACAGATGTCAGAAAAGAGCTTCAAACCCCCTGGAGCTACAGCTCTGTGTGGTAGTGAGCCACCACGTGGGTGCTGGGAGCCAATGCCAGGTCCGCTGAAAGAGCACCAGTGCTCTTAGTTGCAGCCCCAATGATGGTCAGTTGTGATCATCACTTTGATATAGTCTAGACTCACTTGCAAAGAGCACCTCAGTGAAGGATGAACTCTGTCAGGTTGGCTTGTGGACCTGTCTGTGGGAGGATTTTTTTTTCACTTTAAAATTTTGTTTTTAAATATTAGTTACAGTTTATTAACTTTGTATCCTAGCTGTATTCTGCTCCCTCATTCCCTCCCAATCCCACCTTCCCTCATCTCCTCCCTGGCCCTTTCCAAGTCCACTGATAGGAGAGGACTGCCTTCCCTTTCATCTGACCCTGGTTTATCAGGTATCTTCAGGATTGGCTGCAAAATTCCTCTGTGGCCTGGCAGGGTTGCTCCTCCTTGAGGTAGGGGAGAGATCAAAGAGCTAGCTTGAGTTCACATTAGAGATTGTCCCTTTCCCCCTTACTAGGCTACCAACTTGCATACTGAGCTACCATGGACTACGACCCATCAGAGGTTCTAGGTTATAGCTATACATGGTCCTTAGTTGTAGAAACAGTCTCAAAAAAGACCCCTGTGCCCAGAGATATTTGGTCTTTGTGGAGCTCCTGTCCTCTCCAGGTCTTACTGACTCCCCCTTCTTTCATATGATTTCCTGCACTCTGCCAAAGGTTTGGTCATGAGTCTTAATATCTGCTTTGATAAGCTGCTAGGTAGAGTTTCAGAGGCCCTCTGCGGTAGGCTCCTGTCCTGTTAATTGTTTTCTCCTATATCCAGTGTCCATCCCATTTGTCTTTCTAAGTGAGGATTGATAATCTCACCCCAGGTCCTCTTTCTTATCTTCTTTAGGTGTATAGATTTCAGTATGCTTATCCTATCTTATAGGTCTATATAAGTGACTATATACCATGTCTGTCTTTCTGCTTTTGGGATACCTCACTCAGGATGATCATTTCTAGGTCCCACCATTTGCCTTCAAATTTTATGATTTCCTCGTTTTTTAATTGCTGAGTAGTATTCCATTGTGTTAAAGTACCACAATTTCTGTATCCATTCCTCAACTGAGGGACATCTGGGTTGTTTCCAGTTTATGGCTATTAAGAATAAAGCTGTTATAAACATGGTTGAACAAATGTCCTTGTTGTGTACTTGAGGAACTTTCGGATATATGCCTCGGAGTGGTATAGCTGGATCTTGAGGAAGCACTATTCCTAATTGTCTGAGAAAGTGACAGATTGATTTCCATAGTGGTTGTACAAGTTTGCATTTCCATCAGCAATGGAGGAGAGTTCCCCTTTCTTCACAACCTCCAGCATGTGTTGTCACTTGAGTTTTTGATCTTAGCCATTCGGATGGGTGTCAGGTGAAATCTCAGGGTTGTTTTGACTTGTATCTCCCTGATGGCTAAGGATGTAGAGCATTTCTTGAAGTATTTCTCTGCCATTCTGTATTCCTCTACTGAGAATCCACTGTTTAGCTTCTTACTCCATTTTTATTTGGATTGCTTGATTTATTGCTTTTTAACTTCTTTATTTCTATATATATTCTGGATATCAGCCCTTTGTCATATATAGGGTTGGTCAAGATCTTTTCCAGTCTGTAGGCTGTCATTTTGTTCTGACAACAGTACCTTTTGCTTTACAGAAGCTTTTTAGTTTCATGAGGTCCCATTTATTTATTGTTGATCTTAGAGCCTGTGCTGTTGGTGTTCTATTCAAGAAGTTGTCTCCTATGCCAATGAGTTCTAGGCTCTTCCCCACTTTTTCTTCTAACTGATTTAGTGTGTCTGGTTTTATGTTGAGGTCTTTGATCCACTTGGACTTTAGTTTTGTGCAGGGTATTAAATATGGATCTATTTTCATTTTTCTGTGTGTAGACATCCAGTTGGCCCAGCACCATTTGTTGAAGATGCTGTCTTTTTTCCATTGAATGTTTTTGGCTTTTTGTCAAAAATCAAGTATCCATAGGTGTGTGTGTTTTTTTTTTCTGTGTCTTCTATTCAGTTCCATTGATCCACTATTCTGTTTATATGCCAATATCTTGCAGTTTTTATTACTATTGCTTTGTAGTACAGCTTGAGATCAGGGATGGAGATCCCTCCAGACGATCTGTTGTTGTACAGGATCATTTTGGAAATTCTGGATTTTTTGTTTTGCATATGATGTTGATAATTTTTCTCTCAAGTTCTATAAAGAATTATGTTGTTATTTTGATGGGAATTGCATAGAATCTGTAGATTGCTTTTGGCAGAATAGCCATTTTCACTATGTTAATCCTACAGATCCATGAGCACGGGAGATCTTTCTATCTTCTGATGTCTTCTTCAATTTCTTTCTTCAGAGACTTGAAGTTTTTCTCAAACAGGGAAGACTTTCTTAACTGGGTTCCTTGAGGTGGGAATACCCAGCCTGAACGTGAGTGGCACTATTTCCTGGTCTTGGAGTTAGTTCTCTGCTGAGTCAGGAAAGAAAGAGAGCTGGGCAGTAAGTATGGGAGTATGTGTTCTCTTTCTCTCTGCTCCTGAATATGGAATCATGAGCGCTTAACTTGAAGGTGACTAGCTGCTTCAGATTCTACCCTTGACCTCCATACAATCATGGAATGCAACCTAGTACTGCAAGCCAAGGAAACACTTTTCCCCTGACAGTTTTTTTTTTCTGCCAGAGCATTCTATCAGAGCAACATAAAACAAAACAAAACACTGACAACAGCAACAGAAGAAAACCCAGAACAGCCACAAATACACCCATGGAATACAGCTCAAACTATATTATGAGAATGTTCATCTATCAAACCAAGCAGGACTTTCCTTGAGACTAACTCAGGGAAGAATACAAGGACAATGGATGACCACATAGGCACAGGTTTCACCATGCTTAATTGTCCTTGAAACAGACTCTGTTCTTATCTTTCTCCTTCCATAGTATAAGATTCTGCTATGTCTTTCCTGGGTTTTAATAATTTTGATATAGATTCATGGGAATCTAGGAATGAAAGAACAACTGGGAAGATATCCTTGACTCTTGTTCTCTCATTACTGACTACAAATTTCACAGCTAAATAGTCTTGAAAAAACTGGCACCAGTCAACTACAGATATTTCTTTGTGAGAGACTTTTTGTTATCTAAAAGGAATAGCAGGTCACTATGATTTGGCTGATTTTGCTTAAATTTGCATAAATAAGTCTTTTGTTGACCTAAGTATCTAAAAGATTTGAAAATGCAAAAAGACTGTTGTCATTCTCAAAAAAAAAATCAATGTGATACTGAATAAAGATTTTCTCAAGCAGAGATAATCTAGAATAATTATCTTTTTAATAGAAGCATATATTTAATTCTTGCACTCATTTAACATGCTCAGGCCTGCCTCTCCCAATCCCATGTCTAATACATTTATGTCCTAATAATACCATAAATATTACGTAAGACAAAATTTCAAACTGGCATGTTTTGTGTGAGCTCTCTCTCAACGGGAAGAGGTAATGGTTAGATGTATGTTCTTGCAGTAGAAAAATGATTCCGTGGAGTTATTGTAGCACTCTGAGTAGCAAAGGCCTGTGAGACTTCACAGCAGCCTCATGATTCACACTCCCATGCACTCTGGAATGGCCATATGCATGGCTGTATGCAAAGTGGTCACTTTATTCTCAAAGATATCTTCAATCACTCCTTTCCAGTCACAAAACTGCTCTCTCAGTAGCTGCTTGTATGGTTTTGTGTCTTAGCTTGTACTGAACACATTGCTTAAAACTCAAAAAACAGACTTCACTTGTACAAATTTTCATCTTGACAGATAATACTGCCATTTGCTCAGGGGATGAGCACTTGTGTTTACGGAATAAGGTTGTTAAGTAACTATAGCAGCTGGGAATTAATTTTTTTCACATGCATACGGAAAAATCAAGTGCTGAAGACAAAATACGGGTATCCACATCTACCACTGCCAATTTCTGATATTTACAGAAGGTATATAATTAGTTCCATTACGTTCTGTAACTTTGAGAAGATCATATCCAAGTAGGAATACTAATATCTAAAATGTTTTGGTGCAGCAATTCATTGTTATGAAGTTCTCCTTTCTCCTTTCCTAAACAACCTTTTTTTTGGGGGGGTGGCATTGTGATAATAACAGTATATGATAAAAATTTCAATCAAAGTTTAGTTAGCGACCCTGGAGAGAGTTCCTCTTCTTGAGGACTCAAGTTCCAGTCTCCGTACCCCTATGGTTGACCCACAACCACCTTTAACTACAGCTCTAGTGCATCTGGCTCTCTCTTCCTGCATCCCTGTTATACTGTTGTGCTGGCACTCAACTGGCCTGCCTTCAGGGGCCTCTAGGGTCCTGAAGATGTCTTATGTCACCACCTGCATCCTACGTCATCACCTGGGCCAGGTGTTCAGTAGACAATGCACCTGCCACCCAGCCATCTTTCTCCTCTTCCTCTCTCCTCTTCACTCTGCCTGTGCCTCTTATCCTCTCTCTGTCTCCCTCCCCGCTCTGTACTATCCTCTCTCTTCTAAGCTTTCCCACTGTCTCGGTTTTGCCTTTCCCATGATGAACCTCTTTGTAACCACAACCTGTTGCCAGCAGGTAAACTTATATCATAGCAATCTTAGCTCACATTCCCATGCCAACCCTACAAACGCCCCCCCCCACACACACCAATAAACATCGATTTTAAAATAATTAGACTTAAAAGTACCTTAAGCTAGGGTGAGATGGAAGGGGAGGAGGACCTCCCCTATCAGTGGACTTGGATAGGGGCAGGGAGGAGATGAGGTAGGGAGGGTAGGATTGGGAGGGAATGAGGCATGGGGCTATGGCTGTAATACAAAGTAAATGACAGAATCTGTTCTTGCCAAGGTTTTTCAGTGTGAAGTAAATTTTCACTTTCTGAACAGAAACATAATCTAGGACCTGGGTGACAGCTGGAATGCCCTGGGCCAAGTTTCAAATAAGCCAATTCACAATTTCTGAATTCAAACTTTTCATTTCAGACTGTAACATTTGCTCTTCATTGATGTGATGCGTAGATAAATACATAACTCTCATATTATGTACAAATTTTGCTTGGTTTAGTTTTTATTTTAGAAATTTTTTAATTAATTTATTTATTCACTTTACATTCCAATTGTAGTCCCCTCTCTCTTCTCAGTTCTATTCCCCTCCCCTCTCCCTCTCCTCTTCTCTTTGGGAAAGGGGAACCCCATCTACCAACCCATCCCAGCACATCAAATTGCATGAGGATTGAGTGACACTGACCAGCTACTTTCTCTTTAGGATTATGGAAGTATCCTTCATTACAAAAGGCTGAGTTCATGGCCCAGTGAAGACAGAGGGACAAGACAGCAAGGTGAGTAGTGATTACACTTCCATGGAGTTGTAACCTTCATGTACTTTTTCTCCACCTTTGAAGAAAAACAATACTTGGATCTTTATTTCCCATTAAATTTATTCAATGTGCCTAGAATTGAATTTGTGTGTACTGTTTAAAAAATCTTTAAGTGGATTTATTTTTATCTGATGCACCTAAGCCAGAAAGAGGGAAAAGGAGTAAATTAGAGAGTTTACAAAACTCTTCCTCTAGAGGAGTGAAATGTCAGGGCTTTCTTTTATACTACATTTAGAATAAGCAAACCTTCGACTCTGCTTAGATTTATTAGTCTTCGTTGATTGGCTGATTCTCTTAGAGAACATTCTAGTGGTAATGTGTAAGATGATTTGCGTATATCTCACAGTGCCAAACGGTCTGTGAGGTCGACTGTTCCTTTTGAACCTGGCCATTCAGAAAGCCACAGCTCAGTGTTACAGGCACAACTCTGACATTTTCTGGATGAAAATCAATTTGCTGTTAGGTGTTTCTAAAGTGAGGCTCATGATTCAATTTCAGAAAAGGCTTTAGAACTTTAGAATCACAAAATAGGACCTAAGATAAGATTTGGCCAACAACAGCATCACTGAGAAGGAAGAGAAACTGTCTACTTGCCTCGTGATAATTTAAATAAATGGAAATAGAACCAGATGGAACTTTTTGTTCTGTAGTGGCTCAAGTAGAATAGGCAGGAATCTTCTGGAGGAATCTCCTGTGTAGCAAGCTGAGTAGAGGAATCATGGGAGGGATTTTCTCCTGTCCTAACCACAGAATGTTAGTGTTTATGAAGATGTTAACTCATTGAAGTTATCCTTCATTATATTAAAATCATCATATCTCTTCATTCTTTGCAATACTTACCAGTATCATTTTATAATGAAAATAGAAGTATTTGCTTAAAATACCTTTTTTAAAAGATTACCAAATTTAACAGTTAAGCATATATTGTCTGTTATACAAATAAAGCCACCATTCATGAGAATGTTGGTTTGTAGGAGAACTTATAAAAATTTGAAGATACAGATTTGAAATAACTCATCTCCATTCACAAATTGAATTAAAAATCGACTTCATTTTCCAGAATATCGGCTACCTTTATTTGAATAGTGAATGCAAGAAAATAAAGCATGAAGTTCCAACCATCATTTTCCTTATGCTTAATTATTTTGTTCTTTGTGAAAGAATATTCAAGGTTCTAAACAATAGTTTGTCCCAGGTCATTTTTCCACTCAATGATTCACATAATATGCTGATAAATGGAAAAAAAATATTGAAAAGGGACAAATCTGCTGCCTAAATCTGATTCACAGTAAGTTGTTAATGAACTTACTCGGGCCACTCAAATTGGAAGTTTTAATTGTTGTTGAATATTTATTATCTCTTGAAGGCTCTACTAACCCGGCTAGCTCCCAAATAATTGAGACAGAGACTGTTGCTTTATTTAAACAGCTTTAAGCATGTAAGTGTGCAGGCATGATTTATACTAATTTTCTAAGCTAGTCTGGCTACCTCCCAGCCTGAAGTTACTTGACAGTATCTGTCCTTTCCCTGCTGGATCTCCTCTATCAGAGCATCTTCTCCCTTTCTGTCCTTTTCTCCTCTGCCTTCTCCTCCTGCCTCATGGTGGTCCCCAAGCAAAGGAGCCAAAGTGCCCCTTTTCTCCTGTGCCTAGTTACTGTTCAGCCTCCTTTATTTAACCAGAGACTGTCTCAGAGGGCAAAGTTTACCCAGCAAAGCCTGGCATATGTGAGAATGCACTCATCTGGACTGCAAACAGATCTTGGTTCCCAGAACTTAACATTTGAATACATAGCACCAGACCAACCCTCAACACATATCATAGACTCTTCACCATTTTAAGAAGTATGACTGAATCATGAGGTCATATGTTTGCATGTGTAGGAACATGGGACTCATTGGCTGGGTACTGAATTAGATGATGAAAAGAAGGCTAGTGGACAAATCAACAGTTAAAGTGCTTACTGGCCTTACAAAAGGAGTTAGGTTCCCAGCACACACACCGTGGCTCACAACCACCTGTAACTCCAGCTCCCAGGATCTTGGAAGAACCTCTTGGAACTCATGTGCCCATACACACAGATATACACATCTACATATAACCAAAAATAACATCTTAAAAAGGGAACCAAATATGTAGGCATACCTTCTCTGCTGAATGGCCTTCACAGTACCATTTCACACATGAGGGTTCACAGTCCTCTAACCTTCTGTGTGAAAACTGCTGAAAGATGATGTTTATTTTTCTCTGTGTGTGCCTTTTTGCTCCACATTTGTGGAAGGTGTGTGTAAGATGTTGTCTAAAAAAACACACAAAAATCCAAAAAACAAGGCCATTATATGAATTTATTAGATATAATAATCATCATAAAATATAAAATATGTGTTAGCTTCCTCTTTGAGAGATTTTTGGCCATGATTGTATGTGTGTGTGTGTGTGTATGTGTGTGTGTGTGGACCAGAATATAAATAAAATCTTCCCTTGAGCAGTTGTTGTATTTCTAGGTACTATTAAGTAGCTAATTAGGAAGAACGCAGCTAAGGAGAGAGGTCAGTGACAGTGCAGAACACTCTCTGATAAATTCTTCAATTACTTAACCTTGCTAAGACTTTTCTTTCCTTTACAGATATTACGTTAGTTAACTTTTTAAAGCATAGCAGATTGCATATCTTATTAAACACCTTAAGATCATTTCATAATGATGAAATATGAGCCACTGAAGTCTCTACAAATAAGAATGTGGCTGTGTCCTAGTAATACTTTACTAGCCAAGGGCTGGATTTGAGCTGTCTTCTATATTTTCCATGCCTGTGTATGATGTGCAGAGGGAACTATAGATTTATCTATACTCATAAAATCTCATGTCATAATAAACATCTAGCAGACTATTTAAAATAATATACATCAACACATATTATCACTAGTTTCCTCCATTATACTAGCTGGTCAAAGATAGAAAACTGAAAATACAGAATATTGTCAAACAACCATCGTTTTATGTGAAAATTAGAAATGAGGTCTTGGTACAGCCAACATGTTTTGGGGATGGTCTTCTGCCCTGTGTATTCAGGTGCTCATTTCTGTGCCCCATGATCATTTGTATGAAGGATCTCCCATCTCAATGTTGTATAAAAATGGTTCTCTGTCATCTCTGATTGGTTAATAAAAAAAAAAGCTCATCAGCCTATAGCTGGCCAAGAGAGAAGAGTAACCAGGACTTCCTTTCCAGTCATGGGATTTTGGATGGGGACCAGAAAAAGAGAAAAGAAGGAAAAGGTTGAGGAGAAGGGTACCATGAGGGGGTTGCCATGAGGAGGACAAGGATTGAGCAGAAGCTGCCAGGGCAAAACTAGTTGGCAAGAAAAAGGGCACGTGGCTGTGAAGCATCCAGAGTAGCATAATTGGGTTAGGAGAGATGAATTTCTGCCCAATTATAGTGCTTAAAGCTTGTTAAATAAATCAATTAGTTGGAAACTAGGGGCAGGTACTAGAAAAGGCACCGCCTAATAACTTAATTCAAGAATACTGTTAGATTCAGGTTCAGGAGCTCTCAAATACTTTCTGATCTGTTAGCTTGAATCCTGTCAGCCTGTGAGAAATGGAGATGTAAGCAGGGATCTGACTTCAAGGTCACCGTAACCTTCAGCTTTCTTCCTCCCTGCATCCTCTTTGATACTGAAGACACTCCTCTGGGGTTAAACAAGCCACATGATTTATATTGTGGCTGTGTTCCAATAATACTTTTCCAAAGCAATTGAGGGCTGGTTTTGAGTTCTATGCTATATTTCCCATGCCTTTGAATGATACACAGAGAGAACTCCAGATGTATCTATGTTAAAAAAAAATCACTCTTCATTCATAAGAGAAAACCTTCTAACACTTAACCTTAACAGGAAACCCATGCTTATGGCTACACTAACATTCTAGTAGGTACTACGTACCTACAAAGAAAAAATGAGGTCAGGTTATCAATTTCTGCAGAAAATCCAGTTCTGAACCCTAGTGTCTGTGGCCTTCAGGTCTTCATCATCTCTGTTGTGAGGAGAGTACCTCACAGCCCGAGCCCACTCTCAGGGAGCTTCAGGATCGGCCAGGAGCCTTGGTGGTGAATTTACAGGGGAGACAGAGGACACTACAATAAAGCCTGTGATGTTGAAACTGCATGTGTGTGTGTCTGTGTGTGTATATTTATGTATGTCAGTGGGAGTCATTCTAAAAATATATTTTGATATAAGAATAAGGCAAGGCTTCAAGTAAAGGATATTATTTTAGATTAATTTGGAAAGAATGGGATGGCAATTTGCTTCAGTATGTAAAGGGGCTTGCTGCCAAGCTTGATCATGACAGTTGGAGCCCCAGAACCCACATGGTTGAAGGAAAGAGCAAGCTGATGTAAATTTTCATCTGATCTCAGCATCTGTACTATGGCAGGCCTCACTCCCCTTATAATAATAAATAACATTTAACTAAAAACATTTCCTAGACTTCAGCAGGCCATCCCACAACAGAGAGGATGCTGGGAAGGCTTCTCTGAACAGGATCAGATCATCATTTTGAAGAAGGAATGCCTTGACATCCTAATTCTTATCTGTCAGTAGTCAATAGACAGTAGAGAATAAAGTGACAAGCTTGTGCCAACAAGGTACCCGAAAGGAAGACCAGGCTCTGAAGAACACTAGCAGGGTGGCTCTCGGGGCAGTCTTTGAGGAAGGAAGCCAAGAGGGCACATGTTCACGGTGTCTAATTATGTTACTCATATGGTATATTTAGAGTACGACGTGCTAGAGTCATTTTGAATGTTCAAGGGACATACAAACTTTGCTTGAACATTCCAGCAGCGAATGGATGTGACACCTTGCGGCCTCTGTTCCCACATTAGACTGAGAATCCATGGGCATTGCTGTGCTCAGTGGTGCCAGACTGTTCAGTGACTGTTGGGGTTCAGGTTGCTGCAGCATTCCCAGCCATGTGCCAATTTTAGCCAGAAATAAATGGGAGAGGGGTGACTGTTCCAAGTATGTGACCCTCTTTCCTGTGGGAAAACCAAATGTCCCAAAGGCAGTAGCGTACCTTTCCACTTGTATTTTATGGTCCAGAAATGTATCACATGACAATATCTTCATTGAAGGGAAAAGCAACCTTTGGCTTTGTCCTTCATGTTGAAGCAGAGTTGGGGAAGGACACCTATAGACCCCTGCAGGGGTCTTGAAGTATCTTATGAGACTTTTCAGATGAGTGAAAGATAATTTTAGCCAATCCATATTATGTCCATTTCACAGCCTGATAAATACAATATGATAAATTTATGGTGAGGAAGAAAAAGAATCAATTGTCTTTTGAGGGAAGGAAAGTGAAGGTGTGTCAGATCTAAATGACACTGAAGGATCCTGTCAGAGAGGGAAGTTTTACAATATTCAATAGCATCCCCATTCGAAACTGTGTTAGCATCTCTTTAGATTTAATACTTATTTATGAGTGCTGCATTATAACTGCAAAATGGAATAAGACTTCAGAGGGATTTGCCCTCAAAAGATCTGAAGTATAATCCCAAATCCACCATTTACAGGCTATTTGGCGCTATTAAAGTCATTTAGCTACACAGGACTCCTGGCCCTTTCATCACTTCTAAAATGAGAATAATAATAGTTGTCCTTCACAGTGTGTAGTTCTGTTACAAGGCCCAAATGAGGTGGTGTTTTTACAATTGCCTCATCAACAACAAAACGCTGGAGGCTTTCTTCTCCCACCCTTCCAACCTGTTCTTCTTTCCTTCTGTCTACGTGTGATACATACACGCATGTGTGTGGATAGCCATGCAAAAAGCAGCCTTGAGATGATAGAAAAAAAATTCTACAGAAATACCCCATTATCTGACAATTTCCATCACACTTTTCATACTCTCCTGGCCTGGACTGAATTTAGTCACAATGGTAGGTGCTATGCTGTTAATGAATCCATAAATTCATCACGTCCTAGGATTTTATCTCTGACTCCAGACACTCTGGCAGCCCACCAGATGTTACCTGGCTATCTTTTAGTTTGTGTGAACAATTATATATATTATATGTATTATTATACTATAACATATACTGTGGCAGACCTCACTCCTCTAATAAAATATCTCAAAAAGAGACTACCTGACCTTGGAAGGTGGTCACTGGGTGTTCTGATTTTGGAGCCACTAAAAGTGAGGAAAAAGCCCCTTCTTAGGAGAAGTGCTAGAGCTATTGCAAGTGTAGAATATCACTGTATTCTGCTCCATCCATGTTTGCCAATTAAGTTAAATATTATATCTGTTTCTATATAGCATATCAGAAGAATTTCAAATTAGTATTCACAGATTATATCACAAAGTCAAATCTGTCATTTTTCGATACTAATTAAATATAATAATTCTATAAACTGTGAAGTGTGCATGCCCAAATAAATATGCAATTTCTGTGTATGTGTGTGTTATTTAAAATATGAATTATTATGAATCAAGAATCAAGTACATTAGTAATAGTTTAAATATGTGTTCTATACTTAGCTAACTTGTTGCACATTTAATCATAAATAGTGACTATTTTTACACATGATTAAGATACCGGGAAGTGAAAATAAAATCTAACTCAGATTTGGCATAAATATTAAAGAAAATTATTTTACTTCGATGTCAGAATTGTTAGAATTCTGCTTCGAGCTTCAGGCATGAATTGGCCAAGGACTTAGTGATATCAGCTTAAGCTTATCTTCACCATCACTGGAAGATGTATTTGCTCCCAGTCTTAAATGTTCTTTGCGAAGTCCAGTACATAGACCACCAATAAAATCAGCCTCTCCTCTGACACTTTTGACATATTTACCAGCCTGTCACAGCAGCTGTGCTAACTGACTTAACTAAATGAGACTGTGTATTCCACATCTGGAGGAAGCTCACAGTCAGCCTGGAAAGGATTCAAGTGACCACCAAGCCTAGGCTACAGATGCTTGCTACTGAGAGAACGTTGCTATGCTGTTGAAAAGTGAGGTTTATCCTACTCCTGAAGGGAATCACACTATGCCTGAATATCTGTATACTAACTCATGAAACAAACAAACAAAATTACAGTTCTCTTCCACTGAGCATGAAAAGTTAATTTTGCTTTATGTGACAATAGGTTAACCACCTAATAACACTACTTGGAAGGATCAAACAAGCTGTGAATAGCCTAAATGAAAGGGGGCCTTGATGGCTTCAGTTTCCGAAGATTACAGTCATGAAACCCTGTCACATCCTCTAGGGACTTCCCATCTTATTCACTAACTCATTTAATGGTGACATAGACTAATTTTCCTCAGGGTAGATATTTCCTTAGTGTATATCAGTAGTCTTGGCAGCAATAATTCTTAGAGTTCACTGCTGTTATCCCTAGTTGTTTTTCAGCTGCTAATTACTTAGCTGTGCTTTTTAGTGAAAGGTATATGGGTATGTGTGTATACATATACTTGTACAGATACGTATACGTATATGATGTGTGTGTGTTCATGTGTGTATATATATACGATGTATATGTATTCTGAACTATTGTCACAAGTCAATAATCTGTGATTTTTGTCTTGAAGTATTTATCGTAACAAGATTCTACACAGCATTTTAGGACCTGTGACTGTACGGACTGTTCAGTGTCATGTGACATGACACACTTGATAAACAGTTCCTCACCCTTGGGGAGCTCTGTATGGAGACATTCTTACAGGAAAACATTCAGAGTTGTTTGAGGAATTGGTTACACACAATCTCCCAATAATATTTTTGCCTGTAAATCACACCTAAATTAGATGTTCTGCAGAATAACATACTTACTACACACACATAAGTGATAACGCTTACATTTTATTTTTACCTTAAAAAAAAGAAGCTCAGAGCCAAAGTATAATCACACTTAGAACGGTAGGCAAAAAAACAAACAAAAACAGATTTGGAGGTTTAATTTTATATATTTTCTTGTCAATATGAAAAATTTTTGTCAATATGAAACTTTTCATAACAAATAGAACAGAGAATAGAAAAAAATATCCTAATACATAGAATAAGTAAAGGGCGAACATATGCAGTACTTAGAATTATAACTTGAAAATTACTATTCTTTTCCTTCAGACACAGTTTCTCCAGCATTGCATGCATTTATCTTACCATGTGTCCTGCTGGATCATTAAACTGTGAGCCCTCCACAAATTGTCTAGTGGCAGCATGGCATGTCTGTTTCTCTGTCTAATATACCTGCATGCTGACTTACTGTCTCCTCCTTCCCTGTTGCTGAGAGCGTGTCCCATTTTGTTGCTGTAAGATCTAAGAATAATCAATGGCTTTTTAAAAGCAATTGTCACTAAGCATGGCAGTGGGTGAACCTACTTGTCTAGTCAGAGAACAATTGCTTTAATGAGCCCCATGGCCAAAGAATTAGAAGTAGCTTGTCACTGATAGTTTATATTGATTTGATGTATTTGCTTAAGAGGAATTGATCAGAGGCAAAACATTGACAGGGTATCCCAGAATCCTTGAATGTGTTTACTCATATTGCAGATTTTATGAACCGAAAACTTCATTTTCAATAACTACATCAAATTACCCATTAATAATCCAGTTCAGAATGACCCTTGGCACGTTAACAAGGACATTCTCCTTAGTGTCAGTGTCACAAACAGGAACACAATGTGGCTCTAAACATCCCCCTTGTTTCCAGGTCCCTATTGAGCAAGAGAGTGAGTCTTAATTGGATCCCTTTGAGCTAACTGCTAAGCACACTGAAGCTTCACACTCCAGACTCCAAACAACAAAATGCCACCAGCATTCAATCCTTTTTATTGAAGAGTATGTTCACAGTGTTTTCTATTAATGTCCGTTATTTTTTACTCCTCTTAAAAGCATAGTTTATTCTTTATGATGCAGTAGATGCGGTGAACTGGAGAGATCATATCTCTTTCAGTGCAGGTTCTTGATCTCATTAATACAAGTTTATAGACAAACCCAGCAGGCAGCCTGTAAAAGTTTTGTTTAGTAGAGGGAGCAAAGTCATCCAAAAGAAACCATACTGAGAATAGCACCTTCCCATCACCCTGCTGATGCCAGGGTGGGAGGGGGGCCAGGAGAAGTTGAGCTCACAGACAATGTCATGCTGGGAAATAGCAGAGTGTCCTCTCACCCAGGGATGATGGGAAAGGCTAGGATTAAGGGTTGATATGAGGCTGCGAATGTTTTTTACATGCAGCCCTTTACCCTGGGATGCTGTGGAAGCCTATCATTGACTTTTATGGGCTCATAGATAATTAAACAATGGTTTAGGTTAATGGGGATTATTTTCCTGGTCCCACCTTTTTATGGCAGCTCACACAAGCAGCTACAGAGCCAAGCCTTGCGTGCACGCTTGTGAGGACATCAATTATGGCACATGGGGTGAGCTTGCTTTCCCTTGTGTCAGTCTTACTGCTCCCCATCTGGGAAAGGGCAGGTGCCTACCTTTGGGAGTAGTTTTTAGAAAGTATGTGCTCCAGTCCTACACCAAGCTATCCTGGGTACCATCTGCACAGGGGTTCCAGGACACATCCACACGTGGTCCTTGGTTGTAGAAACCGTCTCATACAAGACCCCTGTGCCCTGCTCAGTTTAGTCATTGTGGAGCTCTTGTTCTCTCCAAGTTTCACCAACCTCCTCCATTTCTATCATCACTTCTTGCCCTCTGCCAAAGGCTTGGAGGGCCTAGTGAGGGAAGCAGGGACTGTTTCAGTCTTGAACTTGATGGCTGACTCTTTGACCCTCCCCCATACAAGCCAGGGAGTGACAGACTGGCTGGATCCCAGTGGAGGACATTGCAGCCAGCCCTGGGGAGACAGGATGAGCTGGGGTTGGATGGAAGGGGAGGAGGTCCTCCCCTGTTGGTGGACTTGGAGGGGGCAGGGAGGAGAT
>CM053756.1:46899174-46939834 GCA_028658305.1 Pachyuromys duprasi
GGGAGGGTTGGGGAGGTGGGAGGGAGTGAGGGGGGGCTGCGCATGGGATGCAAAGTACCTAACCTGTGATTGATAACAAAAAAATAAAAATAAATAAAAAAATAAAAAACATTAAAAAAAAAAGAAAGTATGTGCTCTGGAGTTTCTCATCACAGCAGAGCATTGTTAATAGGGGCAATAGTCATTTTTACTGGGCAAAAGGGATGGGTATTTGAAGAGGGTTGGTGCCTCTACCCTGTATTCCTGCATAGCACAGGTTTCTGGAAGGTACTGCATTCCCATGTCTACATACTCATTTGTATTCATGCAAATTTTTTTGCCCCAAGCACCTACACATAGACTCTCATGAACTCATACTTAAAGCCAATCTCTTGAATAGTCCCATGTCTCTCTGTGCATTAACCCTGGGAGATTTCTGGGTGCCTTGAAACAGTGAAATCTAAAAACATTTTACAGTTATTTAAAATAACTCTCAGATAATAAGTAAAAATGGAAACAATATTATTTTTCACAAAATTCAATTTTTATTTCTCCCTACAAGACTGGGAATGTGGTTCGGTAGAATTTGCTTAGCACATACAAGGCCCTTGGGGTCAACCCTCAACGTAGAGAGACAGGGTGGCAAGTTGAGGAGAGAGAAGACAGAGGGAGAGACAGCGAGCACTCATAATTTATTTTAATTACATAGTCACCAGAGCAACTGTTACTGGTCTCAGAACTCTTAGCATAAATACAAGTAACGTCCTTCAAACTCCACCCAAAAATGAGGCTGTATCAAACTGGAAAGTTATATGGGAGGGACTCATTGTGAGCTTTCACACCGTAATTTCTCACTCTATATGTGCAAATTGACCTGTGGATTTACTATTTCAGAACTCAAGTGTTTTAATGAGGAGCCCAATGTGTGAACTCATCAATGGTTTTCCTTCTGATTAGCGTTTGACATCTTCTTTGGTAAGCCCGTAATTGCAGCGTTCCTGGACTGATAATTTTGCCTAGCATCTTTCCTCATCTTCAGTGTCATATCCAGACATATCGCCTGCAGCAGGACTGAGGCTTAGGGGGACTGAGACCTGGATGCCCTGCAGTTTTCATGAACTGAAACTGGCTGTGTCGAAGATAAATGAGAAAGGAGTAAAGCTGGGCTATGGGGCAGTCTATTAACAGAACAAGTGATGGAGGTAGTGCTGTGCCCGAGCTGGCTACAGCACTGGGAACCTTTGAGAAAATTCTTAAAAGGCCTCCTTCTCCCAGAGCCAGGACAGACCCCTGCCATCAGTTAATGGCAATCAAATTTCAGCTACAAAATGCAACTTGGCATAGAAACTGTTTCAACCAGATGTAGGCAAGTTAAGGCAGACTGGGTGGGAAGGCTGGGGCCCAGCCTTTCTTCGGATGACCTTAGGTGACACAAGCAGGCAGGATACAATGTTGGCAGCTGCAGGTTAAGTTTTCTGTTCTTCCGTTTCCAGTAGCTATGCTGGTGAGCCCTCTCTCTGTCATCCGTAAGAGGATGGCATTACTGAACTCGACCCATTATGGCTTGCTCCTTTGATTTAACTCTTGGTGCGGCTTGTAAGAAACAAACCACCGCTCGTGGATTTTCAGCCTCCTCTCCCTTAGACCACCCTTATCAAATCTCAAACTCTTCCAAAAATTAGAAATGTTTCCTTTCCATACCACCAATTTGTAACATTATGTTCTGAAAATAGGAACTTTGTAGATACCAGGTAATTTTTGTAATGAATCACAATAAGATAGGAAATAATGTTAGTTTAAAAAATTATTTACCTTTACCTTAAAACTATTTTATATTTGATCTATAGCACCTGGGTTCTGTGGTTTTCTTATAAGGTTTGACTTTGGCTATGTTAGAATACATTTAAAAGAAAGAAGTTAAAACTTGTTAGTGTCCTAAAAATAAAACTTCCTTGTTTATTGCGTGCATATGTAGTTGATGAACTGAGAATAGTTAATGTCTGCTGATCACTATATTATGTGTTTGCCCGTGAATGATTTTTAATACCTGTGATTATTGCGTGAATAACTAGATGCTAAGCGTCTGATACTTGCATGTTTTAGGTTATCTGTTAAAATATTTTGTTCATTTTGAATAAATTTTTGATAAGAATGAATACTCCATTTTCTTTCACTCTCTGCACATTTCTTAGTTGTGGGTCTCTGTGTTAATTCTCATGCACTGCAAAAATAACCCTGTCCGATTAGGGTTGAATGAGGCTCTGATCTACAGTTAGAGCAAAATGTCATTAGAAGTCATTTTGTTTCTATGTTCCTTTAGCAGAATAGTAGCAGGTTTTTCCCTGGGGTTGTAACCTATGTAAATGTTAGGTTCTGGGCAGTTTTAGCAGGTTCAAGTATGGCTTCCATCTCCTTGGGGGTCTTTTCAAACAATCCCAAACAAAGCTCAGAGATCTATGCAGCAAAAGAGCTAAAAAGATTGTTCGAGACAAAGGAGTTGGAAGACGCCATGGAAACAGCATCTTCCAAACATAATTGGACCAATGCACATGGGGACGCTCAGAGACTATAGCAGAACATACAAGGCCTTCACAGGTTCAAATCAGAAAAACCTAAGCACAGCAAAGGGCATATCACATCACCTCTAGCCAAGAAGTTATCTCCAGTTTATACTTGCTGGGAAAGGAAAAATCGGTTTTCTCCAATGGACATTCACTGAGTATATCAACACATTTCAGGGAAGACCTCATGCCCAGGAATACTTAGCCAACACAAAACAAACATGACAAATTCCAAGCTTGTAGGTGTGTGTGTGCTATTTTTTCATTTCTTTCTAATTTTACAGTTACTATTCTCAAAGTTTTGGAAAATAAATCAAATTTCTTCTTCTATAATTAAAACAAGCATCTCAACAACACCAACTTCTTCAATGGAATTTCAGTAAATCAGTCCCACTCTGAGATACTATGAGTATTACTCTAACACATAAGCCAATTACAACTGTAAGAGACATTTTCATTTTTGAAAATTTTTTCTCACTTCTGAGAAAATTTATCTCAAATAAATAACAAGTGGTTGGAGAGCTCGTTGAGGGATTGAGAGCTCTTGCTGCCCCTCCAGAGGTCTTAAGTGCAATTCCCAGCACCCATGCCATGTGATTCACCTGTAACTTCCTAATCTCATGGATAGGATGCCCCGTTCTGGACCCCTCCA
Organism: Pachyuromys duprasi; assembly: GCA_028658305.1. NCBI lineage: Eukaryota > Metazoa > Chordata > Mammalia > Rodentia > Muridae > Pachyuromys > Pachyuromys duprasi. The sequence goes on from CM053756.1 coordinate 46,902,367, forward strand.
ACACTTGTACTCATGCATATATACAAAGAGAAACAAATGTGCAACCAACATTTTTTTTGGAAAATTATTCTCTTTCAGTTTTAAAAGAGAATCGGTAAAAATGTTCATAAGGTGAATGGAATCCCTATGCCTACTAGTTCAACACAGCTGTGGTTCTGTAAATGCCATCATCTGACTTCAAAATGTGGCGCTGCCCACCTTCTTCAGAAACATGAATGCATACAGTGAGACCTAATGGGAAATATACATTTTAAAGAGTCTTAGTTACCCCCCTAACACACATCAGTTTTGATTTTCTTATTTCATAGTATAGCTCCTAGGTTCAGATTTTCCATGTACACCAGGTAAATCAACTATATTATATCCATTTGTGTGCTTGCTCTCTGGGTAGCTACTAATAAAATTTGAGACCTATTGTGTCTTAAAAGTTTTAAATATATTTAGCTTTGTTTTCTTTTTAGGCCATCGAGGAATACTTTAATTAAAGTGTTCTGTCTTTCTTGTGTCTATATTATATGCTGTTTTCTCAATGTCCTGTGCTAATTAGCAGCCTGCAATTGCCCCTCCCATGATGACACTGTTCCTTTATGAACATCATTGGATCATTTTCCACGATTGATTTTCTTCATGAAAATTAGTAAACTATACATAAAGAACACACATTTCTCTGAGGGAATTCCTAGATCTATGATTTAGAGCTTAATTGGCTGAATTCTGCGACTATTTTATTTAAATTTGTGATCGGCAAAATATAAACAATGTAAGAATTCGAAATAAAGTTAACAGGATCTGAAGCTGAGATTCTTTTGAATTTTCTTTTTGTAGGTAATTTATCTTGTATAAAACTTTGAAGTCATAGAAATTGTTTTCTATCTCATCCTGGTTTTGTTATTCTCAACTTCCATGTATTGGATATATTTTTAAAATCTTGAATGTGGGGGAACAGGAACCTTCTCTGACTTGAACTCAGTGGCTAGCTCTTTGATCACCTCCCCAAGATGGGGGAGCAGTTTTAACAGGCCACAAAGGAAGACAATGCAGCCAGTCCTGATAAGGCCTGATTGGCTATGGTCAGATAGAAGGGAAGGAAGTACTCCTCTATCAGTGGACTTGGAGGGGGTCATGGGAGGAGATGAGGGAGGGAGGGTGAGGTTGGGAAGGAATGAGGGAGGGGACAACAGCTGGGATACAATGTGAATAAACTGTAATTAATATAATAATAATAATAGAAAATGGACAAAAACTCTTGAATGCACTTTCTCTCTCTCTATATATACATGTATAGAGAGATTACATATATATATATATAATTTATGTACATATGAATGATCTGGTAATATTGATACCTACATCCTGTATGAACACCACACAATTCATTCATTCATTTAACATATGGGCACACTGACCTCTTCCCCATGACATACAAATGAGACTGCAATGCCATTTTAGCCAGTCAGGGTGTCTGGTCACAGTTCTTGGGTTTCTGAAGCTTGAAGAGGAGCTAGCAGAGCTAAGGAAACCAGGGCTTCCACATGAAGATTAACTCAAAAGAAACGCATATGAGAAAGAACGGAGAGACTCCTCTCTCTGTTCCAGAGGGAAATGAAATCTGATGGGAACCTGGAACTGTCAATCACATGAAAGCCTAAATTTTCTTTGATTTCCAAGCCCATTTTAAATATTTCTTCCTGTCACTTTCAACATATATTGCTTTTATCAGGATATATATGTTTTCCAGCTCCTATCGAAAAATCAGCTTTTATCAGAAATTATTTATAACTTTTGCTTTTTAACTATATCTTGGCACACAATATATGAATTTATGTTATATATAAACATATGTACATAGATACAAATATATATGTACATAACTATCCAGGAATTTAAAGTTATTGAACCTAAAAAAAAACCTATTTTACATGAGAGAATTAAATAAGTATTAGTAGCTAAGATGAATTTACATATATTTTAATAAATTCAAAGCTATTCATTGAGAAGGCATTCTGTTCTCAGTATGTTGTAAACAATCACCTATTTTTGTTTAAATTGGTATTAACCGGCTAATACAATAAAATGTGTTTGAGCTGCATTACTTACCTGTAAGCACATTTTAGGATTTGCATCTCTTTTGTGTGGCTTGAGAGCATTAAAGTGGAAAGCTAAAATTAACCCCGCCCTCCCTGCATGAAGACGGTGATACAGTTACATTCAGTGTCTACACATTTGGTACAGTTTTTCTGAACTAAATTCTCCTTTGCCCTTTCACATGTAATCAGCGCTGATCTTAAAATTCCGTTATTTGTTCCAGTTGGCAACAATTCTGTGAAATCATGCTGGGATTATATTGTGTAATTCTTAGTAGAAAAAAAAATTGTCGAAACAGCCTTCTTTACAAAGATTATTACAGTTTTTATATATATCAGGAGAGCTTTGGAGATTTGTTAAAGAAACAACAACAACAAAACCCTAAAGTGAACCCCACACCAACTTCTTTCTGTTCCTCTTCCTTTCTCATAATTTACTCACATAGATTTTCCAGTAAAAAGAATGCAGCACATTTTGCAAGGGAAAGTTTATATGCTACAAAGTGTAAGTGCTGTAATTGACTTTTAATTGTAGACCTGAAAGGTTAAACTTTAATACTAATCTCTACAGGATACCATGAAATCATGGGGTTGACCCTGAAAAGAAGGCGAGCCCTTCTCTGTGCTGTAAATTTAAATGCTCTGCATTAATTTAAATGGACTGAGGTGATGATTTATCTCTGTAGATTAGGTCCTAGCTCACCACTGCAGAACAAGTTTAATTCCTGTTCGGACATGGGTTCATCCCCTCTGGATTTATGCTCCCTATTTCAAGTTCATTTGAGATTGACTCTATCGTTGTCTGCCCATAAATGTTCTTATTATGTTTTGATATAATTCCGTGTTTCCCTGTATAGACTGTGCACACCTTGCCTCATAAGCTGCACTTTGCCATTCTTTTTCTAAAATGTAGTAAGGAATTTTGTTTATAAAGATACTGAAGCAGAGAATAGACAATCAATAGATTGTTATTTGCCTCATCATAATAACATACAGCATAGTTGCTCTAATGCTTTTTTTTACCTTAAATATGCTTATGGAAGAGGATTAAATAGGAAAAAAATAATAAGACCAGTAGCACCAGGGAAGACATTTTGTTTGATTGTACATATTTAGAATACCACCTTAAGAAAAATAATTATTACTTCTGAGCTATCAAAAGTGTGTGAAGTGAGAAATACTCATCTTGAAAATTGAACAGCACCACGTAAGAGAGAGCAAGATGGAAATACAGAAGGGAGTAGAAGGAAAGGCAAGCTGACCAAAGACAGAAAGGGAGGGGGGAAGAAATGATGCCTGGAGCAGTGCAAGCCTGCCTGGCTCTCAGTTGAAGGCCTCACGGTGCTTCAGTGTTGCTTGCTCTACGAGTCGTGTGCAAGACATTTCATTTCTCAAATAAAACTTACTTTATCACCTAGATGCCATTCCAAATCATGATAACTAAGACATTTTGTGTTACCCTGAGTAAACTGTGTGATTATTTTTATGTAGTTTTTCAGTCTTACTGTGTGAATTTGTTCTATTTTTAAAATGTTTTATTTCTTGATATCATGTACCACCAGTGAGGGCATTTCTATACCCTGGCATAAAACCAAGAAGACACTACACCATTGCATTCCGCTAGACCTCTTATAGGATGGAGACCTAGGATGTGTGCAAAGCATAAAGCACCTGAATCTAATAAGGGCCTGACTGGGTCTTTTTAAAGTAATTGCTTCCCAGAATACAGCTAATAAAACTGGACTAGATGTCCACAGCACATATGCCTTTAAATATATAACGGACCCGTAGATCTTTTGCTATGAACAATGTTTTCTTCCTGGAGGTGGAAATGGCTCTGTAATGAGTTCTCTTTACTCAGGAGCCTTAACTTTTTGTAATGTAGGTATCCACTTCTCTTTCCATGTAATTTCCAGTCGGTCATGTCTAGCATAATTTAAATTAGTTATTTAGTACCAGAGGATAATTTTTACTTTAGCCAAGGCTGAATTTACCTTGGAAGAGAAAAAAAATGTTTTGACATCTAAAGGCTTTTAAAGAAAATACAAAGCATTTTTGTGTGTGTGTGTGTGTGTGGGAGAAAACGTTTTAACTCCAGATTTTTAAAAATTACTTCTTTTTTTTAGTTTAAAATATAATTAAATAATTTCTCTCCCGTCCAAAATTTTCCATATACCTCTCCTTGCTTTTTCCAAATTACAGCTTCTTTTTCATTAATTGCTGTTGCATGCAATATGCATATGATTATACACACATACACACATACTTACATACATATATGTACATAATACATATATACACTTATACATACATACATACATACATACACACATACTAAACATTGTCAGTTTATCTTACAATATGGATACTTTGCATTGACGGCTATTCTCCAAAATGAGATTTTTATGAACAATTTATTTCTGTTTTATTTACATGTTCTGTTCTTACTTTCCACGATTGCTCTTTGGCACCAATTTGACTACAGTTTTGGGGTTGTCAGTATGAACATCATAAAATCAGTTGTACACATGGAAAATTGAATGACCCTTGACTTGGGCAAAAGTGGTGTCTGAACTCTCTGTGTTTGTGATTTGTCTGCAAGATGAAAAGGAGTATAGAAGGCCAGTCCTCTAAAGAACACTGTCTAAGCGTCTGAAACATTTCCAAATATTACAGCCTGTAATCAAAGAGGTGAGTGAACCTAAGACTTGGTGAGCCCAAGAAAACTCACCGAGGATATTAACTTCTGTTAACTAATGATAAATAGCTAAAGGAAAATGAAAAACAAGATAACAAAATGTCTGAGAAAGCCCTGCAGCAGTCAGTCCTGAGAGAATTCACATCACCACAGGCATACCACAGAAATATGAAAGCGTCAAAATTTTTATTACATTTTTGTTTGTTTGTTTGTCAGTGAGAGGCACGCAAATGCCAAAACACAGCTATGGAGGTCAAAGGAGAATTTACACCATGGTTCCTCCTTCCACCCTGCAAGGTATAGGCCTCACATCAGCTCCTCAGTCTTAGAAAGAAACGCCTTTACCCTGGGAGCCATCTTGTTAGCTCCCATATAAGAAAAACACTTACAGAAATGTTAACATCCTTAGCCATCAGGGAGATGCAAATCAAAACGACCCTGAAATTTCACCTTAGACCTGTCAGAATGGCTAAGATAAAAAATTCACTTGACAATACATGCTGGAGAGGATGTGGATAAAGAGGAACCCTCCTCCATTGCTGGTGGGAATGTAAACTTGTACAACCACTCTGGAAATCAATTTGGCGCTTTCTTAGACAATTAGGAGTAGTGATTCCTCAAGATCCAGCTATACCACTCCGAGGCATATATCCAAAAGACGCTCAAGTACACAACAAGGACATTTGCTCAACTGTGTTTGTAGCTCCTTTATTTGTAATGGCCAGAACCTGGAAACAACCCAGATGTCCCTCAGGTGAGGAATCGATACAGAAATTGTGGTACTTTTACACAACGGAATACTACTCAGCAATTAAAAACGAGGAAATCATGACATTTGCAGGCAAATGGTGGGACCTGGAAATGATCATCCTGAGTGAGGTATCCCAAGAGCAGAAAGACACACATGGTATATACTCACTTATATAGACCTATAAGATAGGATAAATATACTGAAATCTATACACCTAAAGAAGATAAATAAGAAAGAGGACCTGGGGTAAGATGATCATTCCTCACTTAGAAAGACAAATGGGATGAAAATTGGATGTAGGAGAAAACAAGTAGCAGGACAAGAGCCTACCACAGAGGGCCTCAGAAAGACTCTACCTAGCAGTGTATCAAAGCAAATATTAAGACACATAACTAACCCTTTGGCAGAGTGCAGGGAATCATATGATAGAGGGGGAAGTTAGTATGACAGGAAGAGGACAGGAGCTCTGCAAGGACTGAATATATATCAGGACACAAGGGTCTTTTATAGGACTTTTTCTCCAACCAAGGACCAGGTATGGATATAACCTAGAACCTCTGCTTGAATGTAGCAAATGGTAGCTCAATATCCAAGTGGGTAACCTAGTAAGGGGAACAGGGACTATTTCTGTCATGAACTCAATGGCTGGCTCTTCGACCCTCTTCTCCCCCTGCCCTACCCCGTGGGAGGAACAGCCTTGCTAGACCCCAGAAGAGGACATTGCAGCCAGCCATGAAGAGACCTGATAAGTTAGAGTTAGATGGAAGAGGAGGAGGTCATCCCCTATCAGTGGACTTGGAAAGGGGCAGGGAGCAAATGAGGGAGGGATGGGGGGATAGGGAGGGAATACGGGTGGGGGCTAAGGCTGGGATACAAAGTACATAACCTGTGATTAATATAAAATAAAAGTGTTAATAAAAAAAGAAAATGCTCACCTTGATCATCTAAACGTGTACTTTAAGAACTTAGCAAAAAAAAAGTTTGAATCGTCCAACATAAACAATGAAAAGAAATGCAATAAAGTATTTGAGGAGTCTTATCAATTAAAAAGTCTCTATTGTGACTGATAAGAAAGAAGAAAAGGCACAAACAATGTTAGAAATGAAAAGGGCCACAGAAGCCACAGATGATATCATGATATGAATGGGACAAGTAGAAGTGGAATAATGAAACCGTATGTGTCTAAATACAAGATTAACAGAAGGATGTAGGAAATTTGTAGCACTGATGTTTTAGTATAAATATTTAGTAAATATTTCATTGAATAAATTTATCCTAAGAATAATTTGTTATATATATTATATATCATGTATATATATGTACACATATCATATATATGTATATATAGTTCATGTATATTTATTCACTAACTATGACAAAAAGTGGAGACATTTAGAACAAATAAATCAGAACATGACTCTTCTTATTTTCCAATCTTAGGCTAAGCAAATGCATCTCAATTTGGGAGTCATGCCTGCATCTAGACCCTAGAGGAGAATTTTAAGAAATGTCCCAGATTCCCAGGCTTTTCATCTTAAATGTAACTGGCAATGTGTCGTAAGGAATGCTTAGAGTGAATTTGTGCGTAACAATCAGCCACGATGCACAGTTGCTCCATAATTTTCTCTCCCAGGATCTGGGATTCTGATTGGCTTCCCCTGTGTAAGTGACACTTAGGCAACTATGGATGGGACTTGATGCTACTTCCGACAGAGTTCACCTTTGTCCATCAACACGTGGTCCGTTTTTCTTGCTCTGCCTTCGAACTTACAAACCCTATTCCTGACTTTAAATGTATGTACTTGAGCAGGGAGCATATGGTTTTCTAATATCCTCCATCAGTCAATGGATCAATATTTACTGATGGAGAGAAAGACTACTAGGCCTTCATTTAAATTCTTTAGTTACGTGTCCTAGAACACACTGAATCTATTACTGGAGAGTTAGTTTTTTTTTAATATGTTTACGTAAGATAATTAACAAAAAGGAACACCTTTGTAAGTTTTTGCTCTCTAAAGTACTCTAAAGTTAAAAAGTAGAAATTGTGAGGACTCAACAAACCAAAAGCGTGTCTTCTTGCACATAAAATTACAACTTACAGATGCATAGCTTTTGTTTTTAAGCCAGCTGATCTTTTTCCTCTGCAGATCTGTGAAGCTTGCAGGAGTACATAGAGATCCAATCTCTGACTCTCTTCTCCGGTTTCTTATTAATTGTGGACTTATTTTAGCTTGTGTGTGGCTTTCTGAGATGAGACAAGATGTGGCTGAATTGCTTATAATTTGTTCAAAGCTCTTTATTTTTCTGCCTGTGTTTTTGAGCTTTGTTTGAAATCTTCACAACTACTTTTGGATGCTCAGGTTTACCATGAACTTGAGCTCCTGAAGTAACTAAGTTCCTCTAAACGTCTGAATTCAGAATGTCTCCTGGCATCTTTTGCTTCAGTTCTCCTCTATCCTATTAATTTGTCATATATCCGACATTATATGGTTCTGTGATGCATCAGGCTACTTTGCAAGCTAGGCAGAGCATATCCTAAACGATTTGTCCTCATCCTCTGGAAATTGATTGTATCTCAACATCTATAGCCAGGAGTGTTTTTATTGTCAATATTGCAGGAGGTTTTGTGTGTCCTTCAAAAATAAAAAGCATATGTTTAAATCATGAAACTAGAAACTAAGTTAGATCAAATCTTCCTAGAGCTGAAATCAGAACATTCCTGCACCTGTACCATATTACTCTAAGTTGAAAGGTGTCGGGTGGCAGACATGAATGAAGGCACCATGCCACAGTGATGTCTCTGATTATTGTTACAGAGAGACACCATGTTCTTTTTGTCTGGTTGGCTTGGTTTGGGTTTTTCGAGACGGGGTTTCTCTGTGTAGCCTTGGTTGTCCTGGAACATACTCTGTAGACCAGACTGGCCCTGAAGTCACAGAGATCTGCCTGTCTCTGCCTCCCTGGGTGCTGGGATTAAAGGCATGTACCACCACCACCAGGCTGACACCATGTTCTTAATATTAGGATTATTAGCTTCCTTTTGTTCTCATGTGAACACGAAAGACCAAACAGGCAATTTATCAGCACCATCTTTTCACTTCTTTTCATGATTTGTTTCCATTGTGGTCACATAGTGATGGACTGCAGCCCTGGTCCCCATACAATAATCGACTCACTTCCCTGAGGCCGCACAGATATTCTTGACAAAGACAGGAAAACACTTTGGTATTCACAGTGAACTTTCTGGAGAGAGCAGAGCAAGTTCTTACAGCAGAAGGACTGCAGGTAGCTTAGTAGAACAGAGGAAAGATGCTAGTTTGATTTTATTGTGTAAGGGAATCAGGACCAGGCTCAGGATTCTTATCCTGGTATGCAAACTAGCTTGCTGGTTTGAACGTTACTATCTCATATATTTTTTTCTTAATAAGAACTTTTTTCTTTAAACCTGCACAAGGGGCACAGAAAAAAAAAGTCTTTTGTCTTTTCATTTATGACCTATTAAGGTTTACAGTGTTTTCGAGTTCTAAATGTTCTATGAGTGAGTTTCATTCTTCTTTGTGGCTGAATGATACTTCATTAGTGCACATACTAATACCAGAGCTCTGCCAGTGATCTCTCAAGGTGGTTCCACTCTTCGAGGTATCAATTGCACGACAATAAACACAGCACAAGTCAGAAAGTTGCTCATTTCATTTCTGTTGCTGCACATAGCCAAAAGTGAGATGAAAGAGCCAAAAACAGTTCCGCAGAAGGGGTGAGCAACTGTGTCAAGAGTCACAGATGATTTAAATGAAATGAAACAGTGATCTTGACTTTGGATTTGAAACATGGGGATAATTGATCTTCATGAGTAGCCTTGACCAGAAACATGGCTTTTCTAAACATGACTTCACTGGGTCTTGCAAGCTGTTATTTGTGGTTAAACTTAAACCCCAATGGGTTTGTCACTTGTTCAAGGTCACAGAGCCAGTAAATGATCAAACATCCATCAAACTGAGATCTGCTGCTACGAATGCCGGGGCTAAATTTAGCATATGCTAAATTCTCATCTATGAGTGACAGAATGTTTAACTATTTACATTTTTATCCCAAAATTTCTGTACGGCTTTATGAATAATATTTGGCACAAAATAAACAGTGAAAGAGCAAACCCAGGAAGGACTTATTAACTATTTTAATGTGTTTCCTGAGCTCTTCTTGGACTACTCTACTTCTGACATTTCTCTGGACAGTAAAGGAAAACGTAGACATTGGTTTACTTTTTATTTTTTCTTTATTATCTATTACAATTTATTCACTTTTTAACTCTGCTGTAGCCTCCTCCATCATCTCCTCCCAGCCCCCCCTTCCTCCATCTCTCTCCCCTATGTCCCTCTCCTAGTCCATTGATGGGTCCTCCTCTACTATCTGACCCTAGCCGATCAGGTCTCATCAGGACTGTCTGGGATCCTCTTTCTCTGTGGCCTAATTAGGCTACCTGGCCAGGAAAAATTGATCAAAGAGCCTGCCACTGAGAGAGATGGCAGAAGACAGCCTCTGCTCCCCTTACTAGGAAATTCCACGTGGAAACTGAGCTGCCCACGGGCTACATCTGGGCAACGGTTCTAGGTCCTCCCCATACATGGTCCTTGATTGATCATCTGCCTCTTCAGTACCTCTGAGCCCAGATATTTTTGGCTCTGTTAGTCTCCTTGTGCAACTCCTGTCCCCTCCAAGTCTTTCTATATCTCCTTTCTTCCATAATATTCCCTGAACTCTGCCCAAAGTTTCGCAATGAGTCTCAGCATATGCTTCAATACCCAGCTGGGTAGAGTCTTTTAGAGGCCCTCTTTCGTCAGGTCCTGTCCTTTCCCCTGTTTTCTCTGACTTCCAATGTTATCTGTTTGCCCTTCTGAATGAGGATTAAGCCTCTTCCCTAGCATCCTTCTTGTTGTTTAGCTTCTTTAGGACTATAGATTTTAGCATGTTTATCCTATATTATATGTCTAATATCTACTTATAAGTGAATATATACCATGTGTGTCTTTCTGCATCTGGGCTACCTCACTCAGGATAATTTTTTCTAAATTTCACCATTTGCCTGCAAATTTCATGATTTCCTTGTTTTTAATTACTGAGTAGTATTACCACAATTTCTGTATCCATTCTTCAGTTGAGGGACATCTGGGTTGTTTCCAGAAGCTGGCTATTATGAATAAAGTTTCTCTGAACATAATTGAACAAATATCCTTATTCTATGGTAGAGCATCTTCCAGGTGTACACCCAGGAGTGGTATAGCTGGGTCTTGAGGTAGCACTATTCCTAAATTTCTGAGAAAGTGACAGATTGATTTCTATAGTGGTTGTACAAGTTTGCATTCCCACCAGCAACAGAGGAGTGTTCCCCCTTCTCCACATCCTTTCTAGCATGTGCTGTCCTTGAGATTTTTATCTTAGCCATTCTGATGGGTGTAAGGTGGAATCGCAGGGTCGTTTTGATTTGCATTTCCTGGATGACTAAGACATTTATTTTCTTTGTCTTCAGATTGGGGGAAACTATTAGTACAAACTGTGTACCTTGACTCTTCAGACTTTAGAGAATACCTCTGAGACAAGGAGTTAGAAACAGACCTTAGCTGATATACTTGTTTGTAGATTAATTTCAAGGAATTCTTTGTTAATGTCCAATGTGGAAATAACCAGCATAGCACTTAATAGGTGATGAGACACATGCATCTTGTTGCCACATTATAAATATTTATACATATTATCCATCATGAAAAAGAGCTGGGCCCTCAGTGCCACAAGAAGGCAGGCAGAAAACAAATACTTGACTGAATAATGCTAGTTTTAAAAGGCTGTGCTGTGTGATTCCAGCAGAATGACCTTGAAAAGTCAAGCCTATGAAGATGTTACTGGACGGTAAAGGAGGAGACAGAGGGTCTTGGGACTGAGTAGCTTCAGGGCTATCTGACTGCTTTGTAAGATGCCAGGAGGGTGGAGGTGCACCTTTCATATACGGCTGTAAGGCTCTCCCTATGTGAGCTACAGCCTTGACATCATTTTGTCGTTTTTCAGATACAGTATCAAATATATATATATATATATATATATATATATATATATATATATATATATATATTTGCTGCACAGTTGAATTTGCCCAGATAGCTCCATGTGAAATCTTTCTTTGTTATTAAAGTGTTTTGCAACCATCTTTCCAAGTCCTCTGGCAAGTGTATAGATGTGGAACACTGAAGGAACTCTCAGTGAATATCCTGGTATCCATAATAAGAGAAACGGCTTTGTTTTGTTCTCTCTGCAGTCTTGTTGTGATGGTGATTTATGTATGGGTGTGTATCAATATATATGAATATTATTTTACACATCTGTGATTTTCCACCACATACAAAGCAATATAGTATCTGATGTATGTTAAATGTTATAATACTTTTATTTGACTTTCATTAATGATGGAGATGAATCCATTCAATGATATTAATTCATCAATCTTCTTTACCTACTCAATGATTTTGAAAAGAAAAGAACTAAGTGTACCTCACTTTAAATAATGTTATTCCAATTTTTTTAAAAGTCTGTTTTTCTTTTAAAGTTTTCAAAGCCCAGTACTACAATCCCAACAAATACAGAAAATTTTCTCACTGTAAGACTATCCTTTGGCATTTATTATATTCTTTATGAAGTTCTAACAGTCCTATTATCTGGCTTGTGATCTTTATTAGAGATAACTCTTATTACAGGTGCATTTTAAACAATCCCACTCAAAGTTCTAGATGTAAGCTCATAAGCTGAATCCTTTCAAAAGCCCATAGATATAATTCTATTATGTATACCTTATAAATAAGCATATTGAGCCACAGGAATTTAAAACATTTGCACAGAATGAGTCTGAAAAAAAATGACAAAGCTGATCTCTGACACCATCCTCAAAAACTTGCCTCTTCTGAGCATGAGTAACTCTTGTATATTTTACCGAGCTTAGTCAAGTCTGGCTCCATAGATTCCCATTCTCGTCCACAACTTCCCACTCATCTCTTTTAAGGGCTTTGCCTTGGTGAATTTTATCTAACCTTGTTCCTTCTTTCTCCACTTGACTGTCTCCACAATGCTTTGCAGATGATCCTCCAATAGCATATAGAGTTGACCTCCTGTCTTGAGCAATGGCCTCTCCAACCTTCATTATTTCCACCCACTCATTCCACTGCCTGACCTGTTGTATCCTATCCAACCCATCACTCCACAATCCCCAATACCAAATCCACTTTATCATTCCTCACCCCCTGGTCATTCTCTAACCTCCTTAAAATAACCAAAGAGGGACTCCTATTACATCTATCTTGTTGAAGAGAGCATCAAACCACAGGAGGTTAAAACATTTGCCCGGAATCAATCTGCAAGAAAATGACAAGCTAGAGCTCTGACACATCCACATAGGTTACTCCCCAACCTTTTATCCTCACTAATGCCAGTGGTACCCCCAAATCCTATATTTCTATTCATCCCAAGCGATCCTTGCATTGATCATACAGTCAATTTTGGTTAATAACACTTGCAGTGATGATTTTCAGTCCTCATAAACTGAACCACAAACTCTTGAAAAAATGAAAGAAATGTGCACAAAAGAAAAAAAATTCAAGGCCAGTGGCACAGATGCTGAGGTAATAAATTTATGAATACAACTTAATTTCCCCTGTCTATATCTTTTACTCCTTTATGTAATAAATTTCCTTTGTCCTGTCACTGAGAGGCTAAGAAGTTATACACTTTACAAACATGACATAAATATAAAAACATATCCATATTTTATAAAGGCTAATTTCTTTACCTACAATTTTTAAAGGATTAAAGGGCCATTGAAAGACATATTCTTCATGGCTGTCATTCTTAATTTCTGTGTGTCCAATTAGAAGAATAGTGGCTTCTAGTCTTATGCCACCCTGCCATTTTCCTTGTGTCCCTACATCCAAATAACTTCTCTGTGTTTGGCTAGGAGGAGCACTCAAGTGGAATGCTGCTTGGGGCTTTCAGAAATATTCCTTCTTATATCAGCCATTTCAGCAGGTCCTTTGAGACAGCCTATTTCTTTAGGGCAAGAGGTGACCAATTGGGATCCTGTCTTCCTCTTTATTTGGAGATTTTATTACTATTACATAAATATATTACAGGAAGTTTCATATATTATAGAAAGTATCCACTGTACTAGGTTTTCCTATTGTCCCTCAAATGTTCATCAATAAGTCTCTCCACCCTGGGGGGGGTTTCCAACCACAAATTCTATACAAGATAGGACAAAGAAAGTCAGGAGTGTTGGGGATGCAGGAGAGATCTACCCAAACTCTCTTTGAAAATGGCATGGTGATCCTAGTTTACATTTTTAAATTTTTAAAAGGTATAACAGGCAGAGATTGGAAAAAGCCTAGATGCTCATCAACAGATGAATGGATAATGAAAGTGTGCTATGTTTGCAGAATCGAGTATTATTTGCCTATTAAATAAATAATAAAATTCATTCATTAATAGATGGAAGTATTTTTTTAAAATCATCCTGAATGAGGTTACCCAGATTCAAAACGGACAAATATTGTATATGATTTCTTATATGTGGATGTTAAAATTTAAGCCTTCCGGGAGGAGGTCCTCCCCTAGCAGTAGACTTGGAAAGGGGCAGGGAGGAGATGAGGTAGGGAGGGTGGGATTGGGAGGGAATGAGGGAGGGGGCTACAGCTGAGATACAAAATAAATAACCTGTGATTAATATAAAAATATAAATTAATAAAGAAATTTAAGCCTTCCATAGGCATGCCACCATTAAGTATATCTCGAGTTTAGGTTTAAAGTAAGAAACTCAGAGGGAAGGGAGGATCTCACAAGGAAAATGAAATAGAATTTATATCTAGAGAGAAACAGTGGGGGAAAAATGGTTAGGGTGATTAAATGGAGATTGTAGAGAAGAGATAGGTAAAGGAGAAATGTGGGAAGAGATAGCTAATATGAAGGACCATTTGTGAGGACATAGAAAAACCTACTACAGTAACAATTATATATAATTGTATTATACATTTAAAATAAATAAATGGAATCACCAAATAATGAGGGAGACAAATCTCCAACTAGCTATCTCTCGCCAACTGAAACCTCCAATGCCAGCAATGGTCACTTATAATTTCATTGTTGACCAAACAGGTTCATGAAAACCCCAGAAAGGCTCAGGCTATTTATTGTTCTCTATAAACTTATGATAAAACCCCATTGTTGAAGACAGCATTCATATGTCTCCTTGAGCAGAGTGAAGTCAAGCTGATGCCCACCTGGAGCCTGTACACACACTGATTAATGCGCATGGCACTAGAAAATACTCCCTAACCTCTGCAAACTACCAGAAGAGATGTACACTGATTCCGTACTCATTGAGTCATATTTGATCCAGGAGCAGTATGTGTGTGTGGTGTGTGTGAAGGGAGGGGCATCAAAACTCTACGTCATCAAGAAACTACAACAGGAAGTCAGAAAGGGTAGAGGCAGACAGAAAAATTTCAGTACAAGGAGCAAGTTCTGAGTTATGATCAATTAACTTGAGTCACCCAATTTAATGGTTCATTTTTGCTGTCAACTTGATACAAAACCTAGCATCTCGTGGGAAGAGAGTACTCAGTAGAAATCTTGGCCTGCAAGAGTGTCTTTCAGGGATTATCTTGATTTTTATTAACGTAGGAAGATGTATCCCAGCATGGGCAGCCCCATGCCAAAAAGCTAGATGCAAGCAGAGAGACAGGCAAGCAAGATTCCATAGATCTGCTCTCTCTCTCTCTCCCTCCCCTTGATTGAGGATGTTCTTCAAGTTCCTCCCCTGACTTGTCCACAATAACTCAGACCTGGAATTGTAACCCTGGTAATTCCTTTATTCTCTAACTTGCTTTTCTGTCAGAGTATTTGTCCTAGTGAAAAAAGTGAAACTGGGATGCTGTCCAGTCATTGGCCAGGGATGCTTCTTTTGGATAGAAAGGGAAGACAGTCACAGTGGTGCTGTCTCATGCTAGGTTGGTTTGAGTCAGTTCACTCATTTGACTAGGATGATCCTGCAGAGAACCACATGGATTGTGAGGGACTCGCTAGTAACACAGGGAGAAAGTAGATAAGTATATAAGATAAAGCTACAGTCAGAGTGACATTTGAGTAACCACAGTCTCATCTTTTTCCTTTGTGATGCCCCAAGAAGAGAAGAAATGGGGAGAGTTGATGATAGGAAATTTGTACACGCTATCATTAAGAAATTAAACACCTTGCTTTTCTCAGTTATGGGAATATGTATTGGTGTTGTATTATTGCAATTGGAGGAAAAGGACACAGATGAGAACCTCCCTTACAAGCAGGTTTTCTATGTTCTATACATTTCTTAATGGGGAAATACTGTTTTCCACTGAGCTTTGCTTTTATAATTACTGTGAACTGACACTGTTATCTGACCATAGTATATTTGTTCTCGGCTTATCAACTTAATCTATATTATCTTTTTAATCTCATTTAGTCTATGGTATTTCTTCACCCTTAAGGTGTCTTGTTGTCACCAAGGTTTTATATTCTTGAAAGTTATCAATCCAGGATTTCACCTTCTATTTTGTAAATGAAAATGACCTGACCCCCACTTCACCTTTGAGACAATCACCTAGGGAAAAAAGAAATAAAGATTCTAAAGAGCTGGCATCCCTGCTTACATAGAATAGATTCTAACTTCCCCTGGAGTAACTATGTCAGGTTGCAGAAACTGGTTCAAGCTCATGTCTATGTGATAGCCATTCTCCTGTCAAGATGGCTATAGAATGCTAACAAAGCACTGTTTCTAATTTTAGCAACAAAGCACAAGGTGGCTTTACTTTTATATTTGAAATTAAACATAACTTACTAGCTATAGCCATATTTGGTTGTGCAGATAGATGCAATACATAAATAAATTATGGAATAAACAAGAAGACAAAGAAATCTTTGTGTACCTTTTGGGGTGTATCAGGAAGCTGACTAACTTTGAGTGCCTGGGCATCTTCAATTATATGTGTGTATTTACCTCTTCTTCCAAAATTGCAGTTTCTATTTTTAGGTCGTAAGGTTTGGTGAGCTGCTAATACTCTTTGTTTGTTTGTTTGTTTTGACAAAAATTCTAAAATCTTACTTGTTTGTGAATATTTTAACACACGACATCTTTTATTTTCTTTCTTTTAAAAATGCTTTGAAAATTTTATGTTTGCAAAGAAATAGGATTATATATTCTGTTTTTCTGTCACCAGGTCCCTCTGTCTCCAGTTCATCCCCTCCCTTCCTAACTGTATATTTTCTTTTTAAAAGCATAGGACAATTAAGAACTGAGTCTAATTAATGTTGTTCACATATGTAGGGTATGAGGGGCATTTACTGCAGTATAGAAGACCACCTAGTCTCCACATCCTCAAAGAATTACGATTTTCTGTTCTCCAGCTGCTAATGTGACCCCAAAATAAGGGATTAAACAGAGCTACACTGTCCCTTCCAGAACTGTGTCTGGTTTGAACTGCTAAAGCTCTTGTGATGGTCACCACACCTGGAATGAGGTCATGAATGCAAAAATCTGTGCTGTGTACAGAACTCACTACAGCGTCAATTTTAAAGTCTATATCTAAAGTGTCTTCCAAATCCAATATAACTGAGACTCAAGGCATCACTCATCCTTAGGAAAGCTCCCTTCTAGCTAAGAAAACTTAAAAGCACAGTCTGTACTTAAAATAGCAGTTGCATGAACAAAGGGTAGGTAGCCCTACTCTACACGAGATATAAAAATAAGAAAGGGGTAATAGGTTCCTAGAGGTCCAGAACTCCAAAGGAAGATGGAGAGCCATGACTCAGTCCTTTCTGTCTTCTGCACTCACTAAGGCATAGGTCAGTTCCTCAAAGCTTCCAGGCACCCACTCTTATGGCCTAGCTTGTCCCAAAACTCTTATGAATTGGAGTTTCATCCCCTTGACTGTTAATGAAGGCAAAGCTCTCTAAGTCTGGTGTCTGGGAGGTAAGCATTTTCCACTAAGCATTTTCCTGTTGTGTACTCCAGTGGTAGCTTCTTCCATTAGGTTTTAATTTTCATTGCCCCTCCCCTGCCTTTGTCTTCATTGCCCTGATTTTGGGGGTCCTGTGGCTTTCTGAGGCAGCTTCTGAAATTACAGCACAGAAGCTGTAACTTCACAGTTCTTAAACTTTGTAAGTTTGTACATGAATACTCAGTGTACCATTCCAAAGAGGATTTAGCCTACATCTGGCTGCCTTAAACAACAGAAGAACGCAGGGGCATTATAGTATGGCTTAGTTTTGGGCAATGTATCAGGAACAAGAGAGTCTTTTTGTGATATTATATTTGATACAAATATTTCCTCTCTCCAAACCTAACTTCTCTTTATAACAACATTGCCTCCTCTTTGATATCTTTCATATATCCAGGTCTATACTTTTCCTATCACCTTTCAGGATCTTTTCTCTTTTACACTTTGTGTTGGAAAACTGGTGTATCTGTTCTCTTTGCCCAGGATCCCTCTCCATTCCCGCATTTGGTCCCAAGACATATTTCACCTCTGGTTTTCTCATGTAATCAGAGGCCAAGATTCATATACACAGCTGCCTAGGAATATGCTCGACAGAATTGCTCAATAGCTGTGTTTGCACCCAAGTCAAAACAAATTCTTTACTCTCTCTTTTCCAACTCAGTCTTATGTCTCTTCTCTTTTTGTTACAAAGATCATTTCTCTTTGAGAATGTAGGTAACAGGTAGTTTATTGTGTCCTTAATTCATATTTTATTCATCAGGTGTTTCTGCAAAACTCACCTCTTGGTTTAGTAAAAATATCTTTTGCTGTTTTCCCTGTTTCCAGGTCAAGTAAAGTTGCCATCTTTTATCTGAACCCTGGTATTTTCACCTGGAGTGACCTGGCTTATCTTGCTGGATCTCTGCTTTTGAGTGTGTTTTTGTGCCCTGTGATCGTCTAGAGAACAGAAAACATTTCTGTTGTCTTTGTTGTTGTTGAATTTAAGCCAAACCATTATGCTTTTATGTTCACAAGGCCTTCTCCAACATTTTTCCAATGATCTATAATTTGCCTTAGAGTACAGAGCCAGCTACTTACCACCTGTGTCTCCATTTTTCTCTTGGGCTTATGACTACCAGTCTAGCTAGCATTATGATTTGTGTGTGTGTGCCCCCTTATGTCCCTGCTCTACATTTATATAAATATTTGTCTCCTCTCTGAGGAATATAGACCGAGGCTACTGGGCAATACAATATTATTTTAATTCATGTGTTGGTCGAGTAGGATTTGCAGACAGCACATCTATAGCCTCTGTTGGCACTGAAATCAGAAAAAAAAGGAGTTCATATGGAAAATAAGAAGGCCAGTAGGAGCAATGCGGAACAAATCACCTGATGTATCAATTTTGAGAACTTTATCTTATCCTTTTGTTTCAGTCATCAGAACAAACTTCTTCCTGTCGTCCTATGAACTTAATTTTCAGAATTTGTACTACAGCGAAGGGAAATAGTTCCTTGTGTATTCATCTTGGGTAAATGTAGGAAAAATATAAATGTGGTGAAGGCAGATGTGATGCTGTCTCATGAGGAGATGGCGGGGAGGGGGGAGAGTGTGGGGAGATGAATATAGTGAGAGTACACAATGCTTTTCAATAAAAATGCCGCACTGAAGCCTATCACTTTCTGCAGTGATGATGTGACAATAAAAATCAATTTAAAATACAAAACTATAAACTATGGATCGGCAGCATCAAGTGTTTCCTTAGCAGAATGCATCTGCTAAGTCTCACCTGCCAACTAGCTGCTCTACAGATGGTATAGAAGTCCTCACTGCTAAAGCATGCACACACAATCAGATAGCCATGCAGAGTTCATGTCCTATCATAGACTCCCTCCCTAAAGCTTTTCATTTTCACTAGGTTTCTGAAAATTGAATAAACAGTTTAAATCTGAGAATGACTACTTCAAGGTACTTTTGAACAGGTTTCATGGTGAAATCCCCCTGGAGTGAGTTTTAAGACTCTGAATTTTGATTCTCATGTTTATGGATTCCAATGCAGATGTCAATGGAATTTTTTCCTAGTCCCCAAGTTGATTTGTTAATATAATAGTGTTATCAATTCTTGGAAAATATCTTACAATGTATTTTAAACGTATTCATTCCTTCCCTACTTTGTGAGCCTCCTCCTCTATAGTCTCCCCCTTTTGACTTTGTGTCCTATTACTTTTTTATTCAGACCCCACTGAATCTTATTTGTGATGTCCATAATTCTGGTTTTGGGGCCATCCACTGGACTGTGGTCTACTCACCAGGTGCTGCACATTTAAAGAAAACCAACATTCCCTTTCCCAGGAGCCATTAAATGTCAGTAGCTCCTCATTTATGTGTGAGTACTTGTGGTCCCCTTATCTTATACTTACTGAATTAATCTTGTGGCCAGTCCACAAGAGCCACAGGTGCTATGAGTTTTTGAGGCCAAAAATCCTGTCATATTCAGAAGACTTTGTTTCAGTCTATTCCACCTCAATTCCAGGGTCTTAAAATACGCCTTCTCCCTCTGTCATGATGCTCCCAATCTCAGGCAGGCAGAGAGTCATTTAGATGTCCCTTCTGTGACCGAAAGCTCCTAAGTCACTAAATTCTCTTCATTTTGGCCAGGTGTGAATTTTTATGTTAGCCAGCATCCACTGCTCAAATAAGCTTTCCTGATGAGGTCAGAGAGATGTACTGACCTATCCGGATATAAATATGAATTTAGAAGGCTCAACACTATTTTTATTTAACTGAAAAATAGTAGTAGGTTCACACATAGAGCCTGTAATCTCCCCAACTGCGGGCTCCTAGCTAGATCTGCAGTACCAGGCACACATATCCTACTGTGGCGTGACCCTGAGCTTCAAGCAGAAAGTGGTTGGTTACCTAGATAATGTCCACATCAGTATTTCACCAGTGAGCTTGTCTCATCATGCCAGTCATTATTGCAAATGCATCATCCTAGTGAGGAAAGATACTGAACAATAAGGTTCTGTTTACATCTTTTTTTTTTTCACAAATGGACCCTAGGAGGAATACATTTACGTAATTGTAGGAGCTGCCTCTGGATGGTTGTTTGAGCTTTTAAGACCTTAGACAGTGATCAACTGCACTTTCTTGCTCTGGATACAGCTGAATAGTCATCCTACCAAATAAGAGGGAGAGAAACCAAGTGACCTCTACAGGATGCTCTTTTCTGGCTTCGGCCTCGGTGTTATTTGACTTTTCTTGGAGCCACATCTCCTCTCATGTACTTTTCCCTGCTAAGCTTTGTTGCCTAACAGAGCCTTTACAAATTAGCTTCTTTATATCTCTAGAAACCCTTCTGGTGTCAGGTCCTGATGTTCCAGACTAATTCTTGAGACTGAATAACCGTGAAGGCTTCTTACTTCCCTGAGGAAATCAAGGTTCAAGTGGGGACACTGCCAGGATGGAGCTAACCAGACTGTTAGATCCCCCAGGAAATGAGTGAACTGTGTTTTCACTGAAGCCTTGGAAACTTATCCCTAAGGTCCAGTATCTGGTCTGACTGCAAGGACCCTTTTTGTTCTTAACATTATGGGTTTTAACATAGGTTATTTTTGTTGAAACTCGGGAGCTCTTTGCCTGTTTAAAAGGATTTCTAATGTTGCTAAGGTTTGTATGACTCAGCTCTAGGTCTGTGCAACACAATGAAAGCTGAGAACTGCAGATTCAGTGCAGAAACAATTTGGAATTCTATAGCAAATTAAAGAAAGTTTACATTTCCTGTGTGGGTAAAAATGTGTGTCCCTAGTCATTAGGTTCATTACTAGCAAGAGAGAGATATAACACATTACTCAATGTCAGTTGTAGGTGACATAGAAAATTTTAATAGCAAATAAATGAGAAATGAGCATATCTGGTTATCATAAAGAAATGCCCCCAAAATGGAGAAACATGGATATGTCAAGCTAAGCTTTGTGGAAGGGTAGATGACCATGGAGATAGAAAAACGGAAATGAGAAAATGAAGTTAAAAAACAGGTTCCTAAGTATATCCTCTGTCTTCGCAGATAAGAATCCCCTTTCAGCCAGATGTGCGAGAAACTCATGCCCTAACAAAATTTCAGAAATTTCTCTTCTTAAAATTTACTTTATTTTATACATATGCCTGTTGACCTGAGTAAACACATGTGTGGGAGCCTGTGGAGTACAAATGAGGACATTGGGTCTCCCTGAAGCTGCTTGTCAGGTTGTTGTGAGTCACCATGTCCTATGAAAGAGCAGTAAGTGCTCTCAACCGCTGACTCATCTCTTGTGCCTAGATGGTCCATTTTCAGTCACTTACAAAGAAGGGAGTCGGTTGACTGACTGTCTTAGAGGGATCTTCCCACTCCTCATTACAAGGCCAAGATGGCAGAGTTATAAGAAGATCAAGGAGTAGCTTGATAGTGTGATAGACAACTGAAATACAGTATGGCAATGCTGAAGGGTGATGAAACATTTAGGAGGCAAAGAGTACAGGACAGATGAGGTCAGTAGGAGATGGAACCTCCTGGGAGGGAAGAGATCACTAGGAGACAGAACCAAGTGGGAGGGAGAGGTCATGGCAGGGTTACATAGTGGGAAGGAAGAGGGCACTGGGAAGTGGATCCAAGTAGAAAGCATATAGTCATTGGGAGGTGAAACCTGGTGGAGGTGTGAGGTCATAAAAAGTACTAATTATGGGAGTGATGCTGATAATAGCCTGGCCCCCTTCACCTACTTTTCGGGAGACTGAACTGCTCTAAATTTGGGGATGACACTGCAGTATTTCTCTTGCTTTTTTTTTTTCTTGTCTTGGAATCTCTTCTTATACACCTTCTGGTGGTGTCTTCCCAAGAGGTTTCTAACAAGGCTAACATTATGTACACACCATGCCTTTAAAACTGCAGAACTGAGAACTAGTATCTTCTTTTTTTCTTTTATAAAGTACTCTACCTCAGTAATTTTGTTATAGTGATGAAAAACAAGCAAATGCTCCTTTTCATGATTCTGTTGAGACATCTGTTAAGAACTGGCTGAGTGTAGGGATGTATGACTGTAATACCAGCATCTAGGGCGGCAGAAGCAGGTGGAACTCTGTGACTCTGAGGTCAACCTCGTCTACAAAGTGAGTCTAGGACATCCAAGGCTACACAGAGAAGCCCTGTCTCTAAAAACAAAACAAAACAAAAAGAACATTCACTATACATGATTCCCTGAAGCCGTAGAATTGTTACACCATTTCTTTTTTTTTCTCATTCAGTTTTATTGTTATTATTATTTATTACAATTTATTCACTTTGTATCCTGGCTGTGGCCCCCTCTCTTGTCTCCTCCCTCCATCTTCAGTCCCTAATCCCTTCCCTTAGCCTACTGACATGGGAAGTCCTCCTCCTCTTCCCTCTGTTCCTAGCCTATCAGGTTTCATCAGGACTGGCTGCATTGTCTTCCTCTGTGGCCTGGTAATGCTGCTCCCCCCGCAAGGAGAGGTAATCAAAGAGCCAGCCACTGGATTCATGCCAGAGACAGCCCCTGCTCCCCTTATTAGGGAACCTACTTGGAGACTGGGTCTATGGGCTACATCTGAGCAGGGGTTTTAAGTTATCTACATGAATGGTCCTTGGTTGTGGTATCACTTCTGCAGGGATCCCAGGGCTCAGGGTTTTTTGTTTTTGTTTTTTTTTTGTCTGTTTGTTTTGTTTCGATTTTTGGCTCTGTTGGTCTCCTTTTGGAGCTCCTGTCCCCTCCGTCTTTCTATCTCCTCCTTTCATAAAATCCCATTCCCTCTTCCCAAAGTTCGACTCTAAGAGTCTCAGCCTCAGCTTTGAAACTTCGATCAGTAGAGTCTTTCAGAGGCCCTCTGTGGTAGACTCCTGCCCTATTCTCTGTCTTCTCCTGCTTCTGATGTCTATTGCATTTGCTCTTCTGAATGAGGATTGAGCATCTTCCCTAGGGTCCTCCTTGTTGTTTAGCTTCTTTAGAACTGCAGATTTTAGTATGTTTTTCCTATATTATATGGCTAATATCCACTTATGAGTGAGTATATACCATGTGTGTTGGTCTGCTTCTGGTTACAGCATTTCTTTTGCCTCCTCTAAATCTTTTTTTCTTTAGCAAAATCATTGTCATTAACACCTTGAATTTTACCTCCTCTGGTGCATGGATTTCCATATTTGCTATAAATTTGACATTTGATTATGACATCAAGTTTTAAAAGCATAGAAATAAATTTTAGAGATGAGAGGTGAAGAAATATTTTTTCTGAACATTATATTTAAGTACATAATAGTTGGGACCTCTGTATTTAGGGCAGCTGGGTCAGAAGCAAGATTTGACACTGCCGCTCGGCAACATGATGACAAAGAAGAATGGGAACAAAACACAATGGACCCTGTCCCTCTAACAGAAACAGCTGTGGGAAAGGGGCAAGCCTAGGCAGACTCTTCTCACACAGCAAGCAGCACCTGCATCATACTACCTGTGCAGAGCCTGGCCAGTGGTTAGTTGCCTGGAGAGAAGTATGATAGCTAGCTTAAGTTTGGATAGCCTCAGAGCCTGGCACACTTTGGGAGAGCCAACCCAGTGACAATGATGAACAGGGGTGGGTGGAGTCCCCCAGAGTCCCAGTCCTAGACAAGCCCACCTGTAGAATGAATAAATCCCCAAACTCTAGATGATACATTCTCATAGGAAAGTCAGCCCTAAAACTGGGTAACGCTGGCAAGAAGTCGAAGACCCTGCACAGAAATCCCTCTCAGCAGGAGGGACATACTGACTTAATTTATTTCAGTTACTGAGATGAGCAGCCCTAATTCCCACCTGTAGAGACTGATACAAAAAACAATCAATGGAAGGGGAGAAGAAATCACATCAAACCCTCTAGGGAAAAATACTGATTTAGCTTATAATACTTTTGATTTAATTTCATTTCTCACTTCTAGTGTTTTTTTTTTCTATTTTGCTACCCACACTTTAATATATAACTTTAGATGTTTTGCTTTAGTTTGTAGTTCATCTTATTAGGTTGTTATCACTGTTCTTCTCTGCAGCTACTCTAATAATGTCTCCCTTCTTTCTATTCCCTGATTCATATGATTTTCCTCTCATTCACAGTTAAGCTACCCCCTGTCACATTCTTTGTAAAATTCACTACTTAGTTATTAATACCTTCAGTGTGGAAACACAATAAGCTTCACATTCCCCAGTCAGTCCCCTGTCGCTACTGTCAGTGAACTTTACTCAGGGCATCCATGTTACACACCGTGTCTTTCACTAACTGCCCGCAACTAACTATTTCAGTTGTCACAGTTGACTTTCTTCCTAAACAATAGTAAAAAGCATATATTAATGTAAAGACAAACCACAAAAAAAGCAAGCAAACTAATGTAGGGAAAGGGAATATAATTATTCCAAAAGAAGTATAAAACACAGCAGAGAAACAACCTCTCAAACTCCAAAAAGAAACAAAAAAAGTGATTGGGGTCAGTGTGGTGCAGCCACAAACTCATTACTCCTGGAAATCACAAACACAAAGGTAATATAGGTAAAATGTCAGAAAGAAATTCAGATTCCTATATTTTGAAAGGATCAATGACCACCTAGAAGACTCAAGTAAGCAGATGCATCAAACAAGAAAATCTATGAAGGACTAGGAGAAAATAGCAAAGTAGATAAATAGCCACTAATTTGAAAGACAAAATAAAAAGCACAAAGAAGTTAAACAATGCAACTGAAACTCTAAAAGGAAACCAAAGAGAACTTTTGGAAATGAAACAGTCAAACAACTGTATAAAACACAAGAACCACACAGAAGAATGGATTTCAGGATAGAGAGGACAGACTCGAGACAACCATATAACCAGTTACACAGAAAGAAAGTAAAAGACTGTGACCAAAACGCCATAAGCTCTGGAATACAGTTGAGTAAGAACAGAGGAAAAGCCTAAGAGTATACACAATCTATTTAGTGAAACTATATTGTCACATTTCCCAATCTTAGATACCGAAAATAAGGAACATTTAAAACTCCTAAGAGAAATGGCCAGAAGAAAAAAAGCTACCCAGAACATTATCAGAATATAAGGGAAAATGCAAACTCATCTAGAAAAGCAGACACATCATTATAACACCACATTTAAGTAAACAGCAATGTATCAAACCAAATATGTTGTTCTAAATAAAAGCTCTCTTCAAAAATAACAGAAGACTATGGACATTAATATGTTAGGTAAAACTAATATAGTTGGTGGTTACTGACTCTTCACTGTTGAATAGATTTAAAAGATTTTACACAGAGGAAAAATCCAATGCCATTCATGAGCACACACAAAAATTTCATGAGAGAAACAGATGAATAAAGGAGGGCTAGGAGTTAATCCATTAATTTTGAAGTAATAAGAAAAGCAGAAATGGGCTAGCAATGATCTAAAAATTAAAACAACAGCTAACAGAGAACCATGGGAAATAGGAAATTGGTGTTAATAATAACCTTTAATGCAAATAACTGTAACTCAACATTTAAAAGACACAACCAAGTTGACTGAATTACAAAGTAAGATCAGGTTTTCTATTTTCTACAGAAAATATTCAATAGTCAAAGACACCCACAAATTGCTTCTGCCATTAAAAATCAGCCTATCAAACAAATAAGCCCCAAATAAGTGGTATAGTTTTTCTGATAGTTGTCAAAACATGCTAGAATCCAAATCTTGTTAAATAAGTTTTTTTAAGGACACTATATGTTAACAAAGGGGACAACTCATCAGACAAAATAACAGTTGTAGATAATGGTCACCAAATGCGAATGTCATAATTTTACAAATGTGAAAGGGAGGAATGAAAGGCCTGAATAAAGTAGTAGTGGGTACCTCCAAAACACAATTATAAATTGACATAACTTCTTAAAGTCAAAACTGACCCAAGCATGGTAGTGCATGCCTTTACTGTCAGCATTCAGAGGGCAGATGCAGGTGTATCTCTGTGAGTTTGTGGCCAGAATGGTCTACAAAGCAAGAACAGGGTAGCCAGGGCTGTTACACAGAGAAACTCTGTTTCCAAAAAAATTAAATGAAATTAAAAATCAAATGAAGATAATATGGAAACTATAGCATAGACCAATAGAATATAATTGATACCAGTGAACTCTTTTTATATGCTATGAAATGCATATGCTTAAAAACAACCTATAGGGCATTTCTGCAGTATTGACAACAATATTAGCCAAAAGAAAGAATTAACACACACTAAAATAGCCAGAAAAATTTCTTATATATTATCTGATAAATGTACAAAACTTATACACATAAACAATGACAAAAAACAATGACACAGCTGCTTGGATACTGGGCAATAAGCATTTGAATGAACAGAGGTCATTAAAGAAATCAACAAGGAAGTTAATTTTATTTTTAGAATCATTAAGAAAAAAAAAACATTAGCACAGCTTACCAGAACCTCATGGATTCAGCATTTCTAAGAGGAAACTTTGACTATAAGTATTTATTTTCTTTTAAATTGTGAGGCTTAACCAGAAGTAGTAAAGATAAGATGAAGAAGTCTGAAGGAACTACCAAAAAGAACTTTTAACTTCCTCTCCACCTCAGAGAAGAATCACATGGAACTGAACACAAAGCTTCCGTAGACCATCAGGGCCCTGTCTTTGCCTCCCTTTGTGGCACCAGTGGAAACTGGAAGAGCCAGGGGATGCTAGGACTTCACCTTTCAGTTCCAGGAAAGCTGTGAGAGAAATTCACTCCATCAATTAGTGCTATTCTCGACATTCATCAGAGAAGCTTCTGCTGAGACCCATAACTGCAAAATACTGAGATACATAGCTGTTGAGTACTCATCCCTGGAAGGCTTTAGGGAATATCACAGAGTAGGAGGTGAAAAGATGGAGGATAGAAAGGAGTTCTGTGAAACTCTCTCTTCTGGACATAGCATGACCATTATGCTCATGAACTAATAACAGCAATGGTCAATTGTATCAGATCTAGCATGTCAGCCCTGCAGCATGGGTAGTGAAAGGGTACGTGAGGCCCCATCACCAGCAGTGGAGCTATTTTCAGTAAGTGGTTAAGAAGGGCAGGAGTTATTTTTCTTCAAGGATGTAGCCATTGGTAGGCTGTCTGTGAGTTAGTTATCAACCTCATACCTGTGCAAATGTGAACTATTCTAATTAAACTCAGTGTAATATGTGTGAATCGATAAATACTCATATATTTCTATACATGAATTAATGTAGTAAGAGAAGTGTGAAGAACATTGATGGGTTCCAAGGTGAGTGAGGTAGGAAATAGGAATCTAGGGGGTAGAATGAGATCAAAATATGCTTTATATATGTATAAAATTATTAAAGAATAAAAAATATTGGAAAGCATCAAAGAAATATCAAACAACCTAATTATGCACTTCAGGGTTAAGAAAATGAAGGACACTCATCACAGCCTAGTTGCTTTTTGTTTCAGAAATGCAGGGAAGTTTAACATGTGGAAATCAAAAGTTATAAAATACCATATAAATTGACTGAAGGACAAAAATCACAAGATCATCTCAATAAATGTAGAAAGGGAATTTGGGAACATTTGATGCGGTTTCATGATAAAATTCTTGAGGGAACTAGAAATGTAAGCTACATAGCTCAATATGATAAATGTTGTGTATGAGGAACCTGTAGCAACCACTGAACTAAACAGGTAAAACTGGAGTATGTCCGCTTGAGTCAGGACTAAGATAGGGATGTTCATGCTTTACTCACCTATCCATCACATTGCACAAAGGTTTATACGGAGCAATGAGAGAAGAGAAGGAATAAAGGTGATGAAGGAAAGGAGAGGATTCCTCTCTGGAGAAAGCATGATCATAGGCTGGAGAAAACCATATTTTCCTCTAGAAAACTTTTCGGTCAAAGGAGCAATACATACAGAGAGCATACAGGTATCAGTGGCGTTGCTTGGACACATTCCCTGCTAGCATGTTCTGCCCTTGCATGGACTCAAAAATCACGGACTATACAAGCATCTGGTGTCTGCTCTGAGCCATGAGCCTAAACAATTTCTCCTCTATAAGCAGTTTTTCCTGTTTGCAGTGTTTTGTTATCATGATGGCACACCTGGTTCATACATCAACCTTTATCCATGTCACTTATCTATCTTGTCTTCAAGTATTTTTTCCCATATCTTTAACTGCCTTACATTTAAAAAAATAAATATATTTTCATTCATTCATTCATTCATTCATTCATTCATTCATTCATTCATTCACTTTACATCCCAACTTAGTGCCCTCACTCTTGTCCTCCCAGTTCCACCTCCTTCCCTCTTCCTCACATGTCTTCTTCCCTCCACCTCAGCAAAGGGGGACTCCCCACACCTTCCCATCCCAACACATCAAATTGTATCAGGACTGAGTGCAAAGCTCTTCTACAGTGGTCTGGCAAGCAGCCCCACCAGAAGGAAATGATCGAAAAGCATGCTAGAGAGTCCTTGTCAGAGATGGCTCCCACTTCTCTTTCTAGTGGACCCACATGAAGACCAATCTGTCTGCCCATCGTTTATATATGTGCAGAGGGCCTAAGTCCAGTCCATACATGGTTCTTAGTTGGTATTTCAGTCTTCACAAGTCCCCCTGGGCCCAGGTTAGATGGCCCTATTGGTCTTCTTGCGGAGATTCTGTTCCCTCTGGGTCCTTCTATCCTGCCTCCCACTCTTCCACGGAAGGTTCCCTGTGATCTGCCTTTGGCTCTGGGTTTCAGCATCTGTTTCGATTTGCTGCTGGGAGGAAGGATCCTCTCACAAAACAGCTATGCCAGGCTCCTGTCTGCAAGCACAGCAGAGTGTCTTTACTACTGGTAGGCATCGCCTCTCTCCCATAATGCGGTCAGGCATTGGTTGGACATTCCCTCAATCTCTGCTCTTTCTTTATCCCTGCACACCTTGTAGGCAGGATGAAGTTTGAGTCAAAGATTTTGTAGGTGTGTTGGAGTTCTCTTCCCTCTCCTTGGGGTCCTGCCTGGTTAGCTGGTGGCCTCCTCAGTCTCCATGTCCCCTGCTAGTAGGGGTCTCCACTAGAGTAACCCCCACGTCCTCATAGAAACCTACTCTGTCATATATCTCCAGCCTGTCTCAGAGATACCCCACGCATCTTGCTGCATGCCCTCTATCCTCTAATCCTCCCCCCCCCAACCCTCTTCCCCACATGAGATCTCATCCATCATTTTCCTCAGCACTTTTTCTCCTATCCTGTTTCCTCTCTCTGATGTGCTTCCTCTGTTTCATTTTCTACTTTCCCTTCTTGTTGATATGAACGCATCCTCACATGGATCCTCCTTGTTACTTAGTTTCTTTGGGTCTGTGAATTGTAGTATGGTTAGCCTGTATTTTATGGCTAATATCCACTTATAAGCAAGGACATACCATGTTTATCCTCCTGGGTCTGGGCTACCTCACTCAGGGTGTTCTTTCCTAGTTCCATCCATTTGCATGAAAACTTTAAGATTTTCTTGTTTTTAATAAGTTGAGTAGTATTCCATTGTGTAAACGTACCTCAATTTGTTTATCCATTCTTCAGTTGAGAGGCATGTGGGTTGTTTCTAGTTTCTTGCTATTACAAATAAGCATGGTTGAACTATGTCTTACATTTACGAATATAGTTGAACAAATGTCGTTCCTTGTTTTATGATAAAGCACCTTTTGGGTATTTATCCAGGAGTGGTACAGCTGGGTCTTGAGGTAGAACTATTCCCAATTTTCTGAGAAAGTGCCAGATTGATTTTCAAAGTGGTTTTACAAGTTCGTACTTCCACCAACAATGGAGGAGGGTTCCCCTTTCCCCAGATCCTCTTCAGCATGTGCTATCCCTTGAGTTTTGACCTTGGCCATTCTTATAGGTGTAAGATGGAATCTCAGACTTGTTTTGATTTACATTTTCCTGATGAATAATGATGTTGAGCATTTAAGAGCTTCTCAACCATTTAAGATCCCTCTGTTAAGAATTCTGTTTAGCCCTGTACCCCATTTTAATTTGGATTATTAGGTTTGTTGGTGCTTAATTAATTTTAACAGTCACTGATTCTAAATAATACCAAATTTCATAAATTAAACTGAATTTGTGGAGTAAGGGTATGCTTAGCTATAGACAGTTTCTGAGATGAGTGGTCACTTCCACTCCTAGGTCAATTTGATTTTCTGAGAACTTTGTTGATAGAAATTTAGACCAGCTTTAGGAACTGTTAAAAATGAAATAATTCCTTCGACATGTTCTTGCAATTAAATGGAAGATGGATCTATTGAGTTTAAGGCAGACTATCTCTAGATTCCTTTTCTTCTTGCAACACTCTTAAAAATGTGAAATAACTCCCAAAACCTAATTGGAAAATCTATTGAAACCCAGGAAAGAGGATGAAATTCTCACTATAACGACCTGTCAGATGGAAGACAGGAGCCTTCGAAGAGGCTTTGGTTCATTATTGTAAGATTTGTAGAAGCAAGCAGACCAGGGTTTTATAATTCAGATTATGTGCTTGTCTAAGGAACAGACTGGCATCAGCCTATGCACTTAATTATATAGTCTTAGACACAGTGACAAGACCCAACCAGCCAGGAATCTTCAATTTATTTCAGCTAAAATGTATAGATTCAATACACAGTCTTCCTAATAGTTATGGACAGGAGACATCATTCCACTCTCGTTCTCATACCTATGGTTGAATTTTCCCAGCTGTTGTAGTGTGTTCTGGAAGTAAACAAAAACTGAGAAAGCACTATGAGTAATGAATGTCTTCTCTTCGTCTATTAATTAAGGGCAAATAACAAATTAAAGGAAGGTAGTTTCAAATTAATAAAAAGAAGGCAAGACAGTTACGAATAAATGTGTAGCGTATTCATCTGTAGTTGTCAAGAGATAAACAATAGATGAACTCTAAAATGTGTTACTTATAGAAATTCACGTGGGAGACCCCACACAAAAATAAATTTGATTCTTTCCAAGCTGTGCTTGCTACTGATAAGCCTTAATGATATTTCTAGTTATTAGCAACACATTTTAATTTATCATTTTTAAGTTTGTATGTTAAATTTTTGCATGCCTGTTTTTCTAGCTTTATCAATTAAAATTTACACTAATTTATAGTAATAGAGACCAATAATTAGCATTATTTCAATAATGCAAGATTTGACTTATTTCATTAAAAATGATGTGGGAGTCAGTAGTACCAGCAGGGTGGGTTAGGGTCTGACTATGCCATCATTAAACATCCCAGGTCCCAGCTGCCCTATGCCTCATGCATCTCTCATATTTGAGTCGTTATTTTCATTGCATATAGTGAGGTCCATAACCTAGGGAGAAAGGTAGCATCATTCTCCGCATGGACTACTGAATTGGCTTCCCTCTTATGGCCTTTCTTCTCACACTGGACTTGACCAATACAAGGGGACTCAACCTGCATAGGTATGACCTTAACTACCACACAGGAGTTTTCTTACCTTGCGGATGGCTTGCAAGGACTCTTCCGTCCATTTCCATTCCAACCAACCACTGGAGCATTGGTGTGTCTGTTTCAGGTTAGTGATTCCTTCCCTGTCTCTTAGTAAATTTGTGTGAGATAAGAGAATACAATTCTTCCTAATTGTGCATACAGCTTCCAAAAATTCAGACATTGAATGCTCATTACAATTAAGCAATGCTAAAGAAAGCTTGATGACTCCATGAGATGGAACACATGGCCTGGATGGGACTTTTAAAAGAAAACTCAAAGGTTTATATATAGAAATAAATATGGTAGATATCCAAGAGGAACAATTAACCTCACCACTGAATTCTGTGACCAAAGATGATTCTAATTTCTGTGGAAATAGAGCTGCTTCCAGCAAGCCTTGAAGTCATTAGAATCTAGTTAGACAGGGATCAGTTAACACGCACTGTGGTAGCTCAGCTCTTCCCATTGTCCACCCCATGCTACATTCTGCTTGGTGTTACACACAGGTCTAACATACACAGAGGTCTGGCTGGGCTTTAGAAAAACCTGGGGAGGAAGGTTTGAGTTTTACTGGGATTCCTGTTGCGCTATAAACTGTAATTAAATATCCTGTATAAAACATAATAGGACAGAGCTAGGACTTGGAAAATAAAGTGCCCCTGAACTAGCGGATGGCTCATTAGTAGTGAATAATGTGCTTGCTGTGTAGTGTGATCATCCTCACCCAGGTACCTGCCTGGCAGGTGTTATCCACCCATGAATTCTGGGTTCAGGTAAGAGACCCTGCCTTAATATATAAGATGCAAAGAAATTAAAGAAGTCATTGAAATCAACCTCAAGCCTCCAAACAGTCATATATGCAAGCATGCACAATTGCTCTCACTGATGCATCCATATATGTATTTAGTAAGGATGCATAAAGGCTTCCTACTCCTCCCTCTCTAAACAGTAGATTTTAGTAGAATATTAAAAAATTAAGCAATTTTGGAAATTTCTTGCAATGTAATATGTTGATAGAAAATCTATAATTTTCAACTTTAAAACCCTACATTTTTGCATTTTGTTTAAATACTTATAAATAGGAACTAACTACACTAAATGTTCACGATCCTTGTCTCTTGGTAATTGACTTCAATGCCTTTACTACCGGTTTATTCCCCTTTGGTGACATTTTTCACATTCTTTACATTAAACATGCTACTTTGTAAAATGGAGGAAAACACAAAAATATAAAAAAATGAATATTTCACAGTCTGTCAATGCCATTTTTGCACCCATATATTTTTATTTGGAAGTAATTTTTCCCCCAATGGCTGTTAGAGATTGGATCACACAGAGAAATTGCTTGAACACATCTAAACACTAACATCAGCGGATAAGCCAAGACAAAGGAGCAAAAGTTATTAGTTAGATAATGAAAGTATGTCAGGATTTTCCCTGGACTTAGAACCTCCAGTGAATTATGATAGTGCCATCCTGCTTTTGAAGAATAATGGAGAATTGTCCATTGAGTCCTTTAAGATTTGTTTTAATATCAAACTCCCTTTACTGTGCTACCAGAGGGTTGACTATAAACCATAGAGTTTTAGGCATAGGGTGACAAAATAATGAAGAATTTTTCCAGTCTTAATTATCTCTGATATTTATATTATTTTGCAATTACAGAGGAATTGATTCGGAATAATTTTATTGCTTAACATTCTACACTGCCAAGAAATTACACAAACAAATGTTTAAAATTTTAAGGCACTCACAGAGAATAATTTCGAACAACTCCAAATTCCTTAATACGCTATACAGTAGCAATGAATCTTAGTCTAAAAAGACAGACACCCGTACTAACACATTTAATTGTTTGACTTAACAAATCCCTCTATGAAGATCTTTGTGATCTGGGGCTGATGGGATTCAGCCAGACTTATTCCACAGAGGTTGGGTAGGAGTCAAGAGCACTGATTACATCAGGGCAGTCAATGATTGATGGATTTCATTTACTGATCAACGAACTTATTGTGTCCTGGCCTCTGTCTCTTGATATAAAGAACTGCTCTTTCATAACTCACTTCAGTGTGGAAACCATCTTCACAGAGGAAAAGCTTTCTGCCCTAAAATCCATTCACTCTTTGAGATAATATGAGTGTAGATCACACACTACAGATGTGTGTATACCACATGTACCTACGCATTTCTTTATAAAAGGTGATGGGAGGCTATATTTAGGCCTTATAATCATGTCTAATTATTATCTTACTACTTAAAAATTACTCCTTTTCTAATAAACTTTGCTTATTACATATACTTTATAGTTTTTTAACTTGAAAAATATGGAAAATTAAGAAGAATTTGTATGAATTCAACAAAATCTTTCCTTAATACTATTTTTGTTAAAATATTCATATAGCACTACAATAGATATTTTAAGAAGAAAATATCACATCCCAGTGTGGTCACAGCATTCTCTAAAGTCAAGTCTCCCTCTTATCAATGTTCTCATTAATATACATATCCCAGATAGTTCTACATTAACATTTGGTGCAGTGTTTACTGTATTTTCGCTACTGTCCAACTTTTAAACTCTATAAGCAGTAGTTGTATTCAGAAGTTACTGGAATATGATAATAAACATTTCTCTTTACAGAGTGTTTTCATATATTATTTGAATTTATATTGGTCTGATAGACCATACCATGAACACTTGTTTCTCCTCATTATGGAGAGTAAGAAACCCAAGGTCAAGATGAAGATGTGGTTTCCAGTGAAGGAGTGCATCCTGGTTATCAGGTGACTCATTCTGTCCTGTGTAGGGCTCTGACTCTGCATCTTCTTAACAGGGCATGTGTCTTAGTTAGGATTGTTATTGCTATGATGAATCACCATGACTAAAGCTACTTCAGAAGGAAAAGATTTATTTGGCCTAGAGTTCCACATCACTGTTTATCATTGATGGGAGTCAAAAATGAAACTCAAACAGGGAAAGATCCTGGAGGCAGGAGCTGATGATAGAGAGGCTGTGGGAAAGTACAGCTTACTGGCTTGCTCTCCAAGGCTTCCTCAGGCTACTTCCTTATAGAACTCAGGACAACTAACCCAGGAGTGACAGCATCCACAATGGTCTGGGCCCTTTCACATCAATCACTAAGAAAATGCCATGTAGGTTTGCAGACAACCTGATCATATGAAGAATTTTCTCAACCAAGGGTCAGTCCTCTCTGATGAGTATAACTTGTGTTAAGCTGACATAAAATTAGCCACAAAGCATGTAAACTCAAATCCCTTCCAAGAGCTTTTGTTATAAATATTACCATACTGATGCCTCCATGTATGAAATCATTGGTTGGCAGAAATGTCACATTAATTATTTGAGTGGTGTGATGATGGTGTGTTTATGTTGTATTCTGAGACCATAGGAAGACGTACAATGTCTTCCTCTATTTTTCTCTGTCTTGTTACCTGTTAATGAATCTCTAACTGAACCAGAAGCATTTCTTCTTCACTAGGCTATAGGAAAAAGAAACATTAAAAGAAAAGATAAAAGAAAAAAGTAAAGAAACACACACTCATTCTGCAAGCAGTACCCAAAATGGCATGCTAGGCATCATGGGGAGTTGATTTCAAGAACAGTAACGCAAAAGGCAGAAAAAGGAGACACAGATACTTTGTTTCAGAAGGTCAACAGAGTGTTTGCTGAGGTTGTTGTTGGGACAGGCTCCATGAGAATTTTAACAACAGTTTTTTCCCCTAATTTTGGGTCATTTCCTTTATATAAAGGTTGAAATACTTGGTTGAGCAACTGAAAAAAAAAGTATCGGTGGAAATGGAGAAGCTTGGGAATCAAAAACCAGAAAAAAAAAACTATCAAGAAGAGGGAGAACAAATAGGTTCATTTCTGACTAAGCCAAAGAGAGGGAGTTTCTAACCCAAGTATAAAGAAGTGAAGGAACTGTGTCAGAGGTCAGTCATTCAAAGAAATGGCAAAGCAGGAGGATGGTCAGATGAAGCAGTCCTTTTGGGGAGGTAGAGGTAAACCCACCACACCTTTTGAGGACAGGGAGTCCTAAGTCACAAAAATCGCCAACAGCATTCCCAAGGGTTATACAGCATATGGCTGCTAGGGAGACTAGTCCTCAAGCCTATGAAGAAACAGGATGCCATTCTGTAGAAATAGAAACCAAAGCAATTCAAAGAGGCAATGATATCTCATGAGATGCATTTGTCCTATGTAAAACAAACTCTTAATAATTGAGGCTCAAAATAGAATTGTTCTCTGGAACTCACAGAACTCTACCTGCCGCTGCCTCCTGAATTCTGGGATTAAGTATCTTAATCTTTTTTTGTAAATACTCTTTTCGGGGGGTGGGCTGTGTGTCCTGCACCTGCCACAGCACAATGTGGAGATGTGAGGAGAAATATCCCTTCCATGTGGAGGGACCAGAGTTGGGTCCTCAGGCTTGGCTTGCCATCTAGCACCCTCACATGCTGAGCCAATTCCCTAGACCCACATTTTAGCTTTTTTATTATAAAATTGTCAATGGCTTATGAGGTAGATCACTTGCCTGGCAAACCCAAGGCCTTAGGTTTGATCCCGTGTCCCTCCCCCCCCACCCCCAAATCCTAGCATTACCAAAATAGACTGTTCATGCCTGTCATCATCCTTTTCTGATTGTTTCAAAGCAAGATAGTATTGTAGTCAAGGGTGGCCTGAATGCCAGTCATCCCTCAGGCTTGGAGGAAGGCTGGAGAGAAATACTAACAGCTGTACTAAAGACTGGTCCTCAGTTACAATGGTTGTCATGGTAGAGAGAAGAAGTCTGGAATTTGGTTTACCTCAATAGAGCAAGGGAAATAATAGTGAGGGAACAGTTGATATATGAAGATTGGTGTGCTGATTTAAAAAAAAGGTTCAATTTAAATCATTATTAAATTGTACAATCATTTAATAATGTAGGTTAGCAGTTTAAGAGCTTGGGAGAAAGTTTGAGGAGCCAGCAAAGAAGTCTACATCATTTCAAAACTTATAACAGGTTCTGGAGAAGCCCTCACTATTTTTTTTTTAAAGATTGGTCAGTAGTAACAAGGCCACACCAGAGCCTGATGGGAGACAAGTGCTAATTGGGACCTTGGCATTTGAAGATTCAAATACTAAATGCAAAAATGTTATTACACCACTAAAGGCACAGACAGAGCCCATGGAGAGGGGACACAAACAATATTGCCAGAGGTCTCAGATCTCAAAATGCCCAATGCATTAAGTGTAAGAAATTTGGTCATTTGACAGCTATACCACTCTTAGGTATATATCCAAAAGATGTTCAAGTACACAACAAGGACATTTGCTCAACCATGTTCGTGGCTGCTTTATTTGTAATAGCCAGAACCTGGAAACAACCCAGATGTCCCTCAGTTGAGG
>CM053756.1:46940334-46977512 GCA_028658305.1 Pachyuromys duprasi
TTGGTGGACTTGGAGGGGGCGGGGAGGAGGGAGATGAGGGAGGGAGTGGGAGGGTAGGAGGGACTGCGGGAGGGGGCTACGCCTGGGATTCAAAGTACCTAACCTGTGATTGAGATAAAAATAAATAAATTAAAAAAAAACAAAAAAAAGAAGAAATTTGGTCATTTGAAACAAAATTGTAAATAAGGTATCTCTAAGGGCAATGTTTTTGTTTGTTTGTTTCTTTTAACATAAACCAGAAATAAGGCCTAGGTTTCTAGGGCAAAAGTTGCAGTTGGATCAATACGTGTAGGTCCAAGAGAGCTATCCAAAGCAGTTTCTTGCTTTTGAGGAACACAATGGGGGGGTAGGGGAGGAGCTGGCGTGAGGCCCTGAAGCAAAATCTATCAGCCATTTGCATCTTGTCAGCCCGGAAATAACAAGGAGGCAGAAAAAC
This sequence comes from Pachyuromys duprasi, assembly GCA_028658305.1. Taxonomy (NCBI): domain Eukaryota; kingdom Metazoa; phylum Chordata; class Mammalia; order Rodentia; family Muridae; genus Pachyuromys; species Pachyuromys duprasi. Next base: position 46,940,771 of record CM053756.1, read on the forward strand.
CTCAACTGAATATTGCAGATTTAATGCACACCTCTTCAGAAAGTTCTGCTCTAGACTTGACCATAGATAAACACCTTACATTATCCCCCAAAATTCAATGTTATAAAATGACTACTGGATTTCACTGTCTTTTGGCCCTTTGCCCTCAGGGACAGTAGGAGCGGTTTTGGGAAAGAGCAGTTTGACTTCCCAAGGATTTGTTGTGCATTCAAGAATTAGAGATGATTATTTCAAAGGAGAAATGAAAATAATGGTTTATGTAAAAAATGATATGAAATTTAATCCAAGTACTAGGATTGCTCATTGTTGCTGTATCCATACCTCAAAGACAAAGCTGCTCCAGTAGAAAACCTAAAACAAAAACAAAAAACCAGGAGGGTTTGGAAGTACTGATAAACGTGTGTTCTGGCAAACAGTGGTTAATGATAAGCCAAAATTAAAGTGGCAAGTGAATGACATTGAAATAGAAGGTATTATGGACACAGAAGCTTATGTAACTATCACTTCACAAAAATCTTATGATTCGGAATGGCCACTTTAAAGGTTTATACACAGTCTCAAGGCATTGGAAAGTTATCTCGGATAAAACAAAATATGCAATGGATTAAATGTGTGGGACCAGAAGGTCAGAGCACATTATAGCTATACCACACAATCTTACAAGACCAGATGTTGCAGAAATATTTAATCATACCTTAAAGGAAATGTTTATCAAACAAAAAGGAAGAATAGCAACCTCCAGGGATAGACTAAATAGTGCTTGTCAACTTGAAACTATCTGAATAAAGAAACAACAGCAGCTGTGAGACACTGGGTAATAGAAAAAAAAAAAACACGGGGTTAAATCAACCTGTATATTATGAGAATATGTTAATATCAGAATGGAAAGCAGCAAATGGTTTTCAGAAAAAGAACAGCCCCACGTTGGCCATCACTTGTAGCTTGTCTTTGCTACTGTCCGTTCTTCTTTTCCTGCCATTTATCCTTCCAAGTCTCACCCCCTAATGCTATATAGGAAAGAAAGAATGATGGTGGAGAGAAAAAAAGACAGAGAAAGAGAGTTCTTAAATGGACAGTAGCCTAGAAACTGGAGATTCATTAAAGGTCCAGGTAAAAAAAGATAAATCACACTTACACTAGTCTGCAAAGGTACTGATCCTCTGGGATCTGTTCATCTTGGCAACCAACCATGAGGTTAAAGTCACATGTGGCCATTCTGACTATATGTGTAGATGCAGCCAATATTTTTACTCGTTGGCCAATTTCTCCAGCCCAATATTCATTTATAACAGAAACAAATACCTAGTTTCCTGAACAAGGTCAGTAGGAAGAATGTAATTAAAAAGTAAAATATATTATTTCATTTAACTGTCAAAATATTAAAAGCATTTTCTGTATCCTTGGGAAAAATTCTTCAAAAACTTCAGACCTCGCCTTTCAAATACTACAGAAAGTTGTCCTATAAGACTATAGATATTTCAGTCATTCACAGATTGGTGTGCATTTAATGTGCCCTGGACTGGTGGTTCTCAGCTTTTCTAATGTCGCGATCCTTTAATACAGTTCCTCATGTTATGGCGATCCCACCCATAAAATTACTTTCACAGCTACTTCATTTTAACTGTAATGTTCTAGTGTATGGACTGTAATGCAAATATCTGGTGTTTCCAACGGCCTTAGGTGACCCCTATAAAGAGCTGTTTGACCACCAAATAGGTCTGACTCACAGGTTGAGAACTCTTACATTGCCTCATAAAGGCGTTTCCCCTAAAAAATATAAGGCGTATATAACGGTTGATTCATTTTCCATCATTCTATTCTTTAACTATATCTGTAGTTTCTTTGTGCTTTAATTTCCTCTGAAACAATAACTTATTATGGCCTGGTGTGTGTGTGTGTGTGTGTGTGTGTGTGTGTGCGTGCGTGCGTGCGTGCGTGCGTGTAGATTACATATAGCACTGATTTGTAACATTGGCTAATATAAATAGTACAAACTCCTTCTGTAGCTAACATAGAGCCACCAAGTTTAACAGCCTCCCTTTGGGATTTCTAAGATTTTTCACCGTCAGCTTTGTACATCAGATCCAGCACATCCCTGAACAGAAGTATCCATTCTACCTTATTTAGTATTTCTGTTACAATAGTAAATATACTGCTTAAAATAAATATATTGTTATCCAAGGACTCTCATGTTACAGACAAATAATGTCCCATACTCCAGGAAAACTGAAATAGATGAGGAGCTCTGGGAACAGTGAGAGTCAGTATGGGGTGACATCTCCATTATGTTATCCAGATCCAGAGATTTTCCTCTCTCCATGTTCATCTGAGAACACGCATTTAACAAACCTTAACCTTCTACCCAGACAACAGCATCTTCAATGAAATTTTCAAACTGATTTTTCTTCTCCAACATTAAATTTCTTCTTCCATTAATGAAGTAAACACCTAGCAAATGCCTGTTCTGTTTCATGATATCATGCCACATAAATAGCCTGGAAGGAGTATTTTGTTATGAACTCTGAGCCATAAACACGTCTTGTGCTTAATTCTTAAGCTTTTCCTGAGTACTGCGTGTGCCCTGTGTATGACAAAACAGCAGAAGCATGAAGAGTCTCCTTGTGTTGCCTAATCGGTGTAAACAGCCATCCTGTAAAAGAGCTCCGCAAACAGCAACAACGCAGCATTAGTGCCCATGATGCAAATATCTCATATCTTAATAATATTTACCACAGGATGAAATGTGTGCCAGGTTTGTGATTTTATAATTCAAAAAATAATGAGCTCTCTAATATAAGTAAACAAAACTGAAAGGCAAGGTCAATACAAAGATGTGCTACAAGGAGACAGTTTAAAGGGACTGTTCAAAGAATTAAAAAAAAAATCCAGAAAGCTCAGTACAACGGAAAATTAATATGAAAAACGAAGTTATTGAGTTTTATGCCAGTTATTATTAAGACAAATAGAAAAAAGGTGTGAATTTAAGCATATATTTATATGCTATATAATAAAATGTCACTGTGATTAAGGATGGACATCATTAATGTTATAGTATACAAAAAGATTTTGAAATATTGGAAGTAAAATGAAATTAATAGAAAAATCAATTCAGTCCCTTCAGCACAGTGAATTGAATATGATACACATCCTTTTACCTGTTACATAATATAGGATGAATATAATTGAGTTTTGATATTTGTTAATGCAATAAAGTCGTTTAAAATGTAGTCCCAAAGATGGTGAAAATCCACTTAATACGTATGTAAAAATTAGCATTTTGTCATATTCAATGGAATAATTTTAAAGTAGTATAAAATGTATCTTATACATGCTTGATTACATATATAATTAAATGTATAATTCACTATTGCAGTAAATTGTATTTTATTTATTTATTCATGTATTTATCTATTTACTTATTTATGTTTTGAGGCAGGGGTTCTCTGTGTCTTATTGACTGTTCTGGACTCACTTGGTAGACCAGAGTGGCCTGGAACTCACAGCATTTCACCTGCCTCTGCCTACCAGAGTGCTGGTATTGCTGTTATATACCACCACACCCAGCTGCCACTGGACTTTTAAAAAGCAACTAACAAACATAAATAATGAGTTAAAATTTAATCTGAAGTATTTTAGAAGTTGAAAAAGATGCTATCAGGTGTAAGATATTTGTCCTTGTTTGACTCCCAGCTACAGTTGCTACTTTCAGATAGTGCTAACACGGTTACTTGCAGTTCCAGGAGGCACAGACTCATGATTTCTATAGCAACTTTCCTGTATGCTAATAGTGATGATAAGTGGAAGACAGGAATAAAAACATGACTTTAAGCCTAGTTACTCATACTGTAAGTTTAAAGAAAAAAGAAAAAAAAGTATATCCTAAAAGGTGGTTGATAAAATATTAATACCATCAGACTACAGAATTCCAAATCTAGGAAACATAGGAAAGGTTAAATACTCCACAAGAAAGGGAAGTCATTCTCCTTTAATTTAATTTATTACTGTATGCACACACACATGCACATGCTACAATGCCTGTGTGTAAAGGTCAGACGATAGCTCTCTGGAGTTGAGTATCTCCTTCCACTGTGGGCTCTAGATTCCTACTCAGGCCATCAGGCTTGTGTGGTAAACACTCTTTCCCATTGAGCCATCTCCAAGATCAGAGAATTTCTGTTTAGAAGTTGTCACGAACACTCTTGCCTTGTCCTAATTCACTTACTTTGAGTCTTGACTTGCTGTTCCTATTACAGAAGGGACTCCCTTTGCATTTGTGTATCCATAAGTATGCCACTAATTAAAAAAAAAAGTCAAGTGGGAATCACTCATCTGTGATAAATGCTGAATACCCATGCCCTCCACAGTAGGTCCTGAGTGAGTATCTAATGGAGACTCCAAGCTGGGTTTTATTAACTGTTTGGACAGATGAAGAAATGAGGCAATAGTGTCCGTTAGTCATGGTATTCTGTATAAAACTATACTTAGCAATAATTCATTAGGCATGCTATGAATTAATGTCTAAAGCGAACTGCTCTCCCTTTCATGCTGTAAGGCACTAATGCTGTGGAATATTGTTCTGAGGTCTCAAAAATGGGGAATGTGTATTTTACTTGGCTGGTTTCTGTCGAGTTTCTAAGGAAAATGATTTTCTCTGCTATTTTGTTTACTCCTCACTCAGAATTGGCTCCTGAAGGGCTTTCTGCATGCCCACCACGAGGAGTAATGAGAGAAGAAAGGAGAAAGGTTAATAATACTCTTCTCAGTATAGCACTCAAGGCTGTTTCATTTCTTACCTTTTTTTATTCTCGTCCCACTTGAAGGCTGCAAAGCAACTTTTCTCATGGATGAATATTTTCACACTAAGCATACATATTTTATGGGCAATGCTGACATGGTTTTGTTAGAATTATCGTTATATAGATTTATATGTGGGAATTATTGTAATGTACATTTACTGTAATGTGACTGGTGTCTCCTTCAAAAATTGGCATTGTCGTTATGGAAACCTTGTGCCCAGTAACATTCTTTCCTGAAAAGCCTTTGTGACCCTGGGCATGTAAAATTGTTTGGTTTTCTTTCTTTCTCCTGGTTTTATTTCTCTTAATAGTCTTGCTTCAATGTGTTGGAACCTCCTTATAAAACAACTCAATGTTATTTCAGAAGTACTTTGAGCCAGAAGATGAATACATTGCGTAGTTCACCAAGGCCAATACTTACCACATGGCTGTAATTTCTCATTTTATCTTAAGAGTTGCGGCTTAATGCAGATTTTATCTCATTGAGTTACTGTGCTTCAGCCCCAGCTGCTCACAGCTTCAAGTGTAGCTTCATAAATTGCATTGACTTTTCCTAAAGTTACCTGTGGTAAATATTTTCTGGATACATCTTCCGTGGGCAGGTTAGAAATTCTTTAAATAGATCGATTAGGGATGAATGAATGACCATGAATTACATATACTTGTGTTAAGGAAATACAACATAAAATGTCTTTTAAGACTGTAGATCCTCAAGCTGGAACTCTATGGTAGAGTGGACCTGGATGTAGGAAGCATTAGGATTTATTCCCAGCAAATTTTCTAGGAAGAGAGAAGGGGGCAGGGAAAGAAGAGAGGAAGGGAGAAAGAAGGGAAGAATGAGTGAATTATGGTAACATATTTCTCCAAGTCTGCTGCAGTTTTTCCATCTACAAAGAAGGGAACTACCTCAGAAAATTGTGTATGGTTTTAGTTGTCATTGGTGCACATCTCAGTATATACTGCATATTTTACACACCTTTGAAATAATATGCAGACATGACACAAATGTAAGTAATATAGATAAATCACACAATGACTCTTCTCTTTCACTTTCTTCTTCTCTGCAAAATCATTTGTCCTAATTGATCAGGTAACTCCACCTCAGTGTTTTTATAAAGAAATTTCTTTTTTCTTTTCTTTATACTTTCATATGCTTCTGAGAGTGATGGATAATGGAGGCACACACCATACAGGCCCCTTTTCTTTGTTAACAATGAATGTCAGCCTGTAAAGTGTAGGATGTTCCTATTTTCTCTGCAAAGATTTCAACACCTTTCAGTTGGATAATGCCCAGCTGAAAAAAAGTGTGTCTTCATAATGCTACTGTGTCTCTTTTCTTTGAGCGACTTTGTCTCTTTTGGAATATGAAATCTCTAATGTGCTGTAGGCTTTACTTACAAAGAGTAACTTACTGGCAGTCTGTAATAAGAGTATATCTTTTCTTCTTTACCTGGCTTTTCAGCTTAGATGCTAGAGTTAATTACTGCTTAGGTGTTATGTCAGATGTATAGTTCCTTGGTTCTGTTGTAAACCAGGTTTGAGACCCACTTTCTCTCACCTTCTACCAGATACCAGGAACATCTTTTTGTGCTGGTTATAATCTCTTCACCTACCTCAAGTGTTGCTGGAATGTAATTGAACTGTTTGGCATAGGGACAGAATGTAAGAAAATGAAAACAATAGAATTTACCAGTCTTAGAATTAGAATAAGTGTGCTTTACACTCAGACTAAGCAACTCTTCTTTCAGACTTGGCATATAGGACAAAGATTTGATTCATTTTATTCTTTAGGATGCTATTAGTGTATCATCAAACATTGCACAACCCCTCTGATATCATTGCTTTATGTTGTTATTTAACCACCGCTTATAGGAAATAGTAAGAAGTGTTTTCTTGTTACAGACAACACTATTTGGGCATTTTGTTAAATTGGTATATGTCAGGTGTAGAATGCAACGTCAATAGGTTTCCCTCTTTAATTAAACTAATTTTGGAATTTATCTTATATTTAACAATTTAATTTGGAGAATATAATTTGTACATAAAGGTCTATAAGCCAAAAAAGGCGAAATGTCAGAAGTAAATTTTCAATTACATAGAATTTTGTATTATGTGAAAAAATAAAAATAAAAGAAGTATGTAAAAAAAAAGACAAATTCTGTATGCCCTTCTCTATTTGTTGATGACTGTATCAAGTGTGGCTACTTGATTACTTGAAAATATGGGAATGCAGAGAACAAGGAATACTGGGATGGTTTTAATTTTTTAATTTAATTTAATTTTCAAAATTTATTTTTCTTTGTTGAGGCTTTGTGAGGTTGAAGTACCAAGGTGACTGTGGTTTCATAGAATGAGTTTTGACAAAGATGCCAAAAAACATTCAATGGAAAAAAGAAAGCATCTTCAACAAATGGTGCAGGTCTAATTGGATGTCTACATGTAGAAAAATGCAAATAAATCCATACTTATCATGCTGCACAAAACTAAAGTCCAAGTGGATCAAAGACCTCAATATAAAACCAGACACACTAAACATGTTAGAAGAAAAAGTGGGGGAGACTTGAGCTCATTGGTGTCCTGAACAGAACACCAACAGCACAGGATCTAAGAGCAAGGATCAATAAATGGAACCTCATGAAACTGAAAAGTTTCTGTAAAGCAAAGAACACTGTTGTCAGAGCAAAATGACTGCCTACAGATTGGGAAAAGATCTTCACCAACCCTATATCTGATAGAGGACTAATATCCAGTATATATAAAGAAATCAAGAAGTTAAACAACAACAAATCAGTTAATCCAGTTTGAAAAATGGGGTACAGAGCTACAGAGAATTCTCAGTTGAGGACTATCAAATGACAGAGAAACACATAAAGAAATGTTCAACATCCTTAGTCATCAAGTAGATACAAATCAAAATGACCCTTAGATTCCACTTTACACCCATCATAATGGCTAAGATTAAAAACTCAAGTGACAATACATGCTGGAAAGGATGTAGAGAAAGGGGAAACCTCCTCCATTGCTGGTGGGAATGTAAACTTGTACAACCACTTTGGAAATCAATCTAGCACTTTCTCCAACAATCAGAAATAGAGCTTCTTCAAGATCCAGCTATACCACTCCTAGGCATTTATCCAAAAGATGCTCAAGTATACAACAAGGACATTTGCTCACCTGTGTTTAGCAGCTTTATTTGTAATAGTCAGACCAGATGTCCCTCAATTGAGGAATGGATACAGAAATTGTGGAACATCCACACAATGGAATATTACTCAGCAATAAAAAACAAAAACAACAGCAAAAAAAAATAAATAAAAGACAAACAAGGAAATCTTGAAATTTGCAGGCAAATGATGGGAACTGGAAAAGATCATCCTAAGTGAGGTATCCCAGAAGCAGAAAGACACACAGGGTATATCCTCATTAATAAGTGGATACTAGACATATTATTTAGGATAAACATACTAAAATCTGTACACCTAAAGAAAATAATCATGAAGGAGGACTCTGGCTAACTTGCTCAATCCCCATTCTGAAAGGCAAAGAGGATGCATATCAGAAGAGGGAGAAAACAGGGAACCGGACAGGAGCCTACCATAGAGGGCCTCTGAAAAACTGTACCCTGCAGGGTATCAGAGCAGATGCTGAGACTTAGAGCCAAACTTTTGGCAGAATGCAGGGAATCTTATGAAATTAGTGGAAGGTAGTCAGACCTGGAGAGAACCGGAGCTCTACAAGGAAAGCAACAGAACCAAAACATCTGGGCACCGGGGTCTTTTCTGAGACTGATACTCCAACCAAGAACCATTCATGGAGATAACCTAAAACCCTTGAGCAGATGTAGCCCATCTGGCAGTTCAGTGTCCAAGTGGGTTCCATAGTAATGGGAACAGGGACTATTTCTGATATGAACTGATTGGCCTAATCTTGGATCACTTCCTCCTGAGGGGGGAGCAACCTTACCAGGCCACAGAGGAAGACAATGCAGCCACTTCTGATGAGACCTGATAGACTAGGAGAGGAAGGAGAGGAAGACTTCCCCTATCATTGGATTTGGGAGGGACATGGGTGGAGACAGGGAAAGAAGGGTGAGATTAGGAGGGGTGGAGGGGAGGAGCTAAAGGAGGGATACAAAGTAAATAAACTAATTGATAATAAAAATTAAAAATAAAATAAAGATTTTATTAATTACAGTTTATTCACTTTGTATCCCAATTGTAGCCCCTTCCCTCATCCACTCCCAATCCCAGGCTCCCTTCCTCTTCTCCCACAGTCCACAGATGAGGGAGGTCCTCCTCCCCTTCCACCTGATCCTGGTCTATCAGGTCTCATCAGGACTGGCTGCATTTTCCTCCTCTGTGGCCTGGTAAGGCTGCTTCCCCCTTCAGGGGGAGGTGATCAAAGAGCAGGCCAATCAGTTCATGTCAGAGACAGTCCCTGTTCCTCTTACTAGGGAACCCACTTGGACACTGAGCTGCCATGGGCTACATCTGTTCAGGGGTTCTAGATTATCTCCGGGCATGGTCCCTGACCCCTTCTGTGCTAACTCTGGTTGTGGGAAGCACACAGTGCTCTTCATTCCCCAGGTTTTCATAACCTAAACTCAAATCACAAAAGATTACTCAGGACTTTCCTACACTGATGGCCTCTATTTCCACTGAATAGTGAATCCTTTACAAACTATTGTGCCTTTTGCATGTTAGGAATAACTTATTCTGAGTGTATGTCCCCTTACCTCCCTAAACTTTACAACACCTTCAAGTTCTCTAATTCTCCCTTATCCCCTTCTTCAAACAAGTATAAACTCCCTAACAACTGTGCATGAGAGGTGACCACACTGATATTCCCATGATGGTGTCTTTCTATTTTTGCTTAGCCTTTCGTTCTTATGTAAGTTTTATCAACTGACCAATCAATCAATGCCACGAAATCTTAAAGGGGGGAATTCTCCTTAGATCCTATGCTAGGACACTTAAAAACATCAAAAGCATAAAATACCCATCTAAGGTATTTATTGGGACTGGGGGTGGAAGAGGATTTACGTGTCAATTATGAGAGGTGCGATTTCAGATGGCCTCACTTACAGCTTGAGGGTCATGGGTAATAATAATACATCCCTGACTGTTGCTCAGAGTCACTCTGTAGGCAGCTGTTTGATGGTAATATAGCTTAGCTTCTCCCTTTACTTAAAATGATGAGGGAATGACATGCTAAAGACTTAAATTCATTGAATCATAGCGATCTTATAAAACAAACAAATGTGTTTGGAGTTTAAGAATATTTAAGAATCTCCCCAGTGCTAAAGACATGTGTTCTTTGATTAGAAGAAGTAAAACATAGAATAAGGCTCCCTGGGTTTAATATGGAAATTGACAAATTTTAACACATATTTACCTGTAGGATCTAACAGAGTTCTCTTCTACCTGAACACTTGAGGGGCCAAGAAGCCATCATCTGTCTCTTCTCTCTCTCTCTCTCTCTATCTCTCTCTCTCTCTCTCTCTCTCTCTCTCTCTCTCTCTCTCTCTCTGTCTCTGTCTCTCTCTCTCTCTCTGTCTCTCTGTCTCTCTGTCTCTCTCTCTCTCTCTCTCTCTCTCTGTGTGTGTGTGTGTGTGTGTATGTGTGTGTGTGAAAAGTGTGAAAAACATGACAATTACTTCACATAGGTGAACGGGAACTAGGATTTTCATTCCATAGCTTTATTGAGTGTGTCTTCCTCTGCTCACTGAACATTGTTTTTGTTTTTTTTCTATTTAAAGACTTCAGTTGATGAGGTTTTGTTCTGTATATTTCTCTCAGATTCCATGTAGGTTGTCATCTTCTCCTTTCTCCACTTTAAATTTCTCATAAATTTCAGAAGTATGTTTGAACCTTCTGCAGGTTTATTTTCTATACTCTGTCCTTTGGGTGTGTCTGCAATTTTTTTTAAACATTTTGTCGAGAAGTGTAAAGCAGTATATAAAGAAGTGTATAAAGAAAATTTTTTCAAAGGGAAGAAAGATATCTTTGAAAGATCATTTTAGTCCCTTCCAAGAATGTGTCATTTGGTCATTATATTCAGCAGTTAAGGAGAAACCAAAACAAGTAACTAGCCATGTCAGCTGTATCAAAACTTCCAATTCCTTGTATCAATTGTTCAATCAAAAAGAATGAAATTAGATTCAGTGGCATTGGTTGTGGATGCTGTTTCACTTAGTGCTTTAATCTATACTTTTTCTCCCATGAGCCTTCTGGTGTTTCCTCATTTCAGGGAATTGCTCAGGAATTTGGTACAATATTCCACCCTTCATGAACTGAGGGGAACTTTTCGCACTGCTTTCTGCCCAGCATGTTTGGTCATCAAATTCTTACTGACTTTTCCTGGGAAAGATAAACAGTCATCTCTCCACTCTAGAGAGTATAGTAAAGACAAACCAAAGAAATGATATTTTATGTTTAACTGTAGCTTAGTTTTTTTTTTTTGTATCTTACATAGTTTTGGATTCTCTCACTAAGAAATATTGGGATCTAGAAAAGATCATCCTGAGTGAGGTATCCCAGAAGCACAAAGACACACACAGTATATACTCACTTATAAGTGGATACTAGACCTATAATATAGGATAAACATCCTAAAATCTGTACACCTAAAGAAGTTAAGCAAGAAGGAGGACCCTGGGTAAGATGATCAATCCTCGCTCCAAAAGACAAATGGATGGACATTGGAAGAAGGAAAAAACAGGTAACAGGACAGGAGCCTAAGAGGGCCTCTGGAAGACTCTACCCAGCAGTGTATCAAAGCAGATGCTGAGACTCATAGCCAAACATTCGGCAGAGTTCAGGGAATCTTATGAAAGAAGGGGAGATAGTAAGACCTGGAGAGGACAGAGGCTCTACAAGGAGAGCAACAGAACAAAATAATCTAGGCACAGGGGTCTTTTATGAGACTGATACTGCAACCAAGAACAATTCATGGAGATAACCTAGAACCCCTGCTCACATGTAGCCCATGGCAGCTCAGTACCCTAATAAGAGGAACAAGGACTGTCTCTGACATGAACTCAGTGGCAGGCTCTTTAACCACCTTGTCGAGGCAAGAGTAGCCTTGCCAGGCCACAGAGGAAGAAAATGCAACCAGTCCTGATGAGACCTGATAAGCTAGAGTCAGATGGAAGTGGAGGGGTCCTCCCCTATTTGTGAACTTCGAGAAGGGCATGGGAGGAAATGAGAATGTTAGGTTGGGATTGGGAGGGAATGAAGGATGTGGCTATAGCTGGGATACAAAATGAATAAACTGCAATTAATATTAAAAATTAAAATTTTAATTAATAAAAGACTGTCATGCTCAATGGTCAATATTTCTAATCTTATTTCATGTAATTGATTGGTGTTACTTACATGTGTTTGGGTGAAGGGTTTTTACAGAATTATGAATGACTTAAATGCAGTCACATCACCAAAGATTAGCATTTTGTGTCTTCTTCAAAGGCGATTATTATTGGGCACCTCTGAGTAATCATCACTCCTCTGATTTCAATATCCAATAAACATGCCATGCATTGTACACAGTGTTCTTCACTGATTAAGAGGCTGAAGCAGGAAAACTTGACTTTAAGGCTAGTATGTGCTGCATAATGAGACCTTTTTAGCAAACAAACGAACTGCCAAAACATAAAAAATAAACATATACATTGAAGCACTACAAAATATAATGCAAGGCTCTTGTCCTATTCCTTGTCTTCTACTTCCAATGTCTATCCTGTTTGCCCTTCTGAATGAGGGTTAAGCATCTTCCCTAGGGTCTTCCTTGTTGTTTAGCTTCTTTAGGGCTATATATTTTAGTACGTTTATCCTATATTTTATGGCTAATATCCACTTGTAAGTGAGTATATATCATGTGTGTCTTTCTGCTTCTGGGTTTAGGCACTCAGGATTATCTGTTCCAGTTCCCACCATTCACCTGCAAACTTCATGATTTCCTTGTTTTTAATTGCTTGGTAAAGTGCCAGAATCCTTATGGAAGAAGATGAAAATAGACCTGGAGGGGACAGGAATTCTACAAGAAGAACAAACGAGTCAAAATACCTGGCCCCGGGGGGGGGGGGGGTTGCAGAGACCAATATTCCAATTAAGGATCATGCATGGAGAGAACCTAGACCTCCTGTTCAAAGAAAGCCCATTGGCTGCTTAGTGTCCAAGTGAGTTCCCTAGCAAGGGGGGCAGGGGCTGTCTCTGACATGAACTCAGTGCAGGCTCTCTGATCACCACCACATGGGTGCTGCAGCCTTGCCAGGCCACAGAGGAAGATGATGCAGCCAGCCCTGAGGAGACCTGATAGGCTAGGGTCAGATAAAGTAGAGGAGGTCCTCCCCTATCATGGAAGGGCATAGAGGGAGAAGAGGGAGGGCAGGTGTGACTGGAAGAAGACAAGAGAGGGAGCTGGAGTAGGGATATAAACTGAAAATTTATAATAAATATATAAATAAAATAAGTTTTTTGAGTTCTGAGTAAACATTTATTCTTTAGCATCAAATTAAAAGAAAAGCAAACTACAAAACTGAGAAATTCTGTAGGTGATATTAGAATCTGTTCATATGAAAATACAATTCACAAGTCAGCACCATTTCAGGAAACTAATGTCCTTAAAGATAATGAGTTTATGACATATTTTTGAGTAAAGATGACAACTTATTTCAATTGTGGCAAATTCTTAGAATTCCTACCAGTCCTCATTACTTCCTACCTCCAGTTGTCTTTCTGGACTTCAGCATTTCTTAAAAATATGAGAAGATTTTGACTCAATTCTAAACCATATGGATCTTAAGGAATGCTCTCCCCCCCCCCCTTAATTCCCTGGTTTGTCTTGAAATCTTTAAATGAAAGCCTAAAGTACATGGGTGTGGTTTATTCCCAGAGTTGGCACTCTAGCTTTGCTTTCATCATTGCCAGTATTTTCCAGAAGATAATTTAGATCACAGATGTGACCACAGTTTTAAAATAGGATATATTACTTGTTTTTTTTTTAATTTTTTAAAATGTAATTTATTTATTTTTATATCAGTCACAGGTTAGGTACTTTGCATCCCAGGCATAGCCCCCTCCCTCATTCCCTCCCACTCTCCCCATCCCTCCCTCATCTCCTCCCCGCCTCCTCCAAGTCCACCAATGGGGGAGGACCTCCTTCCTTTCCATAGGACCCCAGATCCTCTTGTCTCTTCAGGGCTGGCTGCAATGTCCTCCCCCGGGATCTAGCCAGGCTGTTAATCCTGGGCATGTATGGGGGAGGGTCAAAGAGCCAGCCATGGAGTTCATGACAGAAACAGTCCCTGTTCGCCTTACTAGGGTCTTCAGTTGGACACTGAGTTACCATGGGCCACATCTGAGCGGGGGTTCTAGGCCATATCCATACATGGTCCTTGGTTGGAGAAACTGTCTCATATAAGACCCCTGTTCCCTGCTCATTTGTAATGCAAATTCAAGAGAAAATAATTGTTTGGATTTTGAATACTTTTCTGAATAAATATACTTAACTCTTTTCTTAACATTTTAAAAGTAAAAATCCACTTGAACAAATCCCATCATGTTTAGAGAAAGACTGATAGGATTTGCCTGTAGATATTTATTTTAATGTTGTTTTTTGCCCTTTAGCCTTTCATTGTGTTAAAATAATATATGAATCTCCTCCTTCATAATGTGGAGATTATAATTCCCATATACTGAGTTGCAGTGAGGAATAAATGGAACACTGTATCTAAGTTGCTGTCCTGGGGCTAGGCATGGAACCTCAGGAGCAGAAGGAACATTAGATTCTCCCTTTTTCATGTATTTCAGACTACAAACATACCACATACCTGTATTTGAGTTTGTATATTTCATGTGTTTTGCCCTGTCATATTACATAACGAAAAAATTGATTGGGTAGGTATTTTTAATATTATAATCCAACCACATTGTATAACTTCACTGAAGAATTTCCTTTGCTAAAAGTACCCTCACATCTGCAGATGCCTTGTTGATATTTTTTTTCTCCTCATGGTCCTCTGTTAAATATATGCTACATCAAATCCGATGCTATCAACTTGACAGAAGGCAGAATCACCTGGAAAATGGACCTCTGTAAATGTCTGGGGGAGTTCACATTCTCTAGATTGTGCTACATGATATGGGAAGGCCTGCCTACTCTGGGTGGGGAATACTCCCTAGTCAGAGGATCCTGTATTCTTTAAGAGTGAAGAAAGCCATCTGAGGTCCGTCGTTTTCTGAATGTGGGCACAATGCAACCAGCTGCTTGAAGCTCCCCCTAACTGAACTGCCTCACTAGGATGGGATGCGCTTTGAATTGAGAACGAAAATAAGATCTTTCTATTGAGTTGCTTTTTTTGCAGACCATTTTCAAACCTATATCATAACAAATCTATAATATAAACAGCACTTGGGATGGAGTTAGGATTGAATCTCAAGTTTCTAATGTGTGTTTGTATGAATTTTTCTATCACTATTTTAATATGAGATTCTAGACTCTTCACATTGTCATGAATTGCTACTTGAATATGTTTTCGGGCATCGGTGGGACCTGAGTTCTTGTAACTGCACAGCACAGTACATATGTGTCAAGGAACAATCCCTTGTCAGGCAGATCTGTGTGAGTTCAAGGCCAGACTGTTCTACAAAGTGAGTTTTAGGACAGCCAGTGATATGTAGAGAAACCTTGACTAAAAATTAAAAAAAAAAAATCAGGTGGGGCAGAACTAACTTGGGTTCAAAGGTTGAAAGAGAGCAGCCTTGCTAGGCCACAGAGGAGGACATTGCAGCCAGGCCAAAAGATACCTGATAAGTTAGGGTCAGAGGGAAGGGGAGGAGGACCTCCCCTAGCAGTGGACTCTGAAGGGGGTAGGGAGGAGATGAGGAAGGGAGGGGGCACTTGGGAAGGGGCTACAGCTGGGATACAAGTGAATAACCTCTGATTAAAAGAAAGCCAGAAAGAAAGGAAGAAAGAAAGAAAGAAAGAAAGAAAGAAAGAAAGAAAGAAAGAAAGAAAGAAAGAAAGAAAGAAAGTTGGTACAAAGTTTTAGAGTTGAATTTTGTTTTTGTTTTTGTCAATTGATATCTCTAATAATTATAGTAAATATAACTGAAAAAAACTTGAATGGGAGGCATCAGAAATGGCTCTGCGATTGAGTGCTTTTCTTGAGGACCAGAGTTTAGTTCCCAGCATGAAGGTGAGGTGCCTTCCAAATACCTGTCACTCTGATTCAGAGTGTCTAATGTCCTCTTCTGGCCTCCCTAGGCATTGCAGTCAGATGCACACACCCTCACATAGAGGATGTACACATACATAGATAAAGAAATTAAAATCCAATCTAAAACTATCCGGAACGAGTGAATTTTTAACCTTATTACAGAATACATTAAACAATATAGGTATTCCATGGTGGCCTTCATTCAAGTAGGGAAACACGGCAGTCCAAGAATTAAGGCTGTTATTTGAAATGAGGTGGTGTTTGTTTCAGCAATTGCACCCTTTGCAACTTGTTTGAAATCTCAAAAATTATGCATCACTGGGTGCCTATTCCATTTAATTTAAACCATATTCATGGAGTTGATCCATTGTATACCTGTACAGTGGCAGTGCTTCCAAAGCTGCATGGTGAGACCACTGGTACAGGAGACTTAAAGGAAACGGTGTTGGAAGTCACCAACATGCTTCTTAGAATGTAAACTAAATATAGCTCTTCTTTTTCCAATGAGCCACAAGTATTATCGTTAGGATTTTTACTTGAAAATGCTATTTATTATTCAGTACAATTTAATCCAATAATGAATCATTAGCTCTCTCACCCATATGAATTATGTGTGAAGGTCACTGGGTTTCGAAATCTATTCTTTGAAGAGCCTGACTACTGTGAATTCCTTCCGTGAATACTGTGAAACAATTGCATTTTGAAAACCACCCGTTACATTTAAAAGTTACGAGTGAAGAGCTGAAAGGTATGAAAGTATATGTTTGTTAAAAGGGAAATGCCATCTTTGATATCAATCATTCTTCCATAGAGCATGAGTCTTCAGGATCCTAAGAGTTTATTACTATAAAAGAATACTATGGTGAAAAATTTATTCGATTTAAAGAAGTTAAAAAAATCTTCAGCCTAGTATGCATTAGCCCCTTAAAGTATTCCTGTGAATACTTCAGTCACCGAGGAAGCTACAGCATTTCATATTTTCCGAACGAATGAAAAAAAACAACAACAACAACCCTGCAATATGCAGTGAAACGATGTGGAAAATGCTGGCTCTAAGATTCCCTGCGTTTTATTTTCTGGCGATCACACTGTGCTTTGTTGATATAAGCGCAGGAGTGTATGAGCTTAAAGGGCTGAACGTGGCCATAGCATGAGGCCGGTTTTGTTTTCTCTGAAGCCGGTTAAACAGAAGGGTCTCCCCTTGTAGGTGATGGGATCGAGGTTCCTACAGCTTTAGGAAGCACGATCTCGTTCTTTAATGCGTACCTGAATGCTGCCCCCCACAGTCATATCAATTTCACTCTGGAGTTAAATATAGACTTAGCCCTAGGGCAAAGTCTGAGCGAGGCTGTGTTCCCAACCCTCTGCACTGCAAGCTTGAAAATAAGACAGTACCCTCTTGTTAAATAACAAACATATATAACTGGCTCGCAGTTGAACTTCCCCCAAACCAGCCTTTGTCTTAAAATAATATCTTTTTGAATTTTTAAACTGAATAACTCAAACCATAGTCAATAATAATTAGTTTAAAAGATTGAATCTTTCCTATAACAACCAACACATAGTTCATCTATAATATCATACTCAACATATTTTGCAAACAAATTAAAATCATTATTGAAATTATCAGAGCCTCATTATTAGTCGTCTAATTAACTTCTAGAAAATATTATGATCCCGACATTATGATCCAAATATTATGATTCAAAGTTTCTTTATTTCTTTAACCAGTAGTTAAATGTAACCAAGCAATTTTACTCTCAAATGAATGTCTTGGTCTCCTCCATTGTTTAATGTAGATTTTCATTCTCCTCCTACTGATACGAGTTTATACTGGTTTGAGTTTAACAGTTATACTCAAGGATGCAGTGCAAGAAAAGCAACATTTATTATGTTAATATAATGAGAAAAATCAGAGTATGACTTTCTGATTGAATATATGTCTAGGAAATGAGTCCCTTGGAAAGGTCTGTGAATTTCTTCTATGTGGTAAGGGGTTTTTTGGGGTGGTTTAAGCAAGGTTTAGGCCAGAGCTTCTTGTTGCAGACACAGCAATAGACTAACTCTATGTGTATCAAAAATATCCCCCAGTTATTCCTTCATTTTCACAGAAAACCAGTATGGAAACCACACTCACAAATCCTTCTTTTCACACAGGAATTAAGGTATTTTAATGAGAGTCATCAGTTCTAAGAAAGTGCAAAACCAAGCTTCCAAAGGCACAAAGTCACCAAATTGTTCCATTCTAGTTTTTAATTGGAGTATTTACTGGATAATTAAAAAAAGAAAGCAAGAGCAGCAAGTACTCTTAACTGCCACACCAACTCCCCAGCCCCGTTCTCTTCTTTATTACAACTCTTCCTGTCATTCAAATTACTCTAAATGAAAAATCACCTACCCTTAATCTGTTTCCCTTACACAAATCACTTTGAAATGAGTTGAGTACATTATTCCATTAATAGTTTCATAATAATATATTTAATTTTCAACATTCAAGGATTATGAAATCCACCTACTCCTTTACCTTATGAAAGATTAGGTCAACATACAGCATTCTTGAGGTGAACTGAATTTCCTCTCACATTACCTTACAGGAGGCTCTTAAGTTCTTCATTCAGGTTTTCTTGGGACATATATCTAATTAGAGTAGAGCGATATTTTTCTTTTAACTAAGGAGTTTCCAATTCCCTTACCATGTGCATTCTTTCAAATCACAACTAAAGTGGTACAGGACTAAAAATGTCATTCCTTTGCTAACACAATTCCTTAGTAATGCTCCTCAAACCCTCCACAAATAGTGAATGCCTCTCCAGATTTTTCTTCCGCTGTATTTCTCCAAAACCAAACCCTGGGAATTTGGTCTGTTTCAGCTGAATTTTTCTGACTTAGCCAAACATTTGATGAGTATCTCAGTCAGGGTAGTTAAAGAGACCCAAATTATTGTCACATACAGACTCGGGGTTCAAGCAAGCCGGGGTTCCTTTTGGGACATAATTATTGACAAAGTATTCTACTGTTTTACAGTGACACAGTACAATTTATGGAAGATACACATCTGAGGTCATGATGAGCCCAAACTTTATATCTATTTGTTGTATTTTTTATTTCTTCAGGTGTCTCTGTGTGTGGTGTGAATAAGTGTCTGTATGTTAATTCACATGTGTAAGTGCTCAGCTGTGTGGGAGCCTGTCTGTATGTGTACATAAAGCTTGGTGTTTGATATCCTCTTTGGTTACCCTTTGTAATTTATTGAGGCTGGTTTTTATCACTGAATCTAGAGTTCGCTGATTCTGTCCAGCTAGTCTGCTCACTCTGGGCAGCTCCTAGCTTGCCTCCCAAGTGCTAGAATTGCAGGCTGGCTGCCATCCGCACCCAGAATCTATGTGAATACTAGAGATCCGAATTTCAGTCCTCATGCTTTTAAGACAAGCAATTGAACATCTGAGCCATCTCCCCACCACACACTTTCATTTAATAAGCAAAGTTTAATGGATTAGAATTCAAGTAATGTATTTCTGTGTATTACCTAGGTCCCCAGGCAGCTTTTCATCAAGAATAACTTTCTTTTTGTTCAGCGAAGAGTTTAATTTTATGAATAATCTGTAGCCAGCTCACATTTTATACAGAACACTTTTTTATCACTGACACACCTGAGAGGTTACAGGCTCTCCTACCCCAGAATACTTTAGACAACATTTTCTACAAATCCGTATATTTTTATGTAGATCATAACCAACCACCCAAAATGCTATTCCTCTGTCAAGAAAAATAAAGTGAAATTTTAAGGGCAATAGAAAATATTGCACTGAGTGACTTAACCCAGACCCAAAAGGTCAAGACATGAATGTTGATATATTTCAAACATCTAAACATCGAATGCCTTTGGTGTACTGTGTTTAATTGTGTTTATGCATTAACATGAGCATGTACTTTTCCTGTACCTCTGTGATTGACAGGGATGGGAACTTAGTTCATTAGCAGATGTTTCTCCAGTCCCCAGAGCAGGGAGCCTTCCTGGGGTTCCTCTGCAGGGATGCTTGCTGACTGCTGTCTATGGTCTTTCATCTGACATTGGCTTTCTTCTTAATTTTCATCTTATTTAAGTTTATTTACTTTACATCCCAAGGTGCCTCCTCTTTCCTCTCCTCCCTGTTCCCTACCTCCTTTCCCCTTCCCTTCTCTCTTTCACTCCAGAAAAGTGGAGCACCCCTTCCCTGCATCTCAACCCTCCCCAACACTGGATATGCTCAGTCACATAAGGACTGAGCTTATCCTCATCTACTGAGGCCAGACAGCAAGGCCAGGCAAGGCAGCCCTACCAGGGGAAAGTGATACACAAGTAGGCAATAGAGTCCATGTTAGAACACCTCCCTCATCCCTGTTCCCACTCTATTCCCCAGGTGACCCACATGAAGACCACATATGTGCACATCAGCCATATATGTGCAGACTGTACATGCTCCTTAGTTGATGCCTCAGTCTATGTAAGCACCGTGGGTCTGGGTTAGTTTTCTTTATTGGTCTTCTTGTGGGGTTCCTGCCCCCTCAGGTGCTTCCTCTCCCCCCAGACACTTCCACAAGACCCTCGGAGCTCCACCCCATGCTTGGCTGCAAGTCCCAGCATAGTCTTCATCTGCTGCTGGATGGAGCCTACCAGAGGACAGTCAAGTTAGGCTCCTGGCTACAAGCATAGCAGAGCATCCTTAATAGTGTCAGAGGCTAGCTCTCTACCATGAGGTGGGTCTCAGGTTGGGACAATCATTGGTTGGACATATCCTCATATTCTTTTCCCTCTTCATTCATGCTCTTCTTGTAGGCAGGGTAATTTTTGGATCAAAGGTTTTGCGGGTGAGTTTTTAAAGGGTGAATGCAGCACACTGTTGTGATTCGGATACCTGCACAGTTTTTGCCCATAACACGTGCCCAATGAGGAATTTATTTCATTTTATTTTATTTTATTTTTTGTATCAGCAAGTACTTAGGAGAGTGACAGGAAACGAAACTGGCCTTGCTGTCTGGTGACCCCTTTTGATTGTCAATAACTAACTACAATCCTACTCGCTCTCAAATTCACCCCATCAAAGCGCTAGGAAAGCAATGTGAAATAAACAGATTCCCATATACACTTATTTTCATTATACTGTATAAATATTTTGAAATAGTGTTTTATACAAAATGAGTTGAAAGCACTTCAAATTATGATAATAATTACATTGAGCGAACTACAGTGGGAAAACCATTCCTCAGAGAGTTTCACCCTTGGTAGATTCCCAGACAAGTAAGTTAAATAAGACATTTTACGCTCACTCGTGATGCCTGGGAGAATGAATCCTAGCGTTGTCTTTAGACTGTAAACACACAGACACATAATTTGGTGAATTGTGTCTTCGAATAACGTATGATATGATTGAATAGTATTTCTTGACATATAGTATACATACATTTATATTCACATATGAATAAACCCAGCTTTGACACAGGCATATATTACTGCATAGCTTATTTTCATTCTTATAAAATATGCATGAACAATTAACAATCTGATGCTAAATAATGTTCTTGTTCTGGGGATAAGAGGAAAATCCCTTGATGTAGCTAAGTGCTCTGTGTACAAGATGGATAGATTTTCTTTTCCTTCGGAATCTGCTTCCAGACTGGTCCCGCTCCAACATTCTTTCCAATAAGTTTACAATGTGTAAAAGATGTTATAAACTCCTGCTGACTTACTGTCATCAGAAGAGTTTCAGTTTCTGAGAATTAAAGCGAACTCTCATAGACCCATAAGCCAAATCCTGCACATTTAAAACTACTGTCTTCCACTGATGTGTTGATTTTTCTTTCTGTACTTTACAAACATCATGAGTGGCTTAGCAACTGAAGGGAAAATTTAGTCATAAACAATTCTTCAGATTGTTGGTATAGTCATGATCATCCTTTGCTGTTCTTATACATCAATAATAGTAGTAAGAAAGGACTAGGGTCTCCTATAATTGCCATGGGATGGTCTATCATGCTATTTTTAATTTTTTATTATTATAATTTATTCCATTTGTATCCTGGCTGTGGGCCCCTCCCTCATCTCCTCCTAGTCCCACCCTCCCTCCCTCTTCTCCTCCTCTGCCCCTCCCAGCCCACTGTTATGTGAGGTCTTCCTCCTCTTCTATTTGATCTTAGCCTGTCAGGTCTCATCAGGACTGGTTGCATTGTCTTCCTCTGTGGGCTGGCAAGGCTGTAACCCCCAGGGGAAGTGAGCAGAGAGCCTGTCACTGCGTTCATACCAGAGAACGCCCCTGCTCCCCTTATTAGGGAACCACTTGGAGACTGAGTCTATGGGCTACATCTGAGCTGGGTTTTAGGTCCTCCCCATGCATGGTCCTTGGTTTAGGGTACCCATCTCTGCAGGGCCCCCAGGGCTCAGTATTTTTTTTCTTTGTTGGTCTCCTTTTGGAACTTTGTCCCCTCCGGGTCTTTCTATCCCCTCCTGATTTCATAAGATTCCCTGCACTCTATCCAAAGTTTGGCTATGAGTCTGAGCCTCTGCTTTGATAGCTATATCAGTTGAGTCTTTCCGAGGCCATCTATGGTAGGCTCCTGTCCTTTAGTTCCCTGTCATCTCCTGCTTCCAAGGTCTATCAAGTTTGCCCTTCTGAATGAGGATTTAGCATCTTTCCTCCTTTATTTTTTAACTCTTATCTTACCTGATATGTTGAAATTGTGCATATTTACAGGGCAACATACAATATGTGCCAATGCATGTACCATCAGGAAATAAGCAAGTCAATCATTTATACCTCTTCACACATGTTTTCCCCCCTTCAGGAATCATTAGAATATTTTCTTTCAGCCTTTGAGACATATGATACACCACCTCTATCATAGATGTCCTGCTGGGAACCCAGCAGACCAGGACCTCTCACTGCCTTCCAGCAGCATCCTAGCACCTGTCTATCAAAGTCTCCTCAGCCCACCATCCCCCTCACCCTTCCACTCAAGTTTATCAGATCCACACAAGGGAACTCGTTCAGTATTTGGCTTGCTTCTATTTAACTTATTTCTCTTAACATTAAGACCTCCAGTTGCATCTATTTATAACAAATGACAGGGTTTTAGACACTTTGTTTTAACGTACACACACACATACACACACACACACATAGATATATATGTTTGTGTACATATATATGCACACATTCACACATTGCATGTAGGGTATATGGCTATGCCCTATGTTTTTGTGTAGTCTGTCAGCTTGCAGTCTTTCACCACGGTTTGTGGTGACTATTGCCATAGAGGACACCAGCCTGCAGGTGGCGCTCCAACATACTGACTTGAAATCCAGTATTTGGACAGTAGAATCAAATATTAGCTCTGCTTTTAACTCTTTAAAGAACTCGCACACTTTTCCATAACGGCTGTGCCCTAATTTAGATTCATACCACTGGCTTGGAGTCGGAGAGCTCTCTTTTCTCTGTATTACGCCCAACCGTCCTTCTCTATTACATTTTGAAAATATGTCCTCAGACGTGAGCAGATGTCTCAATGATGATTGATTTGTGTATCTCCGGTGACTAGTAAGGTGGACCTTTAAAAATACACTTGAGGGTTGTTTGAATGTTTTCCACTGAAAAAAATCTAGTCAATTTGATTATCTGTGGAGATTATTTTGCTGTTGAATCACTTGAGCCTCTTTAATATTCTGTTCCTCGACCTTCTACCTGATGCATGGTTTTCAAATGTTCTCTTCCATTCTGTGTGTGTGTCTTTTCTTTCTTGGTGTCTTTATTATCCATTCAAAATCAATTTTTTGAAATTTTTTATTAATTACAATTTATTCACTTTGTATCCCAGCTGTAGGTCCCTCCCTCATGCTCTCCTATCCCCACCTTCCCTTCCCTTTGTCCTCCCATGCTCCTTCCCCTGTCCACTGATAACAGAGGTCCTTCTCACCTTCCATTTGACCATAGTCTATCCGGTCTCATTAAGACTGACGGCACTGTCTTCCTCTGCGGCCTGGTAAGGCTGCCTCCCACCCCTTAGGCGGGGGATATGATTAAAGAGCCAGCCACTAAGTTCATGTCAGAGACAGTCCCTGTTCCCATTACTAGGGAACCCATTTGGAGACTTAGCTGCCATGGGCTACATCTGTACAAGGATTCTAGGTTATCTCCATGCATGGTCCTTGGTTGGAATATCAGTTTCAGAAAAGAACCCTGAGCACAGTTTTTTGTTTTGTTTTTGTTTGTTTGTTTGTTTTTGTTGCTCTCCTTGTGGAGCTCCAGGTCTTTCTATCAACCCCTTATTTCATAAGATTCCCTGCACTCTGCCCAAAGTTTGGCTATGAGGTTCATCATCTTCTTTATGTTTATCCCATATTATATGGCTAATATCCACTTATAAGTGAGTATATACCATGTGTGTCTTTCTGCTTCTAGGATAGTTCACTCAAGATGGTCTTTTCTAGTTCCCACCATTTGCCTTGAAATTTCATGATTTTCTTGTTTTTAATAGCTAGTTAATATTCTATTGTGTAAATATTCAACAATTTCTGTATCTATTTCTCCATTGTGGGGTATCTAGGTTGTTTCCAGATTCTGGCTATTAGTAATAGAGCTGCTAAGAACATGGTTGAGCAAACATTCTTGTTGTATAGTTGAGCATATTTTGGATGTATGCCTAGGAGTAGTATAGATGGATCTTGAGGTAGCACTATTCCTAATTTTCTGAGAAAGCACAAGATTGATTTCCAAAGTGGTTATACAAGTTTACATTCCCACCAGCAATGGAGGAGGGTTCCCCTTTCTCCATGTCCTCTCCAGCATGTATTGTCACATGAGTTTTTAATCTTAGCCATTCTGATAAGTATAGGGTGAAATCTCAGAGTCATTTTGATTCTCATCTCCCTGATGACTAAGGATGTTGAACATTTCTTTAAAGGTTTCTCTGCCATTTGATATTACTCTACTGAGAATTCTCTGTTTAGCTCTGTACTCCATTTTTTTAATTGGATTACTTGGTTTCTTAGTGTTTAACTTCTTAAGTTCTTTATGCATTTTGGATATTAGCCCTCTGTCAGATATTGCTAAAACAATCCTATACAAAATAACAGATCTGGAGATATTTCCATCTATGATCTCAAGCTGTGATATAGAACAACAGCAATACAATCTGCATTGTACTGGCATAGAAACAGAATGGTGGATCAATGGAATCAAATAGAAGACCCAAACATAAACCCACACACTTACAGATACTTGATTTTTGATAAAGAAGCCAAAAACATACAATGTAAATAAAATAAAATAAAATAAAATAAATGTTGACATCTTGAACAAATGTTTCTGGTCTAACTGGATGTCTATATGTAGAAAAATGCAAATAGATCTGCATTTATCCCCCTGCACAAAACTAAAGTCCAAGTGGATCAAAGACCTCAACATAAAATCAGATACACTAAACCTGTTCAAAGAAAAACTGGGAAGAGCATGGAAC
The DNA here is from genome assembly GCA_028658305.1 of Pachyuromys duprasi. Lineage (NCBI taxonomy): Eukaryota > Metazoa > Chordata > Mammalia > Rodentia > Muridae > Pachyuromys > Pachyuromys duprasi. The sequence continues at coordinate 46,966,274 of CM053756.1, forward strand.
TCATAAGCTATTTGTATTTCAATAAGAGAGAGGGGGATGTAGATTTGGGTGGGTCAGGAAGAGGGGACGTTAAGGAAAGAGTTAGGGGAGTCAAAACACTAATCAGAATATACTGTATGGAAAAAATCCATTTTCAATGAGAAAAATGAAAAGAATGCAAGTGTTTGTAGTTACTTGGAACAGAAAGATCATTTTCTTTTCTACCCTAATGTCAGCATGAATGTGTCCCAAAGCTGTCACCCATGAAACCACTAAATAGGTCACCTGCAAGGCAAATGGGATTTTTAAAATGTAGTGAGAATGAACTCACAAACACAGAGAACAGTCTGAAATAAAAATTCTCTCCCTATTCCTTAGTCCACCCAGTCTTCTATAGCAAGGTACTACAAACCAAGTACCATAAATAATGGACAGTTATTTCCCTCCCTGTTCTGAAAGCTGGGTCTGAAAACAAGGTGATTGCACAGCAGTGTTTGGGAAGATCCGGTTCCTCACTGATCCAATGTCCACTTTCTCCCTCCATCCTGCAATTCCATCATTTGGGAGGTGGGGGCAGAAGAATAAGAATTTGAAGATCACTTTCAGCTATCTAGTGAGACTTTTTTTTTTTTTGAGGGCAGCCAGGGCTTGTCTTAAACAAAGAAAGCAAAAGAGAACACACAGACACAGGCAGGGATATTTGACATAACAGTAATCGTTTAGAAGGCCATAGCTGTGACTGAAGTGGAGTGACACCACATTGGCGCTGTGTTGCTGCATCCAATGCAACCTGTTTGAGAAGGCTATTTAGCAAGCAGGGTAGAAAAATCAACTTTCACAAGATGGCAAGGGAAGTGAAGTAAAACTCTAGTTAGAGGAAAGAGGAAAGTGGACTGAGGATTAGAGAAGCAACTCAACACAATGTAGCAAGAGATGATTCGTGGTTGCGGTGGGTAGGGGAAATATGGTGAATACAAGGTCAGTGCTAGAAGGGGCCAATGGGGCCAAAAAGGAATAGGTAGGGATGGAACGGTGAGCATGAGAGATAAGGTCAGAGCCAGAAGCTTGGAATTTTAGGCTTAGAAGGGACTTTGAATTTATTTTCAGTGCACCGAGTGATCAAGAGCATAATGTTCTGACATGTTCTAAAAATCATGATTCTCTCTTGTTTGGCCTGTCCCTAGTGTCTACAGACACATAGGCACATCTAGTAGCCACACTCCCAATGGCTAGACAACCCTTTCTAATGAGCTTGGTGAAGACTGGTGATCATAAAGAAAAAAAAAGTATTTTTCCACGATGATGTGAAGTTTTCTGGTTTGGGGGGCTGGTGATTTGAGAGCATGTTAAAATGTCATCTGGAAATAAACAACTGGTCACAATGGCTCACCAGTGAGAAACTTAGCACCTTGGCCACCTACATCTATTATTCATCCATCTATTACTCACATTTTTTCCTCGTCACAAGTATAAACTGGTACAATGAAATTTATTATGACGCATCATTGGTGGAAGATTCCCAAGTAAATGCAACTCATCACCAAATTATGCATTATGCCTGAGTTATTTTTTGATGTCCCGGGTTCTTTAGAGGTTTGTGGCTTGGGAAGGGAAATGTGCTCCTAACAGCTCTGTTTGGGCTCTGTTGCTTCTAGCTTCCCACTAAATGGAAAAGGCTCTGTTTCTGGGATTGAAGAGTTGGAAACCAAGTGCTTAGTAGCCAAGTACTTTATCTTATCCTCAGTCCGTGATGGAGAGAGTATAGACACCAGTCACCATTTGTACAAAGGTCTGCCCTGCAGGTACATATTGGGGACTGTGGAGGTGGGTGGACAGTCTGAGTATTAACACCTGCTTCATTGTTTGTGTGCCAGAGCCTAGTAAGAGCTGAAATGAGTTTCCGATAGCATGCCCATCCCTTTGTTTCCATAATAGCATACCCCCACGGTACACATTTCTGGTATCCAACATTCCCCAAGTTCCTTTCCAAACTGCTTCTCTCCCTGGAGCCTCACAGCTATGCCATGGGAGCATGGCCAGATCGCAAGTGCTCCTGAACCTTCAGGAGGCATGCAAGGGAGAGCATTGATGAAAGCTGCGTCAAGTTGAGCAGCAGCAAACTTAAGTCAGCGGCCTTTTGTGGAAAAGCGACATATTTTTCGAAGTAAAACTAATATTGCCTAAGCCCCAGAAACTTGACTTTGTGTTGGACCTCCCTGTGGGAAATACGTGGAAATAATCTAGATGGCTTTATGGTTATGAAACCTGGCTTTTAATGTTATGAAAAGAGAACAGGTTGATGTGAACACTTTTATGGTGATTTGTGGTGCTTACCATATCCTGTACTTCTGCCTCTCAGGCAACATGCAAATAAACTTCGGTATTACAAGAAAGCTTTCATGTTCAAATGAAGCACACGCACATGCACCCTTGCAGAAGGAAGACAAAGCAACAAGAATCTCAAGGTGAAGAATCACGGGGGACAGTTTCTGTGACTCAACAGCCCACCTCTCACTCAGCACAGATATCTGTGCTCTTTGTGTCTCTACAGATTTTTCACTTCCAGGATATTTCAATGCCTCATCATGGGCTTTCTCTGCATCACACACATTAAGTTCCCTTCAGGACTTTTCATGGCTGCTTGGATCCACCTGGCATAAGAAGGCAGCAAACACAGTAGCTATAGGAAAACCAGAGTGTGTTCCTCTTAGTACCAGATGCATAACACTGCAGGTCAGCATTGTGCAAACCAGGCCACTATCTCATAGGTAATACCTTGTCACCCAAATCTTCTGGTGAAAGGTCATGGGAGGATCTCTGGGAACTCTTGCATGGTGGCATTGTTTCATTTCAAGACCTGATCTCATTCTGAAGGATTCGCTCCTGATATCTTGGGTTAGGCTTCTGATACCAGAGTATGGAGCTGGCAAGCTTCATGTAATCAGGTTATTAGCTCCTGTCTAGTGCTGAATAACATCCCACTAGCCAAATACATCTTGGTTTATTTAATCGTTCGCTTACATACAGGCATGTTTATTGTACCCCCAAAACTTGTGCTGGTAACTAAAGCTACTGTGAACATCTATGTTCAGCTTCAGTGGAAGGTCTCTTTATATGGATATAGATATGGTTAAATACTGGGCTCATTTACCATTGTTTCATATGGCTAAAACTACTTAATGTCATAAGAAATGTCCACGCTGTCTGTCAAGATAACAGTACCGTGTGGCATTCTGCCAGGTTCTGGGTTTTGGTATTCTAACCACAGTTTATTCATGTCTTCAGAGCTTTTTAATCCTGTGTGTCCTGTTAAAATAGGCTGGCATCTCATCATGTGCCTATTTACCTTTATGTATCTACCTTTGTTGATGATGTGTCAAGATCCGTGGTGAATTTTTAAGTCAACATGATTTATATTGTTTTTTTTAATATTTAGTGTGTTTTGAATAACAGTAGTTTGCCACAAATAAATCTTTAAATTTCTTTCTGTTGCTCCTGTTTTCATTCTCGTACCATTGTCTTATCAAAGTGGAAAGTTCTAATATTAATGCAACTTATTAATACTTTTTATTTTCTCTTTACACATCATGCATTTTCTGATGGATCTTAAAATTTTATTCTCAATCCATCCACCCAGATTCTCTCTAGTTGTCTTTGGAAAATTTGCACCTCTCATTTTATATTACATTTAGGTCTCAGACACCAGATTGTCTCTGTCTACACACACTTTTTATCAAGTAATTGTTGGCCTCTTGTTTTCTTATCACTTTATTTTGCTTCTTTATCCACCATTTTCCCTGCAAAATATCCACTCACCGTTTTTGCAGATACATGTAATCCGGAGAAGTGTGGGGTAACCGTTTCCTAAGAATGTACCAAACAAGTTGGCCATGGTAGCTCACAGTTGTAACCCTACCACTCACAATGTTGTAGAAAAAAGGAGCACTGTATTGGAGGCCAACCTTGCCTACCTAGCAAGTTCCAGGATAGTCGCAGCTTACATACAGTGAACTAGTCATGCCTGTGCACATGCTCACATATATGTACACACACACACACGGCAAGACAGCTTGTGGTGGTACATATTACATACATGTGGGAGAGCAGCTGATCTAAGTAACATTGACACTGAATGGAAACCAACCATTTTTCTTGAGATTCAAGGCACCAATCTAAAAGCTAAAGGAATTCTCTATGCAGTGAATTGACCTAACGGGAAATGCAGAGAAGATGACTTCATATTTCTAACCGAGCCCCCTCACTTTCACAAATGAAGCCAGCGCAGAGCAAGACCTGTATGACTAGCTAGGCACATCTGGAGTGAAGCAAAGCTTCATACATGTGGGGTATTTTTTTGTTGTTATTCTTTGTAAAAAGTGAGTTAACTGCATCCATTTATTACAATAACAGTGAAGGAAATTGAAAGATATTTTCCGAGAAGCTTGATATAGTCAATGAAACAATTACTATTTCACTTCATGTGTTTGTTATTATTATTGCTGTTTCATTAACTACTGTGTTCAAGTAATGTGCATTATGGCTGATGATCCAACATGTAGAAGAGAGAAAAAAATGTCTTTAATTCAAGATTTATTTTCTCATTCCAAAGTAGGTCACTACATTAGAGCCATTCATTCTAAAATAAAACCTGAGCAATAGTTTTGGGATTTAATTCCCATATTCTCTCTCTCTTTTAGTATAAGTTGTTCTGAAAAATGACTTTCATCCATATATAATGTTATTAGGTATATCAACAAAACCATTAAACGTATTTATTAGGTGTTAATAGGTATGCAATATCTTCTTTACTTTTATGACAGCTGAATTAGGTGGCTCAGTGTCAGAGAGCCTACAGTTCAAACAAGTCCTGCTGCATTTCCTAGTACCTCACACATTCAGCAAGAGGCTTGATTTAGATTAACTCATTCTGCTCCACTTTGAAGGTTCAGATTTTAACTTATTCGTCTATCATACACGTGGATTCCCAAACTCTACCTAATATCATGTACTCAATTTAACAAAATTGAGACTAAGTAGCCAGGTATAATCGATTGAGTTACAAATAATGGAGTGCTTGTTTGTTTCATTGGGATAATAATTTAACATCTGTTACGTTCTTTGCATAAAATTAGTTCAGTGGCATATACAAAATTGAAATATGTTTAAATTATCATTTAAGGACCTGTTAGCATTAGAAATAAAACACAGACAATAGAAGTGGGAAAGGCAACCCTAACACCCTCTCCAACACCTGTATGTGTTAAGAGTGATGATTTTGACAGGATCATGGCCTCCAGCCACACAGGTCTGAAGCCCTGACACCCTGACTCACCTATAAACAGCTTTCTGTCCTTGAGTGCTAGTGCAGGCCTGCTCCCTGTACCACAGGTGACCTTGTGAAGCAGCAATCTCAGGAAGCAATAATGGTCTCCTGCTCTAGAGCAGCATTTCAGGGTTAGGCTTAATTACCTCTGGATATTGCTTACTCCATGTTTCTGTGACTCAGGGCTAAAACCAGTGTGTGAATTTTACCTCCAACGAGGCAGCTCCATGGCCAGGCATTGCCATGAAGGTGGCTGAGAAATGAGGTAAAAGTGTGAGAATTTTGTGAAGGCTAAAGAACATTAACAGTACACTTCCAATTAAAACTAGTAACCTTTCTAGCATGTACATGAAATCAAATGTGCAATGCAGTCACTTGATTTACTGTCTGCTCCATGTGGTAAAACTAGGAACAATTTGATTAAAGAGTATATAGCTTGGTCACAGAAGGCTAGGAAGTGTGTGTGTGTGTGTGTGTGTGTGTGTGTGTGTGTGTGTGTGTGTGTGTGTGATGTGAGTGAATGTGTGGGGTGATATATGGGAATATGTTATCCAACAGTGAAACAAAGGCAGAAAAATAAGCACGTTGTCAGAGTTTATAGAATAGTGTATATATGGAAAAGTGTATATGTCTGAAATTAAAAAAAAAATACTCAGGAGGCTGAGGCATAAAGGCCATGAGTTCCAGACCAGCTCACATTACATGTAACATTTTATTTAAAAGTCAATTATATGCATAATAAAATAAATTAAATACAGCAGAAGAATATTTTAATAAGAAAAAGTTGTCTGCATGCCGTTAGTAATACCCTGGTTTGATACAGTCCTTAATGGATTTTATAATTGCTTAGCACATTTGAGTGAACAAAGTATTATGAAATACAAGTTATAACACAAGATATAGTTATAATAAAAGAGATGTGAAGCCCAAGACAATAAAGCAAATGGGTAAAAGTTGGTAAAAATAAGCTTCAAACATGAACTATAAATACTCACAATAACATGGGAATATTAAAAGAGGGATAGTGATTTTTTAAATTGAATAAAATTTAGAATACATGTACAAGAGAAACATAAGATAAGTACAACTTCAGTCCTTCTGTTTAGAGTCTTTGTTTTAGTAGATGGACGACAAAAGAAAACAAATCCTTGTGAGGCTGTAGACGAGTCCTTCTATCAGTGTGATCTGCTGTGAGGACCACAGACAGAACAGAAAACCAGACCTCGATATGGAGAGAAAACAGCCAGCCCTCACACATGAGTCACCACAACCACATTCTCTGTTTTCAGCCTTACTGTTGCCTGTGGCAGGTTATAAGATGCGTCAACAAAATCTGGCATCTGATTAGAGTTTACATTGTCCATCTATCATAAGCAAACAGTCACGAGCATAAAGTGTTCCATAACACTTACGTGTCAGAGAACAGTAATGACAATTATGATCAAACCCCTGCCCCGTTGTGAAAACAAAAACATAATGAGTTTGACTGATTTTCTTTTGCTGCATGTAGGAACTTCATGAGCTGGTCATGTTCTTTCTCACCTACAGCCCCAGTTTGTGGATTAGACAGGGATCAATTGACAGGATTTTCAGGTCAAGAAGCCAACTGTAAGGTTGAAGGTAACCCACACATCTGAAGAAGGTGATGTGATTTTATCTGGCATTTGGTCAGGGTATCTTCACAGAGGTAGGATGATCTCACACTGAGGACCACGAGCTAACATCTGTTTATCTTTATACTGTGGTGAGCGATGTGATGAACAGTGATCAAACTGTCCTTGTATGACTATAGTGATTTTATATAACAGTAAACAGTGGGGAAGAGACAGAATCTTAGTAGAATGAAAGCTAATGAAATACAGCCTGTGAAGTTAATAAATGCTTCCATAAGGAGACTCTAGTTAAACTCCAAAGTGACAGAGTTAATCACAAGAAATGAGGAAAATAGATTTTTATGGAAACTGGCTGGGGGGAGGGGGGAGACACAAGCTTTAAGCTATTGTGAAGACTGGAAAAGTTTATTTCCTTTGCTGTAAACACTATACTATGATATTTAAAGAAAACAGAATCAAAAAGAGGATTGTGTGAAATAATAGGAGATTAGGTGGGTGGGAAACTTCGGATTTACATAAAGTTTTGAAATTGGTGCAATGTGGAGGACTGTGTTTCAGAATACAGTAAAAAGTAGTGAAGCTGGAGGTGGAGAGTCACACGGAAGATTCACCACTGAAAAGAATGTGGGATCTGGGCTGCAGAAGAACTCCAGGGTGAGCTGGATGGATTCAGGAGAATTCTATAGGGTGGTGCGTTGTTCTGCATATGGGAAATGTGCACACCTCAGGGATCAGACATTTGGCTTACGAATAAAAATCCATTTTCAGATAATATGATTTTCCTAGCTTTTAATTAGAAATGGTTCTCTGTAGTGTTACTTTAAAGGAAATAAAACTTCTTGAACTCAGTGGCTGGCTCTTTGACCTCCCCACCCCCTGTGGGAGGAGCAGCTGTGTTAGGCCATAGAAGAAGACATTGAAGCCAGTCCTGATGAGACCTGATAAGCTAGGGTCAGATGGAAGGGAAGGAGGACCTCCCCTATCAGTGGACTTAGAGAGGGGCAGGGGAGGAGATGAGGGAGGGAGGGTGGGATTGAGAGAGAATGAGGGAGGGGGCTACAGTTGGGATACAAAGTAAATAAACCGTAATTAATATAAAAATTTATATAAAAAAAGAAAAGAAAACATGTGTACCAGCTAATACTTTAATGCTCAGCTACCTTCCTTTTGTGGGTGGTGAAGTTCCTATTCTACTTTAAAGCAGATGGTTTGCAGCAAGGCTGGCGTAGTTCTCTTTTCAAACAGCAAGGGGCACTCGTGTGTAAGCTTGATGCCTGGTTCAGGGCTCTGTGGCATCTTAGAGCTTGGTTGCAGATTCCACAATTGACTTCCTACCTCTACGTGTGTGTCTCCAACAAAGAGAACACACCTCCTCTGTTGCCACTTACGGTGCTGTTGGGATTTTATTTTATTTTATTCCCCTTTTATTTAATTACTAGAAAGAGAACAAAACAAATCCCAGTAAGTCAGGACACAGAGCATATAAAGAAAAAAAAAATGTTTCTTCTATCAGTTGTTGAGCATGTGCCGAATACTTTGCTCCTGGTCTTAACAGGCCCGAATTGCCAGGCTTCCCACATAAAGGAAGTGCATTTCTGAGTAATTAAACACCTGTCAAATGATTAAACAGTAAAAGCCAGAGGCAGGATTCAAATTTAAACAATGCACAGTCAATGGGATCAAGTCTCTCCAGCTCCCATGTTGAAATAGGTACCCCGGGGTGTAGAAGGCACCAGCATCTCTTCCCATTTAACAAAGACATTTTTGTCCATTTTCATATGTTAATGCTCAAGTCAAATGCCTTCCACAAACCCTTTGAGCCAGAGGGCGATTTCTTCCGTCAGAGTGTTTATTAGAATCCCACTCATGTCCCATCCCGATGTAGCTCTGCTCTGTGGGTGCTGGGTGAACATGCCTTTATACAAGAGGAATTGAAAATGAAATGCTCTGAAATTGAGACTTTCACTGCTCTGGACCTTCAGAGAACAGCTTTGTACCGCAGTATCTACCAGGCAAGCTTCTGTAACGGGATGTAATTAGGCTGACAGTCAATGTGAGCTCTTGAATAAAAGATCAGGTTAAGGATTTATTATTATTATTCTTTAGCTTTAGATGACTTTGAAGATTTCATAATTTCTCAGAGGCCTGTAATAGAAATCACAGTGTGCCTTAGTGGTTGTTGATCCCATGCTTGGCCATTTTCACCTGTGGATGGCCAAAGATAAAGCTCCTGGACTTCAACCTACTGGTCCCATAGGCTTAAACAATGTTCATATTTACATGCAAACCCCCTCCTAAACATTATAGTAAAATTCTGTCTTCCACAGGCAATCATATGTCAATGGAACCAAGTTGAAGACTCTGGTCCATGCTGTAAGGTGATGGCACAATCTGCTCTTGGAAACATTGAGTCTTGCTGTTTAATGGGATTACAAGAGTATTATAGTTAAATTATACAAATATTGTCTGTGTTAAGCCACGCATAGGGTCACTTCTGGATATGTGCTTAGGGTGTCACATCTATATTCACATATGTGTGAAGATACATGTCTGTTGTTCACGCATATGTACCTCTGTGAGCAGGTGCATGTTCACGTGGGTGGCTATGTCTATAAATCTGTAGGTAGTGCTCCTTTGCATGTGGTCTTTCATGTGGAAGCATGCACACATGCCTCTGTGGGTATGAGTCCATGTTCATGTGTGTGCGCGTACATGTGTGCATGCGTTTGTGTGAGCAGATACCTGGTGTCTTCCTCAGTAACCTGCCATCTTTCTCCTTGAGGCAGGGCTTCTCACTGGAACCCGGAGTTCACTGATCCAAGTAGGCAGGCTGACCGGTGAGGCCTCGAGCTGCTCCAGTCTCTGATAGCACTGCGCAGGCTTTTTCTGAGGAAGCTCAGAATCCAATCTCAGGCCTCCACGCTTCCACAACAAGCACTTTACTGACTGAGATACCTCTCAGCCCCTTCAATATATGTCTTAAATCCAACTGATTATTTTGATAGAGCCACTGTTTTATCAATGAGGTATTTTTTTTTCCTCCATGGCAGACAGAGTGTCACGTGATTTTTTTTTCCATTTGATCCTCTCTATTTATCAGTCTAAATCTCTAAAGTGAGATGAGGCAACTTCTAACTCCCAAATGCCAAGAGAGATAATAAGAAATCAAATGAACACTAGACCCAAGCGTTTAGGTTATGTTCATATGCCCAAATCCCTCTTTTTTGCTAACAAAATGATCACTGTCAGGTGAACATAGAAGATGAATATGTTTTCCAGGGCAGCCAAAGCTATCTCGTGGCCGACCCCAAGCTGCCACACATTTACCATTTCTGTAATACACTCATTTTCTGTGAGAAAACCAGTCAGGACCAGGGACTATTACCATGTCTGTCCTGCGATTTTACCCTATTAAACTGAGGGTCAGGCTTCCACCTAAGATCATTTGCCACAGCAATATAGCTGAGTAGCCAGGAAGAAAATCATTTCCTGAACTTTTTTGTTGACATTCTGTTATGTCATTATAATTATTGTACCATATAAAAGAAATAAGGTGGCCATACATCATAATTGTTGCACCATATAATAAAAGTATGGTGACCAACAATTCACAGTTCAAATTCCCAGTGTTAGGAAGTGAAGTTATGTGTTTGAAAACTGTGATAAATCTAGATAATTTCAACCCAACTAAAACGTACGGTCACTGTAACGAATGTTTGGTTGTACACACACCCATAGGTCACCTGGCTTTGCTCTGGGAATATGGCCCTACCTGGAGTGAAAATTACAGAAGAGAGTTAATGAATGAAGCCTTTCCTATTGTTGTGGGAAACTTTGCTGATAATGAATACATTAAATATTGTGATTAACACAGATGTTAATGACTGACAGAAAACTGAGATATTATTTTCTTATGAATGTATGTTTGAAACACTCTTGAACTTATTTATGCTTTCCATTTGTTATTTTTCAAAATCTTTTTAAATGAGAATTGAAAGACATTACTTTTGTTTAAAGAATAAACAACAAGGTATTTCAATGACAAAATATGTGCGGCTCAGTGGTTAGGAACAGTAGATGTTCTGGCAGAGGACTGGAGTATGGTAGTCAGCTCCATTATGGTGTCTTAAAACCACCTATAGCTTCAGGCTCGGGGTCTCTGACACCATCTTCCAGCTTCTGCATGCACTGGAAAAAAGTGGTGCACAGGCATATATTTGAGCAAAATTTCATACACATGAAAAAACAAATAAATCTTAAAAAGAAATGCAAAAAATAGACCAAATAAAGAGGATGCAGAATGCTTCCTGAGGGCAAATATGGG
>CM053756.1:46978012-47033712 GCA_028658305.1 Pachyuromys duprasi
CTAGAGTTTTTGATCTTAGCCAATCTGGTTGGTGTAAGGTGAAATCTCAGAGTCGTTTTGATTTGCATCTCCCTGATGGCTATTACCTTCCATTCTTTAGCATATCTTGTCTCTATAAATTTCCAACTCCTTTCAGAACTCTCTTTTCCACTTCACATTTTCCCCCATTAACAGAACTCCTGGCTGTGAGAAACCAACCAGGAACTTTTTGACTTGGTTTCAGAAAATAGACCACTTTCTTTTTCTGTTTCTGTGCAGACAAAACAAAAAACCCTTAGGGGGATTAGGTGAGAGAGGAGAGAAATGAAATTGCCATCAACATATAGGGGAACAATTCCTTATAGAATACAGCATCTCATTTTCAAAAAAGCAAAAATCAAATGAAACACACAGATGACTGTAAGCCAGGGGCCCTGTGGAAAATTTAAAATTCTATTTAATGAAGAAAGAGTATAAAATTGAGAAGAAAGTTGAGGAAAGTGTATTAATATTCATGGAGCATTCTACCTAGAGTAGAAACTCACCTACAAATACATTCTAACGTTGGTAAGTCAGAGCAGCAGACACTGTATTTTAGATAATCACAGAAGAACTGATTAATAAAGCCATGTGTTCTCAAGAGAAACAGGAAGCCAAGACCTGACCTTGAGCACAAAATAATAGATAGAAAGATGGATGGATGGATAGATAGATAGATAGATAGATAGACAGACAGACAGACAGACAGACAGACAGACAGACAGACAGACAGATAGATAGATAGATAGATAGATAGATAGATAGATAGACAGATAGATAGACAGATAGATGGATGGGTGGATGGATATTTTAGCTTTTACATATTAGCCAACAAAGGCTTACAGCTGAAGTAGAATCACACACACACACTTGGTATTGGTGCAGCTACTCCTAAGAGAGATGGCCTGTGATTTTTCCCTGTCTTGATTGGCAATGCCCTTCCTATTCTAAAGAGTGTTTAAACCTGAAGTCAGCCAGCGACCCAATGTTGAGTGACTTTTAACTTAATCAATTATCTCTTTGACTTGTTTGGGTCAAAACAACCGCCGTTATCACTAGTGTGTGTAGATTAATGCTGTAACTTGACTGGTCTCAGTGCAGACAGTTTCCAGCTTTTGTATCAGTTTCAACTCCAGCACATCCTGCCAAATGGAAAATGATGTCTTTTTGTTTTCTAAGGAGAGAAAAGGTATGAATCCACATGGGAGAAGAGGTGGGAAGAGCTGGGAGAAGTAGGGGAAGGGAAATTTCTAATCTACTGCTTTTTCCTATGACCCTAATTTTTATGCACTCCAATTGCTGATTTTCTCTAATGTTTTAGTTGATTAAATGATGATTAAGTTCTATACTTATTAAATTCTATGGTACAGAACATTTGAGCGAAGTTTTATTTATTTTTTTGACTATGTCTTTTTCAAGACATAGGTGAGTTTATTTTTCTTATATCAACACGTAGAAATTTGTTGCATTATTACAAGTACTTAACATAGTTACATGATATCTTTCTTCTTGGTTGTGTTAAACTTGGATAATGCTATTTAGAGTATTTATTGTAAAGTGGTGTGTGAGGATGCTCCGGGCAGCCTTCCTATCATGTTGGATACTTGTGAATTGATGGCGAGACTTTGGGACCTGCTACTTTCCTCTAGAGGTAACACTGAACTGATTGTTGCAATTAATAATATCCTCTGCTTTTAGCTTCTAATTCAACTCAAAGTCATTTTTGTCCAAATCATAAACTCTGATTTTTCTAAATCATGATTGGCACTCTAATATTACTTATAGAAACCATCTTCTCAGTAGGAGACATGCATTTACTTCTTTCTGAGTTCTTATATTAAAAATCAGAATGGATTTTTTTCATAGAACTTCTATTAAAATTCAGGAACATTTACTATTAGTGAGCCTCTTGGGGTTTGTCTTCAACACAGCTTCTGGGCTGTTAGTAGAAAGTTAGCAAAGTTGATAGAAGCACAGATGTCCTCGGATTCATCTTCTATGATTCAGCATTATGAGAGTAAAACCCCGATCTTGGATACATGACTTAGCAAAACAGAGTGCTTACAGAGGACCAGAGTATAATCTCTGGAAACACATGGTTTCTTACAACGCCTTGTAGCTCTTTCTGGATTCTGTTGGTACCTGAATTCACATATGCCAGTTCGTGGTGGCATACCCCTATAAATTCAGCCCTCAGGGAGGCAGAGGCAGACAGATTTTGAGGCCAACCTGGTCTACAAAGTGAGTCCTGGGCAGCTAAAGCTACACAGAGAAGCCCTGTCTTGAAAAACAAAAACAAACAAATAAACAAACTTAACTATGGCCAGAGGGATAGAGGTGAAGATGAAAAGGGGAGGGAGGAGAAGAGGGAGGGAAGCAGGAAGAAAGAGAGGGAGAAAATGAGAGAGAGAGAGAGAGATTGAGAACATTAGAGCTGGGGCTGAGGCTTGTGAATTAGAGGGATTTAGTAATAACCGCATTTACCATTAAGATTTATAACAACACTTACTAAGTTCTGGAATGAAAATACAAATAGCCGAAAGAAGCCTATGTAATGCTTAAGGTAGTTAAGAGGGAATCTGGAGACCAGAGGACTTCCATGTTTATGGGCTCTTCTGTTTAGATCAGCATGGGTCTAACTTCCAAGCTTGGAACGTAATGATGGTATTGTCTCTTTCAAGCCTTGTATTTTCAAAAATGGAAGATGTTTGCATCTTCCACGTGCATATATGTACTACCTAAATTAGAGCAGTTACTTTAGACCATCCTCCAACAGCTTACTAGCAGAACACAATTTCATAGTAATCCATTGTCATCATTGCTTTCTGTTGCTGAGATGAAATAGCCTGTCAAAAAGCCTCATCCCTCCTGACCAGTGTTTATGATACTGGAAGTTACTCTGTAATTATTAGGAGATAAGAGTAATTATCATTATCTCTCAGATACAAACCTTGCGAGATACAGCAGTAATCTGACTGCAAGATACACTGGTGACATAATGGCACAAATACTATGAGGGTAACTACTTGTTTTTTGGTTGGGTATTGGGCCCACTGCATGAGCTGGAACCCACAGCTGGCAGTGCTAGAGTGGCCAAGAGCCTGAGACTAGCTAGGTCAAGGGGAAAGCGTACTATTATTATTCCTGTAAATAAATATAGCAGTAAAATGCATCAGAAATATTGGTGAAATTGTGACAAATCGTAAGTATTTTGTAACCTAAGGATTCCCTTTGCCATTAAACTGGCTATCCCTATTTTCACATTAATAGTTTCAAATACCCATGTCTAAAAGGATTTTATATGGCCTTCAATGATATTCAATGATTGATCTACTATGAAGTAAAAATATCAGATGCTTTACTATATTTTTCTTTCTTCTTCTTAAAAGAAACAGTAATTTCTACCTTCAATTTTTTTCCTCTCAACTCTGTGGGGAATCACATTATGTTTTCTGGTTCTGTGAAAGAGAGAAAAAAATTTACTGATTATTTCTCCTCAGGGGTAATAGGCAAATTTTCAATTCTGCATGTTTCTGACAAGCAGCCACCAGATCCACGACTTAGAGAATATTCAGTTTCTGAAAACAACTAGAATCCAAACACGCCTTCCCTTTTAGATACTCTATATACTAAGATTAACACATGTAATTAATCATCCATTAATTTTTATCATACAATATGAATTTTATAGACTTCACCTGATATGCTGGATCATAATGTTTCATTTAAAATCACTAATGATCTTTTGTTGGGTTTTGAGCTTATTGTTTGTATTTACTCATAAAGGTGCTATTTGGAAAATACAAGAAGCGTTAAAGCTATGCACCGTTTAAAATCTCTCCCTCATACAAAGATTCCTTTATGGAGGAAGGTCAAGCAGGGGAGAAATAGTCTAGTTCTTTCCAGAATAATTATATATGAGGGGACTGACTAGATGGCTTAACAGACTTACCCCCAAGCCTGATGACATGAATTTAATCCCCAGAGCCCACATGGCAGATGGAAAGAACAAAGTCCTTGAGGGTTTCCTCTGATCTCTACAAGTACCCTTTCCTCTCAACATGTAATACAGACACCAAAGAACATGCCAGAAGGGACGGTAAAGTTTGCATGTTTGGGGGGAAAGTCTTTGCAGGGAGAGTAATATGACTTGGATCTGGAGCTGATAGGAATTCACATGATTAAAATGAATGGGAAGAGTAGTATAGCAAATAGATCAGATAGGGAAATAGAAACGCCTAATATCTAGCAAGTTTCTCTTGCAGCATCAGAGGTGAGGCAATTGGTGGGAAGAGAAGCATGATGAGGGCTGTGATGACATGGTGCTGATTCTGGACACAGAGAATGTTACCAGCAATTAATTCAACCAGCATTTCCATTAAAAAGTATCAGGGTCCCCTGTATTTGAAATTAGATTTTGAATGATACTTTTGTAGGTGGTTTTTCTAACACCATGGTTCTTGGCCATGGTGTTAAAATTACCTAAGTGAGCGATTACCCTTTGAAACAGATATTTTGATCTTATGTTTAACTAATTTTTCAACGCTCTTGCCACTCTTCTCAAGATAAAAATCTATAGGTACCTTTTGTTGCCTTACCCAGACCTTCTTCAGCTTCTCAACACTGAAGACAAAAGCCACCCTCCTCCAGCCTGTGTGCAGTGCCTACATGAACTTGTACATAAGGAGATATGTTTTAGGTGGGTAGGCTTGGGGAATGAAAATGTGTGGAAGACCAATATGGATACATTCTTCAGTATATTGACTCTACCCCCCCCCATCTTTGAAACTGACAGGTTCAACGCTGGCTCACACAGCACACAACATCTCCCATTTCCAGTGGGAGCATTCATCTCTGTTTATTGGAAATGCTTTTTCTATTCAACAGACATAGATACCTAGGGAATGAAAGAGTATGAAATACATACTTTTTATGTATTTCTCTTGTTTGGTAGCTCATGGGTGTAGTTTTGTTTTTCAGTGGAGTGTTGTAGGAGGACAGTCTACTTCTCTGGACACCACCTGGTCTGGATTTGATGCACAGTTCTGCAAATGAATTTCTGGCTTATGGTTGAGACTTTTGATGAAGTTGTGAAACAGTCTAGCACAACTGATCTTAAAGTGCTTCAGATTTCTCTTTGTGAAGTTAGCTTCTTTATATATTGAACTAATTTTGTCTGTGATTCTGACACAGTGGTGAGGATGTTGAAATGTAGAAGTGTTTTCTCTTCTCCTTCTCGCCCTCTTATTCATCTTCCTTCTTTTGTTTTGTCTCCCCTACTTGCATCTCCTCATCACCCCCAGCCTGTTTTTATTATTACATTTTTTTTTCAGACACAGTCTCCGTGTAACTCTAACCAGCTGCAAACCCATTTGTAATCATTTTGCCTTCTCTGTTAGGTTATAAGGACTGCACATTTTGTGATTTTTTTCTTTGATTCAGACAGGAGTGTTGTAGAAAGCAGACAGCCTGTGAAATAGAATGCACTGAGTTTTTATGATTGTGTGTGTGTGAATCTTTGTATTTCTGGTGTCTAAATATTAATCCATGAGGCATGTCACGGTACATGTTCCCACTCAGAATTCCGTGTGTGAATAAGATGCTAGCACAGAGAAGTGGGGAGTGAGAGACAGGCTTCCTTCAGCTGACTCTGTTTTTAAGCATCAAACTACAGACAACAAGTACAACAATTCTGAAAACACCTTCGGCTTACTAAAGATGCAGCAGGCTTTCTGCAGCATAGGGTTCTGTGTGAAATCTAAGACTGTTCCACCTGGTTTAAAAATCCTGCAGTTAGGGACATTATGAGGTGCTGTCTCTTGACATCACTGGCTATATGCTCATTTGTTTAAACACACTTTTGCATTGTTTCAGAATATTTAAATCATTATCTTTTGTGTTAATAGTTTTTAAACAAATTTGAATATCTCTTCCTTTCTCTACTACTATTTGTGGCTTTTTGAAAATTCTGAATCTAATGAAGCTTTTCTACTACTTTGACAAATTTTTCTTTAGTGCTACTTATGAATTATGGATTTATTTCCAATGTTTTATCTATTATAATACTATATTTTTCAAAATAACATGACATAGGACTTGTAAGATGGTTCAGCAGTTAGAGGCATGCATGCCCAGGCCTGAAAGTCAGAGTTTGTCCCCACATTCCACTATAGGGAATAGCTCTTTTGGTTCTTACACTCTCACACACAAATACACAACACAAAAGAAAATTAAAGAAATTAAGTGGAGCGAGGGCATACAACTTTAATCTGAGTAGTGTGGAGGTAGATACATAGAAGAATCCTGTTTCTAAGAAAGAAAGGGGGGAGGAAGGAAGGAAGAAAGGCAGGAAGAAAGAAAAAAAGAAAGCAGAAAGAAAGAAAACAACTTTTAAAAGATCCTAATTTAAAAGTTTAAAAACAAATGATTTCTCTGGGCTGGAGAGATGGTCAATAGTTAAAAGCAGTTGCTACTCTTTAGTTATCCAGTTACCCAGAGTTCACACTTCTCTGTGGACTCATACTCTCTAGAACTGTAAAACCAGATGATAAGATATCCTGTACAGCACTCCCTGGGCTCCTGCATTTATGTGAGATACGCACAAGAATATCCAAATAAATAAAAACATAAAATGACTACATTTATTTATTTATTTCATCACTTTTTACCTTGATTCCCACCTCCTCCCTCCTCTCCTCCCAGTCCCACTCTTATGCACCCTCCTCCCAGTACCCCTCTTCTTTTTCTCAAGAGAGGGAAAGCCCCCAAGGGGTATCAACCAGGATACCACAAGTCACAGTGGGAGGAAGTGCACTCTCCCCCCCTGAGGCCTGACAAGGCAACCCAGCAAAGGGGAAAGGGATCCAAAGGCAGGCAACAGGGTCAGAGACAGGCGTTGTTCCCATTGTTAGGGGACTCTTCTGTTGACCAAGCTGCATATTTGCTACATACGTATGGGGTCTAGATCCCGCTCACGCATGCTCTTTGGTTGGTGGTTCAGTCTCTATGTACTTTCATGGGCCTAGGTTAGTTGACTCTGTAGATCTTCTCGTGGTGTCCTTGACCCCTCAGACTCCCTCTATCCTTCCTTCCATGCTTCCACAGAACTCTCAAGATTGGACTATTGTTTGGGTATAGGTCTCTGCATCTGTTTCCATCAGCTGCTGATGAAGCTTCTCAGAAGACAATTATGCTAGGCTCCTGTCTACAAGCATAGCAGAGTATCATTAATAGTAACAGGGATTGGTTCTCTCTTATGAGGTAGGTTTCAAGTTGGGCCAGTGATTGATTTGTCATTCCTTCAATCTCTGCTCTTTCTTTACATCTATATTTCTTGTAGGCAAAACAAATTATGGGTGGGTTGGTGTCTCTTTCCCTCCATCGGCAGTCCTCCCTGGCTACATGAGGTGGCAACTTCAGGCTCCTTAACTCCTGCTGCTAGAACTCCCAGCTAGGGTCACCCTCATAGTTTCCCTGGGGCTCTCCCTGCCCCAGAGATGCAGCCCACCAATTTCCAATCTCTCTCCTATTCCTCTGCCCTCTCCCCATACCTACACAACTCAGTTACTCTCCCCACCCCTCCCCAACCCAGTTCCTTTCCTGCATCTATGTTGGATGTCTATGTTATTTCCTGTTCTGAGTGAAAACAAGCATCTTCCCTTGCTTAGATCCTCTTTGGCTTCTTGGGTCTATGGATTGTAGCCTGGTTATCCTGTACTTCTTTGGCTAATATCCACTTATAAGTGAGTTCATATAAGGTGTGTCTTTCTGAGTCTGGGTTACCTTACTCTGGACGATCTCTTCTAGTTCCATCCATATGCCTGCAAATTGCATGATGCCTTTGTCTTTAATCGCTGAGTAGCATTCCATTGTGTAAATGTATCACCTTTTCATTATCCATTCTTCAGTTGAAGGAAACGACATCTAGGTGGTTTCCAGTTTCTGTCTGTTATTAATAAAGCTGTTATGATCATAGTTGAGCAAGTATCCTGTGGTATGCTGTAGCTTCTTTTGGGTATATGCCCAGGAGAGGTACAGCTCACTTTTAATATAGCTCTATTCCCAATTTTTTAAGAGATGTCCAGATAGATTTCCACGGTAGTTGTAGAAGTTTGCACTCCCACCAGCAAAGGAGAAGTGCTCCCCTTGCTCTGTATCCTCACCAGTTTGTGCTGTCCCTTGAGTTTTCAAACTTAGCCATTCTGACAGGTGTTACAAAGCATACAGTAGCACACCTAATAACTATTTTAAAAACATAACTATTTATTTATATCAAATAGTAGAACTTGTAGTCATTCTTTGTTTTAATCCCGTTTATTTTTGAGATTATAGCATAACTCAATCTTTTCTCCCCTCCCTCTCCTTCTTCTAACCCCTCACACACCCTTCTTTTTCTCTTCCAAATTTATAGCCTCTCTTTACATTAATTGTTTTACATGAATATATTTATATGTGTATACAGTTATTAATAAATATAAGATGTTTAGTCTGTATAATATTACCTGTATGTATGTTTTTGGGTCAAGTCATTATTAGATAAGCAATAGCCTTCCTTGAGGAAGAATATTTCTCTAGCTCTTCGCATTCTATAGTTGTCTGTCAGTCTTTGTGAAGGATGGGGGGGGTGTCCCTTGGGCTTTTTCCAAATATACCTCAGCTAATATAATTGACTAATTTAAAAACTGAAATGTGTTTCTTGATTGAGCTAACTTTTCCTAAAAGATTAAAATTTTGTTGAACTGAACTGAAGCTGCCTTTCTCTCTCTCTCTCTCTCTCTTTGTCTCTCTCTCTTTCTCTCTGGAGTATAGAGTGAAGTCTTCTCCCCTGGAGTCAATTACTAGCCCTGTGTTTATTCAATTATCCCTGGTGGCTTATTTTAAACTCTGACAAGTTTTGAACTCTACGTGTGCTCCATAAGGCATCCCTTAACCTGGCTGCTGCTAGTGTGCATGATGGCTGTCATGCCTGGAGGCTGCTGCAGGCCAGTGCGTGCTCATCTGTGGCATCCTTTGAATGCCGCACAGCCTCTAAATAGGAGGCACAGCTCCTGGATGCTTCCAGTTTGCACCAGCTGCCTGCACATGCCTAGATTTCCAGAAGAAGACAATACCTGTGAATACATTATGAAATTTTAGCTAGCCCAAACTCAGAACATTAGCCCCACAACATTTTCAACTGCCTCTTCCTCAGTTCTGTAAGGAACAATTGAATAAACAAATTGGGACTCCTGGGGTGGTTTTTAATACATTTATATATTATTATTGAGACTATAATATAATTCCATTTCTCCCTTTGGTCTTCTCTTCCATTCCCTTCTGTATAGCCCTCCTGGCTTTCTTTCAAACAGATAGCCTCTTTTTCCATCAATTGTCATAATACGCATATATGCATACACACACATTTCTAAGTATATTCTGATCGGTCAGAAAAGTGTTACTCACATGTGCGATCTCAAAGCTAACCCTTTGGCACTTGACTACTGTGGCCTTTTATCCAGCCCCAAGTGCCCCACTGTGAGTGTGTGCCTGTGTGACAAACTCCGTGATTTTATTTCTTAGGTTTTTTTCTTTTTTCTTTTGTTTTTGGTTTCTCCCAAGTAATGACCTTCAACTATCACATTTTCAAGGAAATCCAGGAAAAAAAAAACCGCAAAAACACAAAAAACACCATAAGTCATAGAGGGTAATTACTCTTCCACTTGTTCAAGTTCTGCCTAGTGTACTAGTAAGCACTCTGGTGGTATTTTGCTGCATAGAAATGTGTTTCCCTATTATCCGAGGTTATTGTCTTTTAGTTTTTAAAGACACCCGTTAGCTACACGCTACCTCATTTGGAGTCATTCACCTTTCTTATACTCTAAATTTCCTTCCTTTTTTTTTTTTTTTAATCTAGCAAAATGTACCAATTCTGAACTTCCGTCGAACTTGGTCCAAGCTGGTCGTACTATTTTTAGAGAAATTATCTTTAACAATTTACCTAACCACTTCAAATTGCTTTTATCCTGTATCGAATGGGAAAAGGAGAGGTAAGGAGCAGACTCCCGAGGGAGCAGACAGACCCGTTAGCTGAGAGCACACTATCCCGGCAGTGATCAGCAAATGTGCTCAACTCCTTTTTGAAAGCACACTGCTCTATGATGAGGCCTTTGAGGTCAAGCGAAGGAGTCATATTTAAAATAAGATTGATATCTTACTTTTTATCCCTTATAATTTATTTCAACACAGAAAAAATGGACTCATTTGTTAACCAAATCATTAAATGAAGTTATATATAATCTATACATAAATATACATCATACAAACAAACATGCACATACAGATATACTGTATACTGTGTAGGATAAAAGTAATTAGGACAAGCTACATGGCATTGTTGTCACAGAGGGATAACCAGCTGCCTCCACAATTTTGTAATTTATACATTATTCCAAGAGCTCATGTGATTCATTATACTTTTAATACTACTGAAAACCTTGAAGTAGTTTATATTTTTCTATGCAGTAATGTAAATTTTTACGTTTTGTGACTTTTTGAAGTGATGAGAAATTTCAAGATGCTTCCAATTTGATGAAATAAGTCAAAGACAAATATTTTAGTTAATTTTCTTGTGTGTGGGGGAAAAATATTTGATAGAAGCAACTTATGGAAGAAGGCTAGTCTCTGGCTCATGGAGAGTACACAGTCCATCCTGACAGGGAAGTAATCGTAACAGGAAAAGAGTGTGTTTTTGTGTGGTCCATAAACAAATGCTCTGGTTCAGAGTAGACAAGGCTGCATCAAGCTGGCAGCCATATTTGGTAACACATAAGTCTCCCACGTATTACTAGTTTCAAAGACACAAAGGGGCCATGAAGAGAAGCTGACATGACACTTGGCACCACATGTCAGGAATGTAGTTCTTGAAGAGACATCAGAAGACCATCAGTGAAGGGACAGCCTCAGTTACAGTAAAGGTCCTGGGACTGAAGGGACCTTGCAGAGAAGCTGAGAGTTGGCACCATGTGTCAGAGTGATACTTCATGAATAGGGCCCAGATAAGGCTCTTGGCAAAATCTCATATTCAACAATGGAAAACTGGATACTGATGGTGCCAGGACTGTGAATGACCACCAAGGACAGTACTAAATTTGGCCTGGAGCCAGCCTGAGTCTACCAGAGAAGCTGCACATGTGTGTGTTGCATATGTCAGATCCAGAGAAGTCGGCCTGCTTAAGCCCATAGGAGCCCCGGAGATCATGAGTGAGTTCCAGACATTGGATACTGAGACACTTACTTTGTTAGAGTTTTCTTTTGATTTGATTTGATTATCCCTATGCCCTGGCTCTTCCCTCCTGGAATAAGAAATATGCAACTTTCTTTCTTTCTTTCTTTCTTTCTTTCTTTCTTTCTTTCTTTCTTTCTTTCTTTCTTTCTTTCTTTCTTTCTTTCTTTTTAATTTACCATAGCATACAGTTAAGAGGCTAGAATTTTAAAGAAAATGTGAAATTCTAGGTAATGGAATTTTTAAAGATCACAAGACTTTTAAAATTTGTGCTTTGTATTGTTACATTTATATTAACATGAGACACGGGATAAGACATAAGGAAAAGGTTACAGTTGAATCATTACGAACGGTAGGAGAATGGAATGCTTGATCCAGAATATTTCCAGAACGCTGATAACTTCAACTTTCTTGGCCCCAGGCTATTTTAAACAAACCACCTTTACTTGTAGTAAACTTTCCTAAATTACATGGAGATTTTTTTCTTGATGGGTTTTCTGTAGCTGCTACTTTTCTGAGAATACTATGTGTTCCCGTTTCTTTTCTTTTACTTTTTTATTAGCTTCTGGAAACTTTCTGTTTTTATATTTTCTTTTATTTTAATATTTTTTACAATTTATTAGTTCTATATCCTAATTGTGGACTCCTTCGTCATCTCCTCCCAGTCGCACCCTCTCTCTCTCTTTCCCCCTAATCCCCTTCTCCTTCTGCACTGAAAGCAGAGACCTCCTCCCATGATATCTGACCCTAGTTTATCAATTCTCATCAAGACTGCCTGGATCCTCTTCCTCTGTGTTCTGGCAAGGCCATACCCACCACCAAGGGGAAGAGATCAAAGTTCAGGCAATGGAGTTCATGTCAGCGACTTCACTTGCTCACTTATTCAGGACCCACATAGAGATGGAGCTCCTATGGGCTACATCTGAGCAGGGGGTCTAGGTTTTTCAACGTGCACGGCCCTTGGTTGGTGTGCCAGTCTCTGCAGGTCCCTCTGAGCCCAGACTTTTCTCTTTGTTGGTCTCCTTGTGGCGCTCCTGTCCCCACCAGCTCCTTTCTATCTGCCCCTTCTTTCGTAAGATTCCCTGCCCTCTGCCCAAAGTTGGCTGTGAGTCTCAGCATCTGCTTCGATACCCTGATGGCTGGATCCTTTCAGACGATATCTACAGTAGGCTCCGGTCCTATCTGTTCCCTCTCTTCCACTGCTCCTACTGTCTATCTGTTTCCCTTCTGAATGAAAATTAATAATCCTTCCTAGGGTCCTTCTTGTTGTTTAGCTTTTTTAGGTCTGTAGATTTTAGTATAGTTATCTGATATTATATGATTAGTAACCACTTATAAGCAAGTGCATACTATGCACGTCTTTCTGGTTTTAGGTTACCCCAATCAGGATAACTTTTTCTAGTTCCATCCGTTTGCCTGCAGATTTCATTATTTCCTTGTTTTTAATAACAGAGTAGTATTCCATTGTGTAAATGTTCCACAATTTCTGTATCCATTCCTCTGTTGAGGGACATCTAGCTTGTTTCCAGATTCTAGCTATTACAAATAAAGCTTTTATACCACTTTGGGGCATATACCCGAATAGTGTTCCCATTTCTTGACTGGGCTTTACCTTCCTGTTTTGGTTAATTAGTTAAATATTTCAGTGTCTTAATTTTTTTTTGTTGCTGTTGTTATTTTTAAAATTTCTCTTTTGAAATAGTACATTACGATGCATTGTGCCTAGGATCTACCTTGAAAAGGATACTATTTTGATTAATGGAAGTAGGTTCCCAGCTACATCAGATGGACAACATTTTCCACGGGGAGTTCAAAAATCCATAATAATGAAAGGTTTCTCTAAGAAGGTATCAATGAGTCAACCTTATCCAGTATCTGTGTGACTTTCTTTAGAAAACATAATACAGACTTACATTATTATACAGAAGTCAGTGTGAAACATAAAACATTTATATGCCAATCAGTAACTGTTGATTCCAAGTTTGTGAAAGAAACCCAGATTATTTTCTCCTCTGGTTTGCAGTCTATCATGTGTTTTTAGCAGCTGTTCCATTGTCATTTCACAAGTTTATCAGACTTGATCAATTTAGAGAAATAAGGTAGATTTTGCTTTCAAACTAATGCGTTAGTTTGTCAGATTTACAGATCGCAGTAACAAACCGAAGGTGTCCAAGTCAGAGGTAAACATCTGGGTGTTTCTGAGGACAACAGCAGGGGTAGCATCGATGCTTTCATGTTGGCTCCAATTCACAGTTTTCCAAAAAGGCTGGGCACTGCACATAGGGTGAACTCGGATACAGAAAGTGATAACTCTGAGAATACAGTCTTTGACATATGGCCTCATATTTTCTAGCCCAAATGGCATGAGGAATTGTTAAATTGAGGTCTAGGCTGACCTCAAGCTCATGATGCTCCCATCCACCCTCCCTAGTGCTGTGATGTAGCATCTTTATAGAGTCCAATCTGTATCCTGGATACTTCGTAAAATTTTTTGTTTTACTTTGTTTCTGAGGTAGGTAACAGTACTGGGATGCATAGTCATGACAAGGTTGTAACCAAATAAACTATCATTTGTCTCTTTCTACCTGATCTCTCTGCAAGGTAACATGAAGGATAGATGGGAAACAAGAGGGTTATAAGTTCTCTTTGAGAGGTCAGGTATAAAATAAAAGAGGCATGAATATTTATGTGTCATCTAGAAAAACCAACAGTGCTTGTGACAAAAATATTGCTCCAAACTTTGTGCAACATTTGAAGAGGGAAAATTAAATATCTACTTTGCATGTTCTAGCTCAAACAAATTGAACACAGGGAGAAAAGTTTTCATATTCGTGTTTCTGTAACTAGAATTCAAACCAGTGAATCATACTGAGGAGCCATACTTAGGCCATATATGAATTTAAAATGTCATGAATATGTGAGAGTGATTAACCTAAGCTTATGAGAAAAAGGTTTAGTACATGCATTTATAGATGACAAATGACAGTAAAATGAGTTGGTGTTTTACATTTGTTTATGGCCCCGTCCCTCAACCCTTCCCAATCCCATCCTCTCTCCCTCTTCTCTCCCTATGCCCCTTCCCTAGTCCACTGATAGGGAGGTCCTCCACGCCTTCTATCTGACTTTAGCCTATTTATGTATTAATTCATTCATTCATTCATTCATTCATTCATTCATTCATTCATTCATTCATTATGTGTTTATTTGTCTTCATCCATGGTCTCACTGGGTAATCCAGGCTAACCCTGAAGTAAAAATCCTTCTGTCTCTGCCTCCTGAATGCTGAGACTACAGGCAGGCGCCATCAAACACAGTTAAAATGGTGCTGTTATCATGGCTTTTTATACCAGCCATTTTCTGTCTTCTAAGAAAAGAATGATATTAAAGTATTTCCTCGACTGTGTCCTTAAACACATTTTGAGCAATACAGAGTGTTTTGTTCAATTTTAGAACTTCATTTTATCACTGAGATGAAATAATTTGAAAATTTCATAAAATCTATCACCCTTGTCAACAAAATATACATGGTTCTTGGAGAACCGTGATTTGTCATGTTGTTTTTTTAATTTTTATTTATTATTCATTACAATTTATTCACTTTGTATCCCAGCTGTAGCCCCCTCCCTTATCTCCTCCTAAACCCTCCCCACCTCCCTTTTCTCCGCCTATGTCCCTCCCCTAGTCCACTGACTGGGGAGATTCTCCTCCCCTTCCATCTGACTCTAGCCTATCAGGTCTCACCAGGACTGGCTGCATTGTCTTCCTCTGTGGGCCAGCAAGGCTGCTCCCTCCCAAGGGGAGGTGATCAGAGAGCCTGCCACCGAGTTCATGCCATCATATTTTTACCTGTTTTTAAAGCTTTGTTTAACTATGAACCAGTAGACTCATTTTTTAGAATGAGTCTTCAAATAGCATTCTGTCTGCTTCTCTACTCCAGGTTCTCCTCTGCACATATAGAGATCACTGTGGGGGTTCCCTGTCTATCTCACATTGGCTCTGCATGGTGATCTTATATTAAATGCCCTTGGCCTGCAATGATGTGAGGTATAACTTAAACCTTTAGTCTCACAGACTGCCATTACATGCTCTGTATCCTTAATTTTCCATGTTTTTGGATTGCCAAGTATAAAGTTTTATCATTCACTGTTCAAATTTTCTTTCCTCTTCTATGAACTTTACTTCAGGGTAATTTCCCATTGCACTATTGGTTTGGAGTATGAGTGTCTGACACTGGTGTTTGCATTTGGTCTTTGTGTACAAAATGTTGGCTAGTAAATGCTATATTAGATATTATAATAAATTTGGGACGAAGAGTGCACCGTGTCTACTGGCACATAAGTAAAATTTGATCATCACGTTAAATGTTTCTTCTTCATGTCCCTACGAAACCACTGACTTCTTAGTGCTTGAATCAATGAGTTCCCATTCACCTCATTAGCAGATTTCAACATGGCTCCGAAAAATATTTTGAATTATATTTTCATACTTTTCAAGCAAAAAAAAAATTGTTATGTTGTGGTTTCTGAGGAATCACTGGTTATCTGATGTTCTAGACACATGTGATAACTATTTTAGTTCATAACCTGGAATACTTTGCTCTTTCTAATCATGCTCAACACTGCATATAAGTTAAATATATACTGTTATCGCTCTTATTAAACGTAACCTATGTTATAGCCATGACAAGGGAAATGAGGCTGGAGTAGAGAGTAAATGAAATGCTTTGAACCTCAATCTTTTTTTCCTTGTGCTCTCCTGGACTCAGCAGCTGTCTTGTAGGAACAGAATCGATGCATTCCTTTTAGAATCTAGCTGATGAAGTCAACAGGAGACAACAGCAGGCAGGAGAGAAAGAAGACCATGAAGCCATGCTATCTGGTTCTCTCCTTGGTTGAAACCTCCCCTAGAAGCGCTGGGGCTTTCTCTACACAGTTCTCTCTCTTCTTTGCTTTTAAAGCCTAAAGGCATAATTAATTTCTTCTTGTTTTTTTAACATGAAAAGCTGGATAGGGTCTGGAATACTAATAGTTTACTTAGCAGTTAGTTACACTAAGTCGTTAGGACAAAAGAATGAGACAGATCAGCAAAAGGTATATAGGTGTCTGTTAAAACTACAGACAGCCAGACCTACAGCTTCCTGGGAACTGAGTCCTACTTGTAGAATGGGAAGCCTGGGAACTTAAACATAAAGTCACACCCAGCTCCACTCAGCCTGCACTATGAATCCTTCTGCTGCTCTGAGAACTTCCTATGGCTTCAGATAGACAAATCCTGAAGCACAGAAGTAAAACAGCTAGCAGTGTGCATAAATTCATCCCTCACAGGAGAGCTGAAATCTATGTGGGCCAAGAAAGCATACAATGGGGCAACAAACACAAGTACACTGTGTTATCTGCCCTCAGCCACACCCCTAGAGGACATTCATTCAGGCAGCAGGGTTGTCAATGTGATGTAAAGTTTTCAAACAACCAGCTGTTTGTACCTCTTCCCTCACTTTGGCAGGAACTGTAGAATGCTGAGAAATATGGAGCACTCTGACTCACAAGCAAATGTGTTAGTGGATGCAGTAGACTGATTATTTTATTAATGATGTCTGTTTGCCTGAGTCTGTGTCTCTATAATGAATAAAGGGTACAGCAGTGTTTAGCACTGAGGATGAGAAAGGCCTTTCAATAGGAGAGACACAGAAGATACAACCTTTTTTTTCCAGAGCCTATCGTCCATGAAGGAATGTTAGATGTTAATTTGAAAGTAAACCTTAATCCCACTGTGCACCACCAAGGATAAGGGGATATAATAGTTATAAGCATTTCATATATTTGTCATTGAAGTTAGTCCTTGGAGGTCTAACTCCAATTACAAATGTATTTATACAGTCGCAGAGTTATTAAACATGATAAAGAATCCTATGCCACAGTTTGGTAAGGTATCTACTCAGAATGTTTGGAAGAAATTCGTTTTGTTCATCACAATCAGCATAAGGATTCCTCTGTTATATTACAAAGCACAAGACTACATATTCTCTGGCAAAAGAATGCAATTGTTTTACACCTAAAACAAATGCATTTCTTTCCCGATGTTTCCCTTTTGTCGCTGTAGAAAAATGCTGTTCTCTGGTTCTGTCACTTCATGAAGAAATGATCCCTGCTTTGAGTTAAATGCATCACAATCGAGTGTTTCCTGGTCACAGTAAGATGAGAAATCCAGAGAGTGTGGGGAAGGTGGGGTGGGATGGGATGGGAGACAGCCCAATGGGGTCATTGCTTGCAAATCTGGGACATGATTCAGGTTTGCTCTGTATATATACCAGGGGTTGCTTCTGATGTTAAACCAGTAGTAATATGTGTCATTGCTATTTAAATTGTAATTCTAGTAAGAAATGTGACTCCAAGTTGTTTTCTTCCTCTGAAAGAAATACTGTTACAAAATTATCATTAAAATTATATGTTTTATTAATTATTTAAAACTTTCCTACATTGTACACAGTTTATTTTGATCATGTTCAACTTCACTGCCTTCTCCAACTCCTTGTGCCACACTGTATCCCATCTCCAAACTCCACAGTCCCTTTTTTGACCCATTGAGTCCAATTGGTGTTGACCATATGGGAATGGGTGTGTGATCAACCACGGTCACATCAATTGCCAGTGTTTCCTCAGTTTAGGGGTGGAATTGTTACATTTGACCTAGAGAATTACTTTCTGAATCATAAAAATTTTGTGTGGTAATATTCATTGCATTTTACTTCTAAATTTTGATGAAGCAAATTTGAATTATAAAAATTTTGTGTCAACATGAAAATATTGAAACAAAGACAAGAATTTGAAAGAAATTTGAGTGGTGAGATTGATTTTGTAGAAGAAAAATGATACTATTATATTAAAGTGGCATACATTTTTGGACTGCGGGTGATCATATAACACTGTTTCAGAGTTGAACACTGGTTTTCCTTCCTCTAGCTTCTTATTCATTAACACAGACATTCATAACTCCATGAAAAGTGTAGAGATGAAGATGAAGCAAACACAGGAGCCTACCTAGTAGTGTATCAAAGCAGATGCTGAGACTCATAACCAAATCTTGGGTGGAATGCAGGGAATCATATGAAAAAAGGGGGAGTAAGACCTGGAGAGGACAGGAGCTCTACAAGGACAAAATATATCTGGGCACAGGGGTCTTTTATGGTCCAAACAAGGACCATAAATGGATATAACTTAGAACCCCAGCTCAGCATCCAAGGGACTTTCCCTTTAAGGGGAACAGGGACTGTCTCTGACATGAACTCAGTGGCAGACTCTTTGACTCCCCCTCCCCCTCATCCCCAGGAAGGCATAGCCTTGATAGGCCACAGAGGACAACATTGCATCCAGTCCTGATGAGACCTGACAAAGTAGGGTTAGATGGAAGGGGAGGAGTACCTCCCCTACCAGAGGACTTAGAGAGGGCCATGGAGGAGATGAGGGAGGGAGAGAGGGATTGGGAGGGAAAGAGGGAGGCAGCTACTGCTGGGATACAAAGTAAACAACCTGTGATTATTTAGAGGGCCAACCCCTGTCACTATTAATGTTACTATGCTATGCTGGCCGACAGGAAGACAGGAACCTAGCATAACTGTCTTCTGAGAGGCTCCACCCAGCAGCTGATAGAAAAAAAAGACACAGAGACCCTCAGCAGAAAAATAAGCTAAATTCCGAGAGTTCTGTGGAAGAGTGGGTGGAAGGATAGGAGGAACCAAAGGGGTTAAGGACACCACAAGAAGACCTACAGAGTAAACTAACCCGGGCCCATGGGGACTCACAGAGACTGAACCGCCAACCAAAGAGCACGTATGGGCTGGATCTAGATCCCAAACAAACATGTAGCAGATGTGCAGCTCCGTTATCATGTGGTCCCCTGAGAACAGGAGTAGGGCTCTCTCTGACTCTGTTGCCTGTCTTTGGATCCCTTTTTCGTAGCTGTGCTGCCTTGCCTGGCCACAGTTAGAAATGATGTGCTTAGTCCTGCTGAGACTCAAGATTCTAGTGTCCGTTGGTACCCCTTCACTGAAAAGGAGAGGGGAAGATGGACAAACATGAGAGTGGGGGCTGGGAGGAGAGGAGAAAGGCAGGTGGGATCAGGCTGTAAAGTGCTTAAATAAAATAAAGGAAAAAAATAAAAGAGAAATTAAACAAAACAGCACAAAAAATGACAGAAATGGGTAAAAGCTAAGAGGAGAGATTCAGGATGAGCAGGTGCTTGGCTCTGAAATAGACTGAAGGGCACTCCAGACTACAATATTTGAAGATTCAATTTACTTTGAAAACAAAAGACATTTGATTAAATTACTTTGGTGAAATTATTTCTTTTAAGTACAGTAGACTAACAAGTGCATTGTAGATGAGTGAATGAAATGGAAAATCATGATGTAGAGAGAAATTGTGAAATATGTGGTTCTAATATAACAGAGAGGTGATTATACATAGCTAAATTATATTCTCACAATAATACCCGACACAATAGGCCTTTATCACCTAACTGATTTTTTAAAAAATCAGTTAAAAATCAAACCCAATTTATTTCTCAAATTCTAGAAAAACACATGTATTACAGTAAGATACTGTGAACTGTCATGTCTGAGTTTATAACTGATGGTTTATTATTATTATTATTATTATTATTATTATTATTATTATTTTTACAACGTGGCATCTACAAATGCTAGTATAACCGAGAGGTCTAACTATGGATAACCAGGGAAAGAAGAGTTGTGTCAGACTCGATCAAGTTTCCAACAGAAGAGGAAGACTGCAGCACAGGATAATTTACAGAAAATTGGTGAGGTCATTGCGACTACCCCAAGCCCATTCCAAACACTTCAAGCCAAGAAAAGTAGCTCCTGCGATGCAGTTTGTAAACGTCTTTTCCTGTGGAGAGTACCAGCCTGGAATGCTTAGTGTTATTTGCTGTGGAAGCAAAAACATTGATTTCTCACCTGAGTTCTGAGGACCGCCTGTTTCAGTGTGTCCGTCACACATGGTGGCTCAGGACCTTATCACTCCTCCCCTGTAAATTAATGTTAACTGATTCCTCACCCCACGCTCACTGTAAACACCATCATTTTCTAGATGCCTGTCTTCTTATATTCTGTCCACCTTCCTTACTAATGTCCCTTCAAGGTCATGGCTCTCTAAAATATCTCTTATTCTCCTCCTTTACTTTATGTTATTGTGCTAAAACATTGGAGTAAAAGGTTGCTGAAGACCGGTTCTGACAATGTGTTCATCAATCTAACGGGGGGGGGGGGCAACTTGGGGTCAGCAAGGAATGTAAAGTAGGTATACACTCACACACAAAACACACACACACACACACACACACCTCTGATGGATAAAGCAAGGCTCCAACAAGCTCCAACAACTTCACACATACACAAGTATACATACATATACTCACAGTTTGTGCATGGAGCAAAGCGCCAATACCTTTTCTTCCTCCCCCCGCCCAGGTTACATATCCCAGAAAAACCTTTGAAGCAGTACAAAAATCACGATGTGATATCATTCAATTTTTCTTTAAGTGAACAATTATAAGGAGTATATGTAGAAAAATTCATGTTGCCCAATGTTCTCATATGATCAAATGCTTTGCATCTTATGGATGAAAAACAAATTCTGAAGAATCCCGCACGTTTGTAATTAAGCAACTTGTTCTAGATTAGTAAAGTGTAAGAAAGCAAGTTAATTTTTCTAAGCTAGTTTATTTAACTGGCAGGCTATAATTTGCAGTTACAGAAAAAGAATCCTTCATTGTATTATTTATTAAAAAAGATAATCCTAGAAAAATCTTAAAAGAATCACAAATCTAAACTTCTACATTAAAAAAAACAGTCATTTCTACATTAAATTCTCAAGGTGCGCATGTACTCATTGGCAACTTTCATTAAATCATATCAGAAATCTGAGAGCAAAAATGGGCACAAAAAATTAGTAATGATCTTGATCACCAGCCCAGCCCTAGAGAGAAAGGTACTAGTCAGGCTAGCATTGTTCTTGTTTCCTAACCTAAAAAAAAAAAACAAAAACAAACAAACAAAAAAAACCCTAGCTCAACTATTAAGATTGCACCTTTCTGAACTTCAAATTGTTCCCTGAGATTTTCTATATCAAAGCCACTAGCAAAAACATTGTAACCTCACTTTATTAATCTGCTTCTCCAAATTCTTTCTAAGGGTGGTGAACACTTCTAACAGTCTACATCTCTCAGTCCTTTCTGAGGGTGTTGGATGAATAATTAATCTGTTCCCACAGCAATGCCTGAGAAAGATCAATCACTGTTATTGAAAGTGCCAATGATGCTGCCCAGTGAGGGGATGAGGCTCCCCTAGAGGTTTGATACACCTCACAGTGTTTGAGCAGTTGGTGGACCACATTCCCTGAGTTCTAAAGCTGGTTTGCTATTCGGCCTGCATGGCTCCCAACAAAAATCAAACACCTCCCGTTTATTCTTACACATTTGTTATATTAAATTTTTATTTTTTATATTAATTACAGTTTATTCACTCTGTATCCCAGCTGTAGCCCCCCCCCCATTCCCTCCTAATCCCACACTCCTTCCCTCATCTCCTCCCATCCCCCTTTCCAAGTCCACTGATAGAGGAGGTCCTCCACCCCTTCCGTATGACCCTAGCCTATCAGGTTGCATCAGGACTGGCTGTATGGTCCTCCTCTGTGGCCTGGCAAGGCTGCTCCCCACTGTGTGTGTGTTGGGGGGGTGTCAAAGAGCCCACCACTGAGTTCATGTCAGAGACAGTCCCTGTTCTTCTTGTACCTACTTGGATATTGAGACTCCATGGGCTACATCTGTGCAGGGTTCTAAGTTATCTCCATGAACGGTCCTTGGTTGGAGTATCAGTCTCAGAAAAGACCCCTGTGCCCAGATATTTTGGTTCTGTTGCTCTCCTTGTGGAGCTCCTGTCCTCTCCAGGTCCCATTATCTCCCCCCCCCTTCTTTCATAGGATTCTCTGAACTCTGCCCAAAGTTTGGATAGGAGTCTTAGCATTTGCTCTGATCCACTTCTGGGTAGAGTCTTTCAGAGGCCCTCTGTGGTAGGCTCCTGCACTTTTAAGACCTTTTTAGCATCAAGAATGATAAGGTGTTACATTCCTGTGTTTAGTGCTATTGGTAAGTGAGGAGGAACCATTCTAAATTCAAGGCTACCCAGAGATTTCAAGACTCAGCTTGTAATACAGAACAAAATAAAAGATTTTCTTACAGTCTTCATCTATGGCCTATGTAAAGTATGTAGAATCCTGAAGACTCTGGCAGTCCTTCCATAGACATATCATTTACCAGGGCTGTGAGATTCATAACCATCACAATTAGAAATATCCCTAGACTTTTAATTGTTAAAAGATCTGGTTTTTAAAAGATTTTATTAGGTATACTTGTCATTAAAAGATTTCAATTTCATAATTTATTAAGATTGTAGTCTCCTTCCTTCCATATTTTATTCCTTTATTCCATATTTTTCAAAGATTCTGAGAGAGAGAGAGAGACAGACAGACAGAGACAGAGACAGAGACAGAGACAGAGGAAGAGAGACAGAGAGAAAGATCTCTGCTGGGAATTT
The DNA here is from genome assembly GCA_028658305.1 of Pachyuromys duprasi. Classification (NCBI taxonomy): domain Eukaryota; kingdom Metazoa; phylum Chordata; class Mammalia; order Rodentia; family Muridae; genus Pachyuromys; species Pachyuromys duprasi. The sequence continues at coordinate 47,000,899 of CM053756.1, forward strand.
ATCTTAGGGCCTTATATGTGTTAGACAAAATACCAACCATTGAGCAATGGTCCCAGCCCAGAAATATAAAATATTTATAGGTTACTATGAACTCTTTCCTGCTCATCAGTCATGAACCAGCACCAATTATCTTTGACTCTCCTTGTTTCTATCATGACATTTTGCAAGCTCCTTCACACGTTCATGAATCAGAATCAACTGACTAATTTTTGTCCGTCCCATTGGTCTTACTCATTAGTGAGCAGTTTCTGTCTTAGATTTGATTGACATTCCTTTTACATAAGCCAATCACAATCTTTCTTGTGACTACTTCATAAGTAGCTTTTGTGTATTTGAACACTGACAAGTATTAATTTGCTGTTTCTCCTCTTTGGACAATTTTCCTCAGATTACAGTCTTTAATTCACCATAGGGAGGCATGCTTCTATAAAAAACTGAGTTCCCCCTTCCTAAACATATCAGAAGCTTAAGGTCTTCAAAAGCATGTAGACATCTTAGCTTTCTTTGAGATTATTTACATACACTGTGCCATTACACTTAGCTTTGCTAACTCAGACTTATTGAAAAAAAAAATGGTTAAGACAGTGGGAACTGTCTCATCAAGATACAAAAGTTCTATTAGTTTTCTTAAAAACAAAAAAACAACAACAAAAACCCCATACTGCTATTTAGAAAATTAATAGTTTGGAGACAGGATGATAAATATGGATATATTTGCATTTTTCTAAAACCAGAAACACTAAGTATATTAGAAAAGACTAAGTGTGAATCTCCCTTGAACTCATTGGCACAGGAGTCAACTTCCTGAACAGAACACCAACAGCTCAGGCTCTAAAATCAACAATCAGTAAATGGGACCTTATGAACTGAAAAGCTTCTGTAAGGCAAAGGACACTGTCAACAGAACAAAATGTCAGTCGACAGATTGTGAAAAGATCTTCACCAACCCTACATCTTACAAAGGACTAATATCCAAAATATATAAAGAACTCAAGAAACTAAATACCACCAGAACAAATAATCCAATTAAAAATGGGGTACAGACCTAAACAAAAAATTCTCAACAGAAGTATCTTAAATGGGCAAGAAGCATTTAAAGAAATGCTCAAAGTCATTAGTCATCAGGAAATGTAAGTCAAAACAACTGTGAGATTCTATCTTATATCTGTCAGAATGGCTAAGATCAAGTGGAGAAAGGGGAACACTTTTCTATTCCTGGTGGGAATACAAAACTTGTACAACCACTTTGCAAATCAATCTAGTGCTTTCTCAGAAAAGTTGGAATAGCTCTACCTTAATATCCAGCCATATCATCCCTGAGCACATACCCGAAAGATGTTCCATGATGCAACAAGGACACTTGCTCAGCTATGTTCATAGCAGCTTTATTCACAATAGCCAGAAAGGGGAAAAAAATCCAGATGTCTCTCAACTGAAGAATGGATAAAGAAACTGTGGTATATTTATTAAAAACAAGGAAAACATGAAATTTGCGGGCACATGGAGGGAACTGGAAAAGGCAGTCCTAAGTGAGGTAACCCAAACTCAGAAAGATATACTTGGTATGCATTTACTTATAGCAGATATTAGCCATATAGTAGAGAATAACCACGCTACAGTTCACAGACCCATAGAAGCTAAGTACCAAGGAGGGCCCAATGGTGGATGCTTGAATTTCACTCAGACGAGGAAATAGAATAGGTAGCAGAAGTGACTGAAGAGACAGAACGAGATGGGAGAGGGAGCCCTGAGAGAAATTAGGGTGGGGAGCAGATGTGGGGAGAGTGTGGGGGGTGGGAGGACAGAGGGCTTGCAGAAGGAAGATAAACTGTATGCAGGAGGCAAGCTAGAGATGTACAACAGGTTAGGCTCCAGGGAGGATACGGGAGGTGACCATAGCTGAGACCCCTAGTATTAGGGGTCATGGAGACTGAAGAGGCCACCCTCTAACTAGACAGGACTTCTAGCGGAGGTAGGTGGAAAACCAGCCACAAAAACTTTGAACTAAAATTCACCCTGCCTGTAAGATGTGCAGTGATAAAGATGGAGCAGACATGAAGGGAATGTCTCATAAATAAATGCTCATTCAAAAAAAACTTAATAAACTAGAGGTATCTAATCCTAGGAAATATACAATTAGGCAAAGTATTGATTTATTCATTCAAAGATCTTTAATCATATCTGCTGTAAGCAAAGTCAGAAACCTTGCTTGCTGATCATTTGTTCTTATTTGAGATCACAAGGTTAAAGGAGATTTGATTCCAGTTGGTAAAACTACCTGCATCTCTCGTAGCACAAAGCAACTGCTTTAGACATGGCAAGGGTTTCTGTAAGTGATATAAATTAAGGGTAAAACACAAAATGCTCTTTAAGTTCAATTTTAATTGTGTTATTTGAGTGTGTGTGTGAGTGAGTGTGCATATGCGTTATGTTGATATTGTCAAATTCAGGTGTCTTCTCTGATCAATCTACACATTTTGTGTGTGTGTGTAGACCATTTTGAGGCATGGTCTCAGTGAACCTGACCCTCATCTGTCAGGCTAGACTGGCTGGCCAGTGACCTTTGGGAATCTATCTGTCTCTATCTCTTTCAGCATACCAGCTTTCTACTTAGGTCCTAGGGATCTGAACTCAGGTTTTCATACTTATACGGCAGGCAGTTTACTCACTGAGGGCCCCAGGCCCTCATATAAAATAGAAATGACATATCACAAAGAATTGGGGTAACAATAATTTACTTACTAGTGTTCATTTTATTCAAGTCCCAATAAATAAAAATTAATATTACTTCTGTGATTCCTTCAGGTACAGTGCAAGCAGAGTAAAGCTTCAAAATAGTGGTTAGGTGAATTTTATTTATTGTTTTAAAAAGCATATGTGCTTTCTTGATTACTAATAAATAAATATTCTGTACTTCAAGGATTTGGATATAATCTACTGTAATTAATACATTTCTGTTGTCACTCAAGATACACACATCCTTTTTTTTTACAACTAAAATACAATTTTAAGAAACAATATAGACCATATTTTGTTAAAATCTATGTCATGTTTTTAAAATGTGAGGAGGTTGACAGTGATATTTGAAAAGAAAAAAAACTTAGCTAAGGGACAGCTCAATCTCCCATTCAGCTCAGTACAGGAGGCAGAATGAATACTTATTTATAGAATAATGGTTAGCATTGCACAGTATTGTGAAGCCTTTGACAATCCCCCATTCTGCCAAGAAAAGCAATTCCTAAAGAGGAATGAAGAGTCACATTCTTTAGAGGTTCCCTTTCTGCCCTAATATACCATGAGAAGAATTTAATTCTGATCAAGGAAAAGGGCACCAATAAACACGCTTACTGGTGATACTTAATACATTTGGCATTTGTTAATTTCAATGAATCTTGCTGTTTACCTTTTAGGAAAGTTTGGCCTGGGACAATAGCAGGACAGGGTTATCCCTGTTGTCATAGCTAGAGATAGTGTGCTGGGAGCCCGTTTTGCCTCAACAGCTCACTGAGGCATTATACAATAAGTCCGTAAGCTGTTGGATCATATTGTATAGCCACATGAGGTCACAATGTTGCTCTGATATGCCACCAGAACCTGCAGATAGGACTGAATCACATCAATTAACTTATGTTATTTCTTAAAGACCCATATAGATAATATATGTAAACATATTAGAAAAATAGGTGTATGAGTGGCAGGAAGAGCATCAAAATTATTAAAACCTTTATTAAGTCATTAGTATACAGATTACAGCGATCAGCAGTACCTTTGATGCTTCACAATACCTGCTGCAGCTGAGCCGGAGATTCTAAGTCCCTCCTACTGTCATGGATAATGAGACTTTTACAGCATTTGGAGAACTAAACATTAATAAGAGGTTGAATGCTATTTCTAAATGTCTTACTGATAAGGTGATGGGAATGCATCAGGATAATCATGCCCACATTTTTTAAGTTATTAGGAAGAATGTTGAACTTGAGCCTTCAATGGTTGCAACCTAAGTCTTTTTGAAGTTCAATAATATTTAAAATGAGTGGGCATTTAGACTTTCAAATATATGATAAATATTTCTTCAAGGGAAGCTGCAGGTTATAGTCTTTAGGAAACACAGTGAGTGATGATCACTTACATTCTTCTCTGTTGGAGATTAGAGATGCTGACTCCGGACCCAGAGGTTAAATTCTAAAATGTCTGTTATAGTTTCTAAAAACACCTGAAGCAAATACATTTTTCATGTATATAGTTAAGGCTCCTATGTTATGGCTTAGTTTTCTCTTTATTTTTTTCTGGACAGTGTCTGTATACTTATTTATGTTTTGGTACAATATTTATTTATCACATGTGTTAATTAATGCTCAATGCACATTCCACAGCACAGAAGTTAGAGGAGAAATTGTAAGGGCCAGTTCTTTTCTTATGCACGTGGGTTCTGGAAATAAGAAACTCAGGTTTTAGGATAGGTAACAAGTTCCTTTACTCATTGATCCATCTTGAGGGCTCTTAATTATTTCCATGCTATAATCCCAGCATTCAGGAGGCAGAGACAGGTGGATCTCTGTGAGTGGAAGGCTAGCCTGGTCTGCAGATCAAGTTCCCAGACAGCCAGAGCTACACAGAGAAACCCTATCATGAAAAGAATAAGAATAAGGAGGAGGAGGATGAAGAGGAGGGAAAGAAGAAGAAAGAGGATGAGGAGGACAGAAAAATAAAAAAAGAACACCTGTTATTTTTGAATTCTGTAGAGATTTCCATCTTGCTTCTTTAGGCAGAGACTCAACATGCAATGACCTAGCTACTAATCCAACATTCAACACATGACGACAGTCAAAGGCTCTTCTGATGATTAGATAAAATGACAGGAACAGCAACATGGAATGTGTGGCCTCTAAATACTATGGCGATTTCTCCCTCTCTTCTGTATAATAGAGCTTTGTCAACTCCTGTGCATAGCACAAAGAGTTAGTTTAAAATATCAAATGAGATTGGTTTATCAGTTTCAAGGACACTGTGCAAGTAATTACACAGGAAGCAAAGTTGTCCTGCTACAAGCCACTATGCAGCTATTGACATGGCTTCTGGGGATGGACTCCAAGTCCTCAGTCTGTTTCAAAGCAGACACTCTCCTCACTGAAGTATCTCTCTAGCCCATATGCTACATTTAAAATAAATGTTACATACTAACCGTATTTAATTTTACCTTATTCTGAACTGAAATAGTTGTCTGAGTTTGGAGCCTGTAGAAATCTTCAGCTGAGGGGGGTTTAGGTGAGAATGGGGTTTCTGGTGAGGTACCTCAGACAATTTTGAGTGTGGGACAGGAACACAATTCTTTTCAGAAATTCAATCATCATTATTAATGGAGCCTAAAGGAGGATCCAGCTCTTGGCTTCCTCATTGCTTTGTCGTGAGCTAATAGTACAAGCATTGCTTTGGCCCAGAAGGTTTTAAAGATGCTGGATACAATACATTCATTGTGAACAACACAGTTGAATAACAGAGATCGCCTGGGTAAGACATTCCCTCGTTTATTAAAAAAAAAATCTGTGCCCCTCTCTATATTCTCAAGTTTACTGTCATTATTGTCAAGTTTATTGTTTTTCCTAACACAGTAAGAATATGTAAATTATAGTTGGTGCCACTTAGCAAACACAATATTGCAGGATTTATGGGCTGAATGACCTACCCTGAATCATTAGACAATGCAGTTCATCAGAGCAAACTGTCCTAAGGCCTTTCCAAAGACTTTAGCATATTCTAAATTAAAATATATATACTGTGCAATCATCATAAAACCTCTTATATACCGGCAGCATACTTATATGTATAAGTGTTTGATCACTAAACAGCCACTCAGTCGTAAGTTGTCTTCCATTATGGAAAGACAGTACAAGCTCAAAACAATTTATATATGTATTTTTTTCTCTAAATGAGAAATGCATCAAAGTTTCATTGAAAAATAACATGTTGAATTGCCAGCCATGGCAAATGCTCCATAGAAATCAAATCCACCACCACCCTCCCCCACCCCCACCAATAAAAAGGAAAAACTAAAAAAAACATGTTTAATAGTTTTAGCCTAGATTACTTTCCCTTATACAGAACACATAACAGCCAAGCATGGCTATGCTCACTTGTAATATCATGATGAAAGTAACTGAAGAAGGAGGGCTATTTATTTGAGGCCACCTTGAGCTATATACAGTGAGAACTTATCTCACAAGAAAAATCATTCAAACACCAAAAGAAATAGCTATGTATGTGTGTATTTATCTCCAAATTTCATTTTATGTTGTATGCACATATTAAACACATTCATAAAACAAACAACACATTACTTTTTAAATATATTTTGCTTGCTGGAAAAATGGTAATCTGGTCATAGGTAAAACTTGGGGTAGTATAAATTCTAATTTTTTTTACAACCTAAAATTACCAATATCAACAAAGTTCTGAGAGTTCAGAGGTCACTATTAATGTATTCATAAACAGTGTAAAGAAGATTTATATCTAATATTTTATTGTTTCAGATATTACTCTAGAAAAATATCCATCTCTTTAAGATTTGTTGTTTTGTTTGGTTTTGTTTTCTGGTTACAATTGGCTTTATTGGCAAGATTGTAAACTTTCAAAGTATAGGATTATATATTTTTTTCATTGCTCACATATTTAATCCCAAACTTTTCCTACTCGCCAGAAAGTATCTCCCCAGACTTTTTAATTTAATTTTTAATTTATTACAATGTATTCATTTGGATCCCATCTGTAGCCCCTCCCTTGTACACTCCCAATCCCGCCCTCCCGTCCTCTTCTCCTCCCATGTCCCTCCCCCAGTCCACTTATAGGGGAGGTCCTCCTCCCCTTCCATCTGACCCTAGCCTATTGGGTCTCATCAAGACTGGCAGCATTGTCTTCTTTTGTGGCCTGGTAAGGTTGTCCCCTTTACCCAGCTCTGCCTCAGGGAGAGGTGATCAAAGCCACCAAGTTCATGTCAGAGACAGACCTTGTTCCCCTTACTAGGAATACCACTTGGAGACTGATCTGCCATGGACTACATCTGTGCAGGAGTTCTAAGGTTATCTCCATGAATGGTCCTTGGTTGGAGTATCACTCTCAGAAAAGACCCCTAGGCCCAGATTTTTAGTTCTGTTGCTCTCCCTGTGGAGTGCCTGTCTCCTCAAGGTCCCTCTATATCCCCCTTCTCTCATAAAATTCCCTGCACTCTGCCCATAGTTTGGCTATGAGTCTCAGCATCTACTTTGGTACCCTGCTGGATACAGTCTTTCAGATTCCCTCTGTGGTAGGCTCCTGTCCTATACCCTGTTTTCTCCCTTTTCTGATGTCTATCCAGCCTTACTGAATGGGGACTGAGCATCTTAGCCTGGGTCTTCCTTATTGCTTACCTTCTTTAGGTAAGATTTTAGTATGATTATTCTATATATCTAATATCCACTTATAAGTGAGTATATACTGTGTGTGTCTTTCTGCTTCTGGAATACCTCACTCAGGATAATCTTTTCTAGTTCCCACCATTTGCCTACAAATTTCATGATTTCTTTGTTTTTAATTGCTGAGCAGTATTTCATTGTGTAAATGTAGCACAATTTCTGTACCCATTCCTCAGTTGAGGGACATCTGGGTTGTTTCCAGATTCAGGCTATTATGAATAAACCTGCTACGAACATGGTTGATCAAATGTCCTTGTTGTACACTTGAACATATTTGAATATATGCCTAGGAGTGGTATAGTGGGGTCTTGAGGTAGCACTATTTTAAGAATTCTTTATAGTAGACTATAGGAGGCAGTTTTTGACATCTAAAATCAACATCCCATTTGACAATGAAAGAGAGACATTTGGCTTTTATTGCTTTACACAATTAAAACTTTCTGTGCATATGTTGGCACCGTGAATGGTAAGGATTAAATAAAATTGGGTTATGGCAATAAAATTCTCTCATGAAAAAAAAGAAAACAGTTTTAAAAATAGCTACATTTTAAATGTTGAAAATTCACAGTTTTTGTGCATTCACTTGGGAATTTGTTGTCATCTAGTGTTTTAATCTTTTTTTTTTTCAAGTGAATGTAAATTTTATTAACAGCCAATTCAATCATCTAAGCCTGGTTAGAGTATGGGTAGGAATGAATCTTGAAGAGCAAAGTCATTTTCTGAATAAATTCAGGCAAGGTACATCTCCTCGGTATTTAAGCAAGTTCTGACTTTTTAAAAACTTATTGGGTGCAGTGTGATTATTTTACGATTATAAAAGAAGTTTACTTTAGAAATGAAAAGTTAGGGCATTGCCAGTATAGATTCTAGTTTCTGTCTGACAGTCCTCTTTCAACCTCTGTCTCCCTCCCTTTCTCAGCCACCAGACTGGAGACTAGTCTCTTACCCTTTCCCCGTCTCCTCTTCATCTCACTTCTCCCTACGTTTTCTCTTTCTTTGCTTTCTCCTGCTTCTTCACATTTCCTTCTACCTTCACTTCTTCCCTCTTCTCCCTCCCTTTCCTCAACCCCTCTCCTCACCACCCTCTTCCTCACACTTCATCTTTGCCCTTCTAGTTCTCTTTTTCCCTGTCCTCCACTTTCTTCCTCTTCTTTCTGCTTATTCTTCCTCTTCTTCTCTTCTCACTCCTTTATCCTTCCCTTTCCCTTTTTCCCTCACTCTTCCCCTCATCCCTTCTCACACCGACCTAATTCCAGCAAGTTCTTCAGCCTGGCCTTTGAGGTCTTGTGCCTAACTCTTCCTTCCTGGCAGCCAGTATCTTCACATGTGATACATGGTTGGCAATTTGCTCAAAAAGCCATTGATGTTTTCCCACGGATGTCAAGCACAGAGATGTTTCTGAAAATAAGCTATAAGCTTTTTTTTTTTCTTTACCAGAATAGAATACTTCTGTTTCTAAAGGATTGGTTCCCTAATGCTTTCCTGAGCTCTTAGGAAGAATGTGAAGCTACTTTTCATGGACATGGAAGAGGTTTTCTCTGACTGGAGGTTTTATGTTGAATATTGGCATGAAAATTCCAACTCTCCTGTTACCTATGCTTACCACACTGATCTGGACACTCAAAGCCAAGCTCACAGTTTTTACCTTTGTATTGAGCATATTTGGGTTTAATTTATTAAGCATCAATATATTTTCTCACCTGACATTAAAATCTGTATCTTCAACATTTCCATGAGTTATTCCATCTTACCTTCTCCCTCTTTTCATATCTATTCTCTCTTCAAATCTTTTCAGATATATCTCCCAATCACTCTTATACCTAGCCGGTATATTTAATTTTTTTTTTTTGCTTCCATATTCCACAGAGCGAATATGTCTCTCTTAGAACACTGCTACAACAGTGTGGAATTTCTTCTATTCCAACGTCTACTTTTAATGATTTTTGAGAAAGTCTGCCAAGATCAACAAGCATGTTTAACATTGAAAATTAGAGCATGCGATTTCTGTGCTTCAGCTCCTTTACCCCTTAATGTGTACCTGGCCCACAAGTCTTAGCGCAGCAGCTGTCTAACCTGTTCTTTATTCCTCATACTTATTTTCCTGGCTCCTTTGAGCAAGGTCTTACTTTCTCTTCCTGGAAACATTCAAGCATGTTTCCATGCTGTGGCAGGTACTAATATGGGCATCATTCTAAGCACCCAGCTTAAATCTCGATTCAAATTGTACATGTTCACAAAGTTTTTGCTACTGTTTTCAAAGGGTCTTCCTTGTACACTAGTTTAAGCACTGTAGTTATTTTCTTTAAGACATCAGATATGTAATGATGAACAGCATCCTACTTCTTGGCATAAAGTACGTTCATATTCACATGTGTTTACTGCTTTTTAGTCTATTATGAGAACTACCTGTGCTCCTCAGATTTGCTGCTACATCCTTTGATTCACTTAGTATTTGCAATAACTTAAAGGAGCCAATGACCAAAAATATTTTATCACCAAAAATTATGTAACAAAGCATAAACATTTACTTGCTTATAATATACAACAATATGTATTGATTTACATAGAAATGATGGTTTAACTTTCAGTGATCCAACTCTACAAACACACTATTTTATGTGACTTTCATCTGTTGTCCCAAAATCTGAAGTATCATCATGTAATATTTCTAAAAATATGTTATAAAATAGCTAAAATTGGAAGGCAGGGCTTTGCTTTAAAAATTAAAAAATATTCAAAATACAGGAAGAATTAAATATTTGCATTTCAACTTATGTATCTTCCGTAACCTCTATCCCTTTAAACAAACAAGGGTTTCCCCCTTTAACATACATTAATTTTCAAAATTTGTCCTTGCAACAATTCTTCTTTCCTCGTCCATTCTTCTTCACATTCCATCAAGACAGAAGAGGAACATCCTCTTCAAACCACCTTATTAACTTTTAGTAACACTGAAATTTTCTCTGTTGCTTCAATTGTATCCTCTACTGCCTTGCAAGATTCAGACATGACTGCATCTTCTGCAAGATCACATTCCTCCAGCTGCCTTGAATCTAGATTAGATTATACAGTACAGAGATGATTGAAATGGCAACAGGAATTTTATTAGGAGAAATAAAGAAATATTTCAGAAGCATATAAAGTTTGAAGAAATCAGTGAATATCCAGAAGCTCCTGGGTATCATAAGCTAATCGGACAATGCATTAAGACATTACTGGATGCCAATATAGAGGTCACAGCAAAGCCGGGTTCTTAGGTGTGCATTCAGGAAAGAATCCACGTGAGTGTGTAAACCCTATGGTTTCAAATAAAAGAAACTCAAAGTAACAAAGAGAAGAGCTCCCGTGTGTATGAGTGGAAATGCATATGTTTTGTGCATAGGATATGTAGGGAGACTGAGCAATTCCCCAGGGGCAGCAGCATATATGAACTATGAAGTTATGTAACTTAGAGATCTCAGAGCTAAGCAAACTCTCCATTAATGCATATGCTCATCAAATTGTTGGCCTCATCTTTGTCCATAGACTTCCAATGCGTATGAGGGGGTTCACTGATGGAATATGTGACCACACGCCCTGGAAACTTCAGGAGTAGACACCCACTGTACTCATGCCTAGCAGTCACTGGAAATGACTGAGACGGAGGGTGACATGTTTATTCCTGCAGCCTTTGCTTTCAAACTATATCATACCTGCCTGAATTGCCTGTCCATGTTTTGACCAATCCTTATTGTCAAAATGGTCTTTTGATTAATTACAGGGATGCCTTTTATGTTGGTCAATGCACAGACTAGTGGCAAAAGAGATTTTCAAGGATGATTTCAGAAAGAAATAGTACTATAATGAAAACTGATTTCCCTTTCAAGACAATGAGATTTCAAACTGAATTCCAATTTATTTCATTTCAGACAAATGCAAGTAAAGTAATAATTACAGTCACAGAAACATATGTGTCAAGCATTTTGATGTTTTGAGGAATTAATATAAAATATTAGAAACTGAATTATATTGTAAAACATGCTTGCCTTTGTGTCAATTAGAAGTTAACAATTAAATAGTAAATATAAGACTCTAATATTCAGTCCTAACTATGTTATCATAATTTTATGACAAAAATCTCAGCTCTAGCAGTCCCAGCGGGTGGGTATCAACCATATTCATTCCCAATTCACCAATTAAAAAGATGATTTAAAGTCAAAAGCAACAGGGCAAGATTTAATCAAGGTGGCATACTAAGAAAAGAAACAAATGAGAGAATCCATATTTGAGCTTAATGACAAAAGTCATATTCTGTTAGAGCATTATTGTGAAGTTAGCCAAGATCTACTTAAGAAAGCCATTTTGGGCAAGTGCTTGGGTTGATCACTGTCTCAGTTCTGGTTCTCCCTTTGGCCTGAAGGGAAGATTTATTTCTGGAAGGAAAGATCTGTTATGCTTCCTGAGGCTCCGAGGTATAATCTTCCCATTACAGGTAATTGCCCAATGCTGGAGAATCCATCTTCATTTTGCTTTTTTTCTGTTCCCAAAATTCATGGATATTATACGTTGAAAACTATGCCCAGGTATGTTTTAATGTTTTTCTAGGAGTCTGGAATAGAACACTGTCTAAAACAGACAGTAAGAAAGAATATTGGGTATTCTTATTGTCTCTTAGGCCTAGAGGCAGATTTTAAGTGAGGTTGCCTACCATTGGATATTGTGGCATGGATACTGCATCAGAAAATAATATGCTTAGGTGTATATGTGAGCAGATCATCCCAAATAAAGGACGAAACTTTAGGCATTATACTTCTTTTTATTATTTAGTAAGCCCATATGAAGAGTTACTACTTTTTACCAAAAGTATGTAAATGCCTAAAATACTTGTCAATCAATATTGTTCAGACACGTCCAAAGCTCCTGAGAAAAAAGATGCAATGTTTTGTTTTTCTTGAACTTGAATGAATGGGAATGGGATGGCAATAGCAAGCACTGCAATGTAACATTTTTTTTTAACTGATGTCACTTTATTTTCAGTTCTAGTAATAAACAAATCATGTGGTTATGGGGCAAATTGTTTTGCCTCTCTGCTTTTACTTCTGTGATTTTTCTTTGGTAGATATATTGTAGAGGTTCACATGTGTTAAGCATAAGCCCTTCTCTAGATGGTTAAGGGCTAGTAAATATAATAGTCTAATATTATAGCAGAGAGCATAAGACCTGGAGCTAGAACACCCAACTTCTGAGCTTCTGTCTTTCAATCAGGACCAGGACTGCATGCATGACTGTGTTATATGGACTTAGTATCTTGTGAAGGCCAGGATAATCTTCACTTTCAAAGTTTTGCTTTCTGTGTATGCTTTCTTGACTTAGCAAATCAAACATATTTGACTATTTCCAGTGTGTACGTCTATCTAACTCTTTCATTTTTTTTCAATGAGGTAAGAACTATTTCATATATACAATCATATACATATATACTCAATAGCTAGAATAATGATGCACAAGCATCTTAGTATCATTGTTACATCACATCAGTGTTGTATAAGGCAAGTTGTAAGCATGTTTTGATAGTAATGCTTTTTTCAGAATTAATCAGCATTCCCAGAGAATGGTCATCACTGTGGGCTGGATGACAAACGCAGGGAAACCATCTTCCATGCCCAGCAAACATTCAGCATAAAGTATTTCTTTTGTTCAAATCATGTTCCCACAGCATTCAAATTGCAAGATATGTGAACTTAGGAAGGGTGGCGTACAGCTTTGTCATGTCACAGATGATTAGGACCAGGACACGGATTGCCTTTTATTTCTGTTGTTGCTTTTACATTTTAATTCAGGAAGCTTTGAACTGCCATAATAGTTTGGAGCACGCAACTGGAACTACCTAATGCTCTTGCTTAAATTATCACAAGGAACTAAAACCGCAGTTACCCTGAGGGGGTGCCTTTTCCTTCCTATTTAACATTCAGATCTAATCATCTGTCATTCACCTGACTGGAGACTAACCCACTGTAACACTAAAAGTATGGAGAGAGTTTTCAAATTTTGCCAGAAGCCTTAAACAACTGAATAAAAAGGCAACGGGTTGAAACATAAACATCTTAGACTTTCTAACTGGCAATAACGACAATGTAAACGTATCTTGTATGTTGCCTAATTTTAATAAAATCCACTCATAAACAGTAGTATGTGGTACTTGACAAAGAGTTTAAAAATATGGTAAGTAATTTTGAGGGGATCCATTTGCTTTCCTTTATGCTTTTCAAATTGAGGATAATGACTGCATAAGTAGAAAACTAAGCATACGAGCCATCAATTCCTACTTTGAAAATGCAGCATAGATTTGTTGCTTTAAGAGACTGTGAGGAAATCAGCTTAGAAAAAGAAATTTTTGTTTTATCCTCCTGGTTTTATAGGGTTCAGCTCATGATTGCACAATCCTGAGCTCTCAGTTCCTGCTCCAGGGCCATGTCTGCCTGGCCTCCTGCCATGATGGTCATAAACTCACTCTCTCAAACTGTAGGTAAGGCTCCAATTCAATACTTTCTTGTATATGATGCTTTGGTCATGGTATCTCTTCACACACACACACGCGCACACACACACAGACACACACACACACAAACCACACACACACACACACACACACACACACCAAACAAACAAACAAACAAAGAAACAAAACCCAAAAATAAGACAAATGGCTCAGCAGCACTGCCAACTCTTCCAGGAATTCCAAGAGACCTGAGTTCATTTCCTGCCACTCAGATCAGGTAGCTCATAAGCACCTGTAACCATAGCCTGTGCAGATCTCACACCTTCTGCTGACTTCTGCTCATACCCACTTGCAAAGCAAAACCACAGACATACTCATCATTAAAAACTAACTACATATTTTTTTAAAAAGCATTTAAGTAAAGAAGTATTTCCCACTCTGATAAATTTGTAAAGTATCCATGTAAATAATCTTGGGTGCACGCTTGCTAAATATTTGTATTGGAGCCTTACTAAAGAGAGTTTTCATAATTAATAGCTGAGGAAAATGGTCTATTTTTTCAATTAAATATGAAAATATATTTTTCTGATTTCATTTACTTATGGTAGTTTATGTGAGAACATTTATCATTCCATAAACATTTATCATATGAATCCTTGAGGTAAGGCATATGGACCATTTCTCCACTAACTACCTTGTGGGAAATGTGTTAATCTTTATAATCATTGTTTTTCTTACCCCTTTAACAGAATAACAGATAAAAAGCAACATTCAAAAAATGGTTATATTTTGGCTTACTTTGAAAGAGCAGTCCTTCTGGATGGGGAGGACGCAGTGGCAGGAATGTGAGTGGAGGGTAACATTATGTCCATAGTCAGGAACAGAGAGTGATGAATGTTAGCATTCTAGTTGCCTCTCCTGTTTTCTTCAGTCTGAGACCCAAACTCTTGAAATGGTGCTACTCATATTCAAAGTGGGTCTTCCCTGCTCCGTTAAAGCTTTGTGGAGTCTAGCAAGGGCGTCCAGAACTATGTTGAAGAGATATGGAGAGATTGGGCAGCCTTGCCTTGTCCCTGATTTCAGTGGGGTGCTTTAAGTTTCTCTCTGTTTAGTTTAATGTTGGCTATAGGCTTACTGTATACTGTCTTTATTATGTTTAGGTATGTGCCTTGGATCCCTGATCTCTCCAATACTTTAAACATGAATGGATGTTGGATTTTTTCAAATGGTTTTTCAGCATCTAAGGAGATTATCGTGTGTTTTTTTTTTCTTTCAGTTTCATATGGTGGATCACATTGATGGATTTGCGTATATTGAACCACCCCTGCATACCTTGAATGAAGCCTACTTGGTCATAGTAGATGATATCTTTGCTGTGTTCTTGTATTCGGTTTGCAAGTATTTTGTTGAGTATTTTTGCATCAATGTTCATAAGGGAGATTGGCCTGACATTCTCTTTCTTTGTTGGGTCTTTGTGAGTTTTAGGTGCCAAGGGGACTGTGGCTTCATAGAATGAGTTTGGTAGTGTTCCTTCTGTTTTTATTTTGTGGAATAGGTTGAAGAGAACTGGAGTTAGCTCTTCTTTGAAGGTCTGGTAGAATTCTGCGTCAAAACCATCTGGTCCTGGGCTTTTTTTGAATGGGAGATATTTGATGACAGCTTCTATTCCCTTAGGGATGTAGGACCATTTAATTGATTTATCTAGTCTTAATTCAGCATTGGTAAGCAGAATCGATCAAGAAAATTGTCCATTTCATTTAGATTTTAGAATTTTGTGGCATGTAGACTTTTGAAGTAAGTCCTTATGGTTGTTTGATTTCCTCAGGGTCTGTTGTTATGTTCCCCTTTTCATTTCTAATTTTGTTGATTTGGATGGTGTCTCTCTGTCTTTTAGTTAGTTTGGCTAAGGGTTTGTCTAATCTGTACACCTAAAGAAACAAATCAAGAGAGAGGACTCTGGCTAAAATGCTCAATCCCCAGCCAGAAAGGCAAAGCAGGTTGACATCAGAAGAAGAAAACAGGAAACAAGCTAGGAGCCTGTCACAGAAGGGCCCTGAAAGGCTCTTCCCTGCATAATATCAAAGCAGATGCTGAGACTTATGTCCAACTGTTGGGCAGAGTGCATGGAATCTTACGAAAGATGTGGGAAATAACAAGAAAGGGAGAGGACAGGAGCTCCACAAGGAGAGCAACAGAACCAAAAAATCTGAGCACAGGGGTCTTTCCTGAGACTGATACTCCAACCAAGTACCATGCATGAAGAAAACCTAGAACCCCTGCACAGATGTAGCCCATGGCAGTTCAGTATCCAAGTGGGTTCCATAATAATGGGAACAGGGACTGCCTCTGACATGAACTGATTGGCTTGCTCTTTGATCATCTCACCCTGATGGGGGAGCACTCTTACCAGGCCACAGAGGAAGACAATGCAGAAGGAAGGAAAGGAAGACCTCCCCTATAAGTGGACTTGGGGAAGGGCATGTGTGGAGAAGGGGGAGGAAGGAAGGTCTTGGGAGGGGAGGAGGGAGGAGGAGAGGTTTATGGGGGATACAAAGTGAATAAAGTATAATTAATAATTTAAAAAGCTTTGTGGAGTCATCTAGGTAAACTCACAAATGTGTGTCCAAGACAGAATAAAAATCTTCTGTCTCTTGGGGGTTTGAGTGAATACATCTTTGAAGAATCTATGCAATCTGAGAAGAATGGAAATTATCAGAAACTAAGTTGCTATACCATGGTCTTTAATTTTGATTCATCTGATTTCTTATGCATACTCATTTTGAGAATACTCTTCCTGTCATTGGAACTATGAGCTTTTTGGTTGGCACGTTTGGATGCCTATTAAGCTGTGTCTCTCAGAATACCTACAGTTCCTGAAGTATGGACTGTTACTCAATTATTCAAGTTGCCATTTATCGTTTTGTAGTGTGAGTCTTCTAAAAGATCTATTTCTCACTACTTCTTTTTGTTGTTGTTGTTGTTTTCGATTTTTTATTTTAATTTTAATTTTTATTAATTACAGTTTATTCACTTTGTATCCCCCTGTAGCTTCCTCTCTCCTCCCCTCCCAATTCCACCCTCCTTCCCTCTTCTCCACCCCTTTTCCTCTGCAAGTCCACTGATAGCGGAGGTCCTCCTCTCCTTCCTTCTGATTTTAGTCTATCAGATATCATCAGGACTGCATTGTGCTCCTCTTTGGCCTGGTAAGGCTAGTCCCTCCTCAGGGTGAGGTGATCAAAGAGCAGGCCAATCAGTTCATGTCAGAGACAGTCACTGTTCCCATTATTATGGAACCCACTTGGATACTGAACTGCCATGGGCTACATCTGTTCAGGGGTTCTAGGTTATCTCCATGAGTGGTACTTGGTTGGAGTATCAGTCTCAGAAAAGACCTCTGTGCCAGAATTTTTGGTTCTGTTTCTCTCCTTGTGGAGCTCTTGTCCTCTCCAGGTCTTTCTATCTCCCCTTTCTTTCTCTGGCGTTTTCCTTTTTTCACTGATATGCCCTGATACTGGGTCCACCGTGATCTAGTATTCTGTACAACTCAATTCAAGACAATTATTTTAATTGACAGCACTCTTCTGGTTTGGGGGGAGGCATCTGTTCACATAGGTGTGTGGATTTTCAGACAGGCCAATATGTAAGCGCAGTGCCATCTATTGCTTATGGGACAGAAAATAAAATAATACCACTGTAATTAATCCATGTTTCAATTATAGGAAGTAGAAGTGAGTAGTTGTGACTTATTTAGTGTAATGATAGAAGTCATGAGCTGTGGAGTAGCAGAGACAAGGAACCTGATGTCACCTGAGGGACACAAGAGGTTAAGGTCTTCCAGGCAATCAGAAAAGGTAGAAAATGGGGGAGTGATGCCAATGCACATTGAGAATGGCCAATATAAACTGTGCATGCTAGGTAACAAACTTTCAATCCTCAGTTTCCCTGCTGAAACCATCAACCTCATTGAACTGTCAGATTGTTATGTGGGTATAGAGTTCCAATGGTAACACTTGTCTGACTTTGAAGATAAAGAGGAAATGGTTTAAAATGATTTCTGGGTGCAACAGGGATTTCAAAAGTAAAAACAACAACAACCACACAGAATCCTAGATAAAGTGTAAGAGAAACAGAGAGGGTACTATTCACATCCTAATGAAGACATCATTCAGGTCCTAGACTAAGAATAAACAGAGCACCTCCAGGAAACATCACAGCCCACAAAAAAATAAATAAATCTCAAAAATGTCAGCTAAAATGTTAAGTTACATGTGTGTGCTCAAATAAGCTACGAAGTAACGAAAATGAAGCATGAAGATGATTTCAAACCAAAAACCGTACTCAAATAAAGGTAAAAAGAATGAAAAGCATAGGAAAAGATGAAGTAAAAGTTACCAGTGATTTTATAGACTAAATTCATACTTATCAATAATCACAATAAATACCAGATGATGTTCTAACAAGTCTCCCAGAAACCTGAAAACCTAAGCCATATTCCAGTGTAAGAGTGAATGATTGTTTATACATCATTCACTGAAAGCCATATGCTTCAGCTCTATCAGTATCACAAAACATGCCTTGATGCACCTATGGATGGACACATTGCCTCCATTAAACGTCATGCTTACATATATACTACCATTAAAGGAAAGCCAGAGAAATCCTGAGTCTTGTGATGTTGTAATTACAGATGAGGACCTTAAATGGAAAAAAGAAATGTTTTCCTGTCGTTCTTCAGAGGTGGCTCTGAACAAAGTTTTGATCTTTCTGGGTGTCCTTTGTCCAATTATAAGATGAGAGTTATGTGGGATCATCCTAAATGAATCATAACTAACTTAAAATATCTAAAGCCACATATTTTTTAATGAATAGCTTTTTTTTCTGTGAATGATGAAAATCATGAGTCTTTTTTTCACCGATCCGTGAATATTTATAAATGCATGTAATACCCTACAGCTCAGTGCAGGAAACTGAATGAAAAGACAAAATGAAGGAAGATTCTTTGTTGAAATAAACATGGTAACCAATACATACAATGAGTTGTTTATTTGTGGTAGTGCTCGCTGAAGAGAAATGAGCTGTTTGAAGGGCATCGGTGATGTCTTTGTGCTGACTCCTGTGTACTGAAATGGGAAAACCTGGAGAGTGTTGCTCACAGATACAACAAATAAAGATACACCATACTGCAACACTTAAATGTTAACCTGCTGTTTGTCCTGTCTGCTATTTGGCCTGTGTGCTACGGAATCTTGAACACTCTCACTTAGAGATCTTACAAAATTGCAAATTTACCAGATAATTTTTATATCCTTACATCTAAGTTGAGTTTTATGATTGCCAAGAATTTTAAAATTTCAAGAATTAAATTTCTTTGGGTCTAATTTTCAAAATCTTTTAGTCAATTAAGAGATCAGAATGAGGAAAACTACAGTGGACACAAAACAGAATTGTCTAATGGATACAAAATATATTGAATTTCACCTATCAGCCCCAAGCTTGTTGACAATCAGAAGATTAAAATTTCAGGCCAATTTAAATGACCTGAGATGGTAACTAAAATACTGTAGTATTGAGACTATACCCAGTACCTTTTCAGGTATATTTAATTCACGTGGGAGTAGATGTCAGATGTAAAATTTTACCTCACTTTCACAGCTGTGCAAATAACCAAGCCTGTATCACTTCCTTAACCTCTTGTGAAATCAATTCATTTTCGAAGATGGAAATACCCAAAATGCCTCATAATACTGTTGTAAGTATGAACAAAGTATCCAGACAGATTTTCTTGAATTAATTAATAGAATTCTACTATTCATGCTTTAAAATTTGGGAGAGGAGACTCAAAAATGATAGTGCGTGGAATTTAGTTATCTTCCTTTAGTTAGATTTTTGTCCCTTTTAAATTTACTTTTAATTCTGAGGTTATTTATCTTGGGTAGTTTTTGGTCATCTTGACAAACCTGAGAAGATGGACTATCAGTTGAAAACCTCTCTGCATTAGTTTGGCCTTTGGGCATGTCTAGAGGACATTTCATAATTACTAACTGATGCAGGAGTATCCAGCCCACTGTGGGCGGTTCCATCCCTGAGCAGGCAAGAATAAAGGATATCCAAGCAAACCAGGGAGAGCAAGCCAGTAAACAGGACTCCTCCATGGTTTGTGCCTCGATTCTGGCCTCCAAGTTCCTGCTTGAGTTCCTGCCTTCGTTCCCTCTCTTCTGGACTCTTGTAAACAAAATAAACCCACTCATGCCCTGGTTGCTTTTCTGGTTCTTGTTTTATTATGATATGAGAAAGCAAACCAGGACAGTATTGTGCTGAGTATTGTTCTTAAAGAGATATGGCCTTTGTCTGTGTTCTAAAAGCTAAATTTCAATTTGTATATAAACTCATTTACTACTGTATTTGTATGGATATAACTTCTCTTCTCCCAAGGTACATAATAAATCCAAAATAAATGCAAATGACAAATTTGTTAAGAAACACCATATGGCCTGGAAAAAAAGAATTGTGTTGAGTTGTACACTAATAAAAATCATTTAAATCATTTAATTCCATGGGGATTGTATCATATTTTATGAAATCTTTCAATTCAGAGTATAATATAAAAAGGAATGAATTTCTTTTTAAAAATTATGATCAAGACTTTTTTTAAAAACTTCAGCTGTAAAGAAGAATGAATCAGCATTCCTTCTGACCTACTTTATAATAAAACAAAAAGTCCTATAAATGTAGTTAGCTTATTAGCCCTGTAGTAGTCCAATGCTTAATTCATTTTGCATGCTTTATGAAATATTACTGGAGAGCTTATTATTTATGCTACAAAAGTGTGAATGTCCACCATGCAATCTCTGCCCTGTTCCCCATGTCCTTCCCACCCAAAGACCAAAGTCAAGGTTGATTTTACACCTTCATTGTATGAATTCTGGGGCTGGTCATTTGATACTCACTATTTTCACAAGACAAGAGAATGTCCTAGAGGGCATAGGTTTTTAAACACCCTGTTCCTCATGGAAACCTTATTATGGATGACTTATGTTCGTACATAGAACAAATTTTGACATGGCAAATACACATCAATTTTTTGGTTCTTTAGGTTTGTTTGCTGCTGATGTTGTTTTGAGTATAGTATGCTTTTGTATTAGAACTTATAGGGAGATTAGTTTTCATTATTATTAAGCTTTTTGTTTGTTTGTCTGTTTTGAGATAGGGTTTCTCTATGTAGCTTTGGCTGTCCTGGACTCACTTTTTAGACCAAGCTTGCCTTGAACTCACTGCGATCTGCCTGCCTCTTTTTCCCTGAGTGCTGGGATTACAGGCATGGGCCACCATGCCCAGCTAGTTTTCCTTATTTTAAAGTGGTTCAAATGCAAAATTATTGGAAATAAGGGATATATATTATCCCCTCAGAGCATAGTATTTGCCATTTTGGTATACTGAACATAAATACTGAAGTTACTTGGTAGTTCATAGATGCTATCTATACTTGGGAAACTTACGGATATTAAATTTTGCTACCAAAATGTTTCTTTCACTATTTAAGATGCTTCATCTTGAAAATAATAAGAGACCCAGAGTAAACACTTAGAAAATAAAATAATTTTAGTCTTCACTCAGATTGGAGAGTAGTTAGGTTTTCAGGTCAAATGCTTTGGCTTCTGACAGTATTTCTCTGGTGTTCTACTGGCAGACTCTTTCAAACTTTGGGGTCCCTTCCTGCATTGTAAAAATGTGCAGTGACATTTTCAGGACTCCAATCATCTCACCAACATTTTAAAATGGTCGTCAAGGACAAGACACGCCCCAACTTCCTAGAAAGAGGTCAAACACACTGATGTCAACAAGTTCATATACCCAATGTGTACAATCACCCTAGCAGGACCATGACACAGAGATGTGCTGAACACCATGATTCCTTTCTTCATCTTACTCTAGTAAGAAATGGGACCTACCTCTCTAAACACTGATATGCATAAAACACATTTACGAACTGACATAAAGGAAGCAGATCAATCAATTCGGGAAAGTGTTCATTTTGGCTTATGACTCACTCATGGCCGTTGTCCCTGTTGGTTTGGGCCCTGTTGCTTTGTGAAAGGAATGTGCGGCAGAAGCTGTTGACTGCATGGTGAGTTGGTGGTTGAAAACAGCCAGAGGGGACTGGATTCCCAATATTTCTCACCACTCACCTAGCTGTCCCCTCTCCCCTCCCCACTGAAAGTCACTTCTAACTTCCTGACAGTCTGAAATAATGCCAGGGCTAAATTTTATGGGTTTGGGTAACATTGTAAACTACAGCACCTCTGAACAATGTGATAATTCTAGCACCAACTCAATGACTATTAATATTCTTCTTAACCTGTCATCTTTGAGAGAATACTGAAATACCAACTTATACTAAACAGTTTCAATGCAGATTCATTTTAAAATTTCGAAGTTCTTTAGTGAGAAAATTCAAAAGACACAGAGAAGTACAAACCGGGGACAAATAATGCAAGATTTCATGGAATTTTACCTTTTCAAAAAAAAAAACAGAGAATTCTCTGTAGAGGAATATAGAATGGCAGAAAAACACTTAAAGAAATGCTCAACATCGTTAGCCATCAGAGAAATGCAAATCAAAACGACCCTGAGATTTCACCTTACACCCACCAGAATGGCTAAGATCAAAAACTCTAGTGACAATGCATGCTGGAGAGGTTGTGGAGAAAGAGGAACCCTCCTCCATTGCTGGTGGGAATGCAAACTGGTACAACCACTCTGGAAATCAATTTGGCGCTTTCTTAGACAATTAGGAATAGTGATTCCTCAAGACCCAGCTATACCACTCTTAGGCATATACCCAAAAGATGCTCAAGTACACAACAAGGACATTTGCTCAACTATGTTCGTAGCTGCTTTATTTGTAATAGCCAGAACCTGGAAATAACCCAGATGTCCCTCAGTTGAAGAATGGGTATATGGTACTTCTACACAATGGAATATTACTCAGCAATTAAAAATGAGAAAATCATGAAATTCGCAGGCAAATGGTGGGACCTGGAAACGATCATCCTAAGTGAGGTATCCCAAAAGCAGAAAGAAACATATGTTATATACTCACTTATATAGACCTATAGGATAGGAAGGTCATGCTGAAATCTATACACCTAGGGAAGATAAACAAGAAGGAGGACCCAGGTTGGGATGATCAATGCTTGTTTAGATGAACAAATGGGATGGACATTGAATGGAGGATAAAACAAGCAACAGGACAGGAGCATACCAAAGAGGGCCTCTGAAAGAATCGGTATAGCAATGTATCAAAACAGATATTAAGACTCACAACCAAGCCTTTGGCAGAGGGCGAGAAATAAAAATAAAAATAGGGGAAGTTAGTAAGACTTGGGGAGAACAAGAGCTCCACAAAGACCAAATTGAGCAGGGCACAGAGGTCTTTTACAGGACAGTTTCTCCAACCAAGGATCATGTATGGGTATGGCCTAGAACCCCCGCTCAGATGTGGCCCATGGTAGCTCGGTGTCCAACTGAAGACCCTAGTAAGGGGAACAGGGACTGTTTCTGTCATGAACTCGATGGCTGGCTCTTTGACCCTCCCCCATACATGCCCAGGATTAACAGCCTGGCTAGATCCCAGGGGAGGACATTGCACCAACCCTGAGGAGACAAGAGGAATTGGGGTCGGATGGAAGGGAAGGAGGTCCTCCCCTGTTGGTGGACTTGGAGGTGGGCGGGGAGGAGATGAGGGAGGGATGGGGAGAGTGGGAGGGAATGAGCGAGGGGGCTATACCTGGGATGCAAAGTACCTAACCTGTGATTAATAAAAAAAAAATAAATTACATTAAAAAAATCTTTGACTTTCTTTTTGTTTTGTTGTTGTTGTTGTTGCTGTTGTTGTTTTTGATTTTTGTTTTTGTTTTTTTGTTTGCTTTTGAGAAAGGGTTTCTTTGTGTAGACTTGGATGGCCTGGACTCACTTGTAGACCAGGTTGGCCTTGAACTCACAGCAGTCTGCCTGTTTCTGCCTCCCTAGTGCTGGGATTAAAGGTGTGTGCCACCGTATCCAAATTTCTTTTCTTCTTTTCTTTTCTTTTTTCTTCTTTTCTTTCATCTCTTCTTTTCTTTTCTTTTTATTGTGTATGCTGAAGGACTTTGTCTATGTTTTGTCCTGGAGTGATACTTTGCCCTCAATTACCTGACTTTCTAGAAAGCCACAGTACGTCCCTCTAGAGTCTTTAAGACTAACTCTCTTCTGAATGGTCCCTGATGACTTCCTTCAGGTAGAGAAGGGAACATGTATATCCTGTTAGGGATCCCTGCTCTAAGAGTGTGGCATAGGAACGAAGTACTTGACTCTCTCCCAGCTTCCATCCCACCTACCAAATGTCTGAGAAGTACCCCAGACGAAAGTGAAAAGAGCCTGACCCGATCCCATGTTTGACTTTTGCCTGTTTCTTTATATAGGATGCTCCTGAGATCTAAGGCTCTTTTGAGACAAACTGTAGTTAATATTTAAATAAGGCCTGTCCTGCTCTTAAGAAGTGAGAAAGTAAAAAGTATAGGCTTAGATTTTCCAACAAACCTACTTTATTTATTCTTAAATGCTTACTACTTCCCTTCCACCCACTGACTCTAGGGGAGAAAAAAGGTTATTAGGAGAAGGGGGTTGTAGAGCTCTATAGAAGTAGTTCCTTGGGGGGAGTCCACTCTTTGTTGTCTAGAGAGCATCAGTCTAGTCCAAACAGCAACATCAAACAGCAACACGGATCAAAACAATTCACCCCAGAAACAGTAAGGCTCCACTGAATAGAATGAGTCAGCAAAGCCCACAAAGCTCAATCAGATTGCCCAAGTTCTCTGGAACTTTTCTCTTTGATAAGTGAAGTGTCAAAGAACCAAGGCCAGTGAAGGGATGTTGATCCAAAAAGCGATGTCTCACCACCTTTGGGCTTCAATATATCTCTTCTCTTCAAAGTCTACCCACTGATGTTTTCAACTGGCCAAAGTCAAATCTTGAGCATGAGACAGATTGAAGCAAAGCAACATGTGCCCTCTCACAAAACAACTTTCAACAAAACATCATACGACATAACTGAGCCTTCAAAGAAACCAGAAACTTCCACTTCAAAAAAATACTATTATCAATAATTGTATGCACACCATGCTCATAATTACCAACTATGTCATACATGTAAGCAAATGCATGTACTCTGTTGTGTTCAGACATGTATAGGACAGATACATGTGCTCAGGCTTACAAACATCCAGATGCACACATTTGTGTGTTGAGTGTCTGTCTCAATTTACTGAGAGACCCCTGTATCATTTCATTTCTAAAAGCTATTACCAATTCACAACCTGTATGCTTGCAATATTAACATTTCCCAATGGCATAGGACTAATTGACCTTAGTATTAGACATCATTTCATTAGGTTGAGGGATGTAAAATTTCTAATTTATAAAACAAAGAGTAATCTAATATATGTAATTATGGCTCAATCTAGTTTCTAGGAACAATGCTGTTTAATACCCAGGCCATGTCCTAAGGATCTATGTAAATCTGGTCTTCATGGTCCCCTGATCACTTTCACTTAACACACATCTTCTCTACAACTTTTCAGTCCTTGGCCTTCTAGAAACTTCTATTTGTGTTTTTGCTTTCTGAATGTTGGGGCACTTTCTACGAGTTTTGTTGTCTAACTTTTCACGGAAGTTAAAGAGAAGTTAAGGAGATGTGGAACCATGTAGAAGGTGCAATGAACTCACCTTTACATCAACAGTCCTACTCATCCTGAAAGGAATTCAATTAAACCAAGGTAAATATCATTTCTTTACAGAAACTAACCAGATGATCAACACCAGCTGACATTAATAACCGTCCTTCAATTACATTATGACTAAGAATAATGTTGACATGACCTGCTGATGTTATATTAGAACTTAGTAAGATAAACACTACATTTCTATTCTCTCACTGACATGGGTTCAGGAAGAGAAATGAAATTCATCAACAGTGACCCTGGCTTATTGTTCCTGTTCTTGCCTAGTTATTCTGAGAACACTGGTTTGTTTGTAGGACACGCACTTTACTGAGCTTTGCTCCAGCTGATTTATGTGTTGCACAATCATAGGACATCATGCACCATATTCATTCCCTTGTGACCTCCTAATAGAGGGTCTTAAAAAAACACAAGTCTTCTTGGAAACAGCCTTTCACTTTTAGTCAATCTTCCTGTCATGTTTACCTTGACACAGAACTAAACTAGCTGTTCAGAAATAACAAGGCCATTGAAAGAACTGCCTGACAACCCTTTTCCTTTCTTTTTAAAAATTCTGATAAAATTTGAATATCATAAATATTACCATGTTCACAAATTATATGTATTTATTTACCTCTCCTCTTCTTTCCTCTCTTTCTCTCTCTCCATACATACACACATACATATATCCATACATATAAATATGTAGTTATCTTTCTCTGTTTACATACCTTCTACAGCACACATATAGGACAATGTTCCAGGGTTAATTCTCTCCTCCTGGGAATTAGTCTCAGGTCTTAAGACATTACACAAGCATCCCTACTCACTGAGCCACCTCAAACTCTCTCAGAGTCAATATTTTATAGAGTTCTCTATGGTACTGTGCATTCATGGATTTATGTAACTGTCACTATTATCCAGTTCCCAAACATTAGCTCATTGTCTCTAGAACCTCCACAGAAGCAATCACCTTTTACTTGAGACTGAATTTGCCTAGCTGATGGAGTCTGGCCTATACCTATAAATAGGGATAATGATGTGTACCTCAAGTGATGTCATAATAATTGGTTTATGTAACAAGTGTCATTGCATATAACAATTACTTAATATGTGTTAAATAGTATCAATAGTACAATTTAATTTCCAATTGATTAGTATTTTAAAATTAAATTGATAATTGGATTTGCTAGAAACTGGGAAGAGGGCACTTTGTAATGATTAATTAACTGCCATTAGCAAAACTATGCATTCAATTGTAGGTTACTGATGAACAAATTCAAGAAAATGGATGTCTGATGAATTTTGTTTAGACCCAATTTTTAGTTCTCCTTCTGTATTGGCGGCGGTTGCGGGGTAGGGGGGTGTACCTGGGTAGCACATGGTCTGCTAGGGTTTCACCAAAAGCACTAGAAAATTCCATGAAATGTTTTGAATTAGTGAGCCTGAATTCCATTTGTGGTCAGGTTATGGTTGGCACATCTCATTCTCTTGGGAAATGCATTTCCTCTCTCTCGTCTACCTACACAGCAATGCTCATTGACCTAAGTGGAGCAGTTTTAGTACTTACTGAATCCACACTGTTCCTGTAAACATTCCTTGGTTCTTTCTCAAGTTGTGCACTTTGAAGTCACAGTACTTGTGTTAGGTATAATTAGACTACTATGTATTTGTTGGCTCTCCCTACCCTGAGTCCAGTCTTAAGCTAAGATGTGTGTCTTTATTGTCTCTAGCAACTCAGATATAAGTCTGAAGGGAAGAGGAGTGATGTTATGTGAAAAAATCACTGGGTTTTTGCCTCTTTGTTGAAAAGTCCTTCCGGAAATATTAATACATATTTTACCATCTATCAACTCCTTCTGAGCATCTTTGGAGGAAATAATATGGGAATAAACAATTAAATAAATCACATTGATACATAAAGCAGCTACATAGGGTCTCATAGGAAAACTGGAGCAGAATGAGTTGATTTGAGAGATATTGCTTACATTTAGCTTGTTTGAAGGAGCTACAATCCTCCTGATATTCTTATTTGTTAAAACTCTAAGCACTGCCTTGTAGAACATCCTTCTGGGGTTGGTTTGTCTTATGCTGGCTTGTGTCTCAACAAAGAGTAGTATCAGTTATTCTTAGAGAATAAGAAAAATCTGTTCCCCAAAAGAACTTATAAAAACATCTGGAAACCACTCACAAGGAGAGGAGCTTTTATCATTTGACTTTCCCTGATCCTGCAAGCACAGGCAAGGCTAGGCCACAAAGGAGAAAGGATTGTGGCAGGTCACCATAAAAGAGAGTTTGTTGGAGATACTAGGAGAGATTGTTTTAGAATTAATTAAACATTGGAATGTGTTTAGAGTTTTCATTTTATGCATTCAAATAAATCACTTTTATATTTCATACTTAGGAAGTACATATCTTTTTCCTGGTTACCTTAATTCATTTGTGTTATGATTTGTGCTTATTTGTTGTTAAAATTTGATGAATAGGAGCCATCTTCCTAAACCCAAAGACAGTGAACCTTGACTATCTTTTCAGCATTGGGAAAACCATACCCCTGCATGTTCTGCAAGGAGGATCAAGAGTTCAAGACGAGTTAGAGCTAAAACACAAGACCCCATAAAAACAAAGCAAAGATAATTATATTTTAAAAGGCCTCATTTTAAGTGATGTTAAAGAGAGATGGTACACTGCTCTTATGAAAGTTCTGAGTTCAGTCCCCAGCACCCACATAGGATGGCTTGCCTTTGATTATCTGTAAATCTAGGTCCAGAAACTTGAATGCCCTCTTCTGTTGGCAGTTGCACTAATATGTGCATACCACTAAACAGGCACACACACTCACATACAAACAGACACACACACATATATATTCATGATTAAAATTAATCTTAGAAAATGAAATGTCCTTATGGTGCTCCAAATTGTAGCAAGAGAGTGGGCTCCATCTCATATTTGAAGAGATCTACTTTTGTTTCTGTGAGGCATGAGGTAATTTTTCTACTCGCTTTCATGTATTATCTCTTTGCCCTGCAAAAATACCTGTATTTTATCATACTTAATTGATTTTTAATACATGTGAGTCATCTAAATTAAATATTAAGATGTACTAATATAATGTCAGTGTGAAATTTACTTAAGTGACTTTTAGAGAAACAACTGAACAGAACAAATATCACAACCAGGAAAATATAATATAAAAAAACAGGATAAGACTAATTATTTTTTAGTTTGAAATT
This sequence comes from Pachyuromys duprasi, assembly GCA_028658305.1. Taxonomy (NCBI): domain Eukaryota; kingdom Metazoa; phylum Chordata; class Mammalia; order Rodentia; family Muridae; genus Pachyuromys; species Pachyuromys duprasi. Next base: position 47,029,814 of record CM053756.1, read on the forward strand.
ATCTATATCATACCAAAATTATAACCATAAGTAGAAAGCAGATAACTGTCAAGATAATTAGAGCCAAGTTTGTAGACTAAAATAAGATTTAGAGTGTCAAAGAATGAATAAGCGACAGATAATATAGAAAATATTTTTTAATTTTTTGTTTTTTAATTTTTTTATTAATTATACTTTATTCACTTTGTATCCCCCCGTAACACCCTCCTCCTCCCCTTCCAAACCCTCCTTTAGAAAATAATTTTTAAGAATAGAAAACTGATGTTAACTCAATAATAGAAAAAATTAAATAAAATTAAAAAAATTGTTTGGTATCTTATTTATTCTATTAGGCAGGAGTGTGTTCATATGGTTTTACATCTTAAACTCGGTTGACTTCAAGCTTGTCATTCTTCTTCCTCCAGTTCCAGGATCATAAGAATATATACACAGAGCATCCTATACAGGCATTGGTAATATTTTATTTTTTCAAAGAAGGAAAGAGTATATGTGTTCTGTCATGTTACCTTAACTAGGTATCAAGTTTAATTAGCTGTAGATATGTACAAATACTATGCTTAAATCATGCTAAAGAGATTTTGAGCACACAATGTCTCTTTTGAAATGGGTTGCCTGTTGGTATCAAGGCTTCGAATCCATAATGCATAGCTGCTGGCGTTTGCCCACTAATAGGGCCAAAAGGGCAATTACACATGTTCCCAAATATTTATTCCAGGACAGAACTCTGACACTGTCATTAAAGATGCTTTTATACACACTTAATACTTTGAGCTCTGTAGTTTTCTAATTCTGTCTATCAGTAGGTGTAATTCACCTCAGTGTTCCCCATTGAAACTCAACATTGTCATCAACAGGCCATAATTTTTCTGAAATTTTTTCAACTCTTGAAATGCCATTTCCTGCTAGTAGTAGCAACTTTAGAGAAATATCACACCCTCCTTGCTAGTTATGATTCCCTGGGCAATCGGCCAAACTATCTTGTTTAGTCTTCACTTGAAAAATAAAGATGACAATGTTTACCTTTGCGGGACATGGTGAAGACTATCAAAAAGACAGCTACACTACAATCTTGCGGGGCCATTCCTAGCTCTTCCTTTTCAATCCCTTTAACCCACTTCCATCTCACCCCCTCCTCTCTGTGACTTAGCATTATAAGCTCAGAAAAGAATTCAAGCAGATGGTTAGAAGTCTACTGACAAATCATTTCTCCAGATTTACAGAAGAACCAGAACAGCTCGTGACTTCTGCAACAGAGACTTTTTTCCCTGGTTCTTTGCCACAACTACCTCAAAGCATGTTAAATTTAAAAGTGACCTAGTTAAAAAAATAGGTCAGTTCACTTGCAATGCTCCTTAGAAGATGAGGAAGTCTCTACTCAGCAAATATTCTTCTGTCTCCATGTCTACTTCCCTTCCTGGGAAAGCCGTTGATCAAGATATGCAGTTGTACTTCTAGATCCTTGATCTTCATGACATTTGTAGCCTCAAACCCTGGTTTCTACCACTAACTATCTTCTCCTGATATAGACCCTTGAGGCAGGAGAGCTGTACCTAATTCTGGTAACAACTGTAGCTGTAGCATAAGATAAATATTTTACCAGAATATCCTGTAAGCAAATCCTGTTTAATAAGAGAATGGTGATTGTAAATATAGGAATGCTCCAGAGAAACCTAGAACATAAGTCTCCAAGATAAAAATTCAGATGAATTAACATCCTCTGGTGAGACAAAGAAGGAGATAAGGTTTGAGGTGGCAAATACAGGAAAGAAATCGGTGAAACAGGAAAGATGAGCAAAGTTCTTTATACAGATTTTACTCAGTATCTTCTCCACTGAATGCAGAATATAGTCAGAGTTGCCCTTCGAGGGAGGGAGAGAGATATATACACTGTATTTTCAAAACTTCTTTCTACAGTTTTCTGTGTATCAGGTCAAAGGGAGGAGTGTGCAAAAAAATGGGATACATATAACATGTGAGATATGTGAGATGAGATATAACATGTCTGCATTTTACTCATATTTCTGGTTGGTATAGTCTGTCCTCCTCCATATTCAGACATTAGATATTATTGGTATTACTTTGGAATTACCTCTGCCTTTATTCGGAATGCTCACATAGCTTTCATTTTTACCCATTTAACAAGTAGTCAACTCAGGCACAGGGTTAAAGACAACTGTGCAACCCCTACGTCTATTTAGTCTTTCCAGAGGTTAAGATAATGTCAGACCTAGTAGACTAGGATCAAAAGAAGACCTCCCCTACCAGTGGACTTGGGGAGGGGCATGCGTGGAGAAGGGGGAGAAAAGGAGAGTTTGGGAGGGGAGGAGGGAGGGCACTACAGGGGAGATACAAAGTAAATAAAGTGTAATTAATAAAAAGTTAAAAAGAAAAAAAGAGAATGTCAGAGATCACAACGTCTTTGGCTGGGAAAGATTAAAAACATGTGACAAGGAAAGGTCAATTTTTATATTCCTTACATGTGAATGGTGTAAGGCATATAACACCTCAAAGGATGTTTGTGATAATGTATACACATTTATATTTAATATGTGTTCTAAAGTTTTAGTATATTTCATGATGAGAATTCTGTAGAGGTTGCTAAGGGGGATTGTTGACTGAACTTTGAAAGAATCTTCCCTGCATATTCCAACCATTTATAGGCACATGAATTTAGAGACTGTCTTCCTAAGAATGAGTCTGTATAAATGTTTGCATGTTGTTCAGTAGGGACATCTTGGTTATTATGCCTCTGTAGGGATTTATCAAATATCTTTACTTTAAAAAAGACATAGTGGGAGATCCAAGATGGCTGCCACTAGAGGACACTGTGTCTGAGGAGTAGGACAGCAGAAACAACGCAGTGACCAGGAGACTGAACTCTGGGACCTAAAACGCCAGCATCCGTGATTGCCAGGTGAGCAGAACTCCCACGGTGACAAAATCAAGTGGGAAAACCCTAGGGACACCCAGTTATTCCCCGGAAAAACCTCCGGGTGACCAGCTGCGCACAGCTCTGATCTGAATGAGCAGTCGCTGCGCTGGGCGCCCGCACCTGCCATTATAGACTGGATCACACAGTCTTGTGGGCAATCTGAGAAGGAACCGGGTACCGTTTTCACTGAACTGCACCCTACGAGCGCACACTGCACCCGGGTTCTGCTTCAACCCACAGGTGTGCGGCAGGCACAAACCAATCGCCAGAACCATGCCAGTCTGAGAAAGGCTGGGGACCATTTTGACCATTTTGCACTCTGCGGGCGCAAGCCACACGCTTCCACCAGCAAAACCTCAGTCCCTGTGCCAGTCCACGGGCAGGTCTGGGAGGGACCTGAGTTCTGCTTCAACCCATGGGTTTGCAGGGGCATGCACGGATCGCAGGAGCCATCCCAGACTGACAAAGTCCGGGGACCATCTTGACCAGACCGCACACTGAGGGCCAAAACCTCAGTCCCTGTGTGTCCACAGGACAGAGAAGGCCTCCGGCACCATTTCAGACAGGCCTGCATTCAGCGGAGGCACACCAACCTAAACCCATTGTGTGTGCCCCAAATATCATCTCAGACCGTGATGCACAGCCCCTGGCCCAGAAGGGGGAGCCAAATCTCCATTCCAGGGGAGAGCCCTTAGCAACAAGCTCAGGGCTGAGCGCAAAGACATCTCAAAAGATTGAGGAGCGAGACCTCCAGACCAGAGGGGTGACCAGTCTGCAGTGCTCACAGCTTCTAGCACAGAGCACAAAGCCGGACACACAGAGCCCACAAAAGACTTCAACTGAGACAACAACAAACAATAACAAACCACAGGAAATCCCTGATCTTCTTGAAGAATACTCCTGACACAAGAGATGGACAGCTTCAGACTGAAGTACAGCCTTAAAGCACAAACAGCTCCCTGATTAT
>CM053756.1:47034212-47071778 GCA_028658305.1 Pachyuromys duprasi
CGCTCAGATGGGGCCGATGATAGCTCGTTGTTGGACTGAAGACCCTAGTGAGGGAAACAGGGACTGTTTCAGTCATGATCTTGATGGCTGACTCTTTGACCCTCCCCCATGCAAGCCGGGGAGTGACAGACTGGCTAGAACCCAGGGGAGGGCATTGCAGCCAGCCCTGAGGAGACAGGATGTTCTGGATTTGGATGGAAGGGGAGGAGGTCCTCTCCTGTTTGTGGACTTGGAGGGGCCGGGGAGGAGGGAGATGAGGGAGGGAGTGGGAGGGTGGGAGGGAATGAGAGAGGAGGCTACGCCTGGGATGCAAAGTACCTAACCTGTGATTGATATAAAAATAAATAAATTAATAAAAAAATCAGCATTTCTCAAAGCAAAAAAAAAAAGACATAGTTTTACTAGAACCAGAATCTTAAAGCAAAGCCCTTGCTGGGTTTATGCACATCAACAGGCAGGATTCTTCTATTTGTCCCAGGGCTCCACTTGTAGCCACGAATAATGGTGGAGGCTTGAAAAGGCATTTAATCTATAAGGCTGGATTGGCAAGTAAAGTGATAAAGGACTCCAGGGGGCTCTCAAGTCCATCTTCAGAGTCCTGGCTTAAGATCTGTGCTAAAATGGAAGGATAAGTGGGCCAAGAGGCCATGGACAGAATGAGGTTGGAGTGCTTATCCCAGCATAGCTTCCGCAGGGAACTGTAAAGGTCTTGGCCTCACAGATCTCTCCTGGAGGGATCAGTGTGATTAGAGGGTGATGACGCCTGGTTCTATCATAGTCTTGCAGTTACCCATAATGGCCCATTCTTGGGATGCTGTATTCTTAAGAGCTATCATTTTTTAGGGGTAGTTTCCTGTCATTAAAATGTTTCTCAACCAGTGCTCTTGTTCCAGAGTAAATTCTGGGAAACATGACTCAGGAGGAATGTTAAGAAAGAAAAAAATAGTAGAGGCAGGAAGGAGAAAATAGAGTTAGGTTAATGAGCAGGCACTGTCCTTTATTGTGAATGATGCATGCATTTATCAGGACCACTGTTTTATTATATGTCACATTAACACTAAGCACTGCCTTAGTGTTAAAAATCAACTAACTTGGGGCTGAGGAAATGTCTCTGCCCATAAAGCTCTAGCCTTGAGAGCATGAGAACTTTGAGTTCAAGTCTCCAGCGTGGAAGTGAAATACTACTAGACACAATAGCCTCCTGACTAACTACAGCAACCAGAATTACCGATCTGCAAATTTATCAAGAGACTCTGCCTCAATAAGTAAATTGAAAAGTGATGGAGGAAGATGTCTGGCATAGACCTCAGGTCTCCACAAACACGTGTATACACATGTATATGCATCACAAAAAGTACTCCTGCAAAGTAAATGCATGCCTTAAAAAAAATCTGAGAAGGAAAGCACTGACAAACTGATCAGATTCAAGATAGCAATGTCCCTCTTGCGTTTGCTTTCTGAATAAAAAGTAATAAAGCAAGTGATAACATGCAAGATCACTTGCTAATTGGATCATAAGCTGGGATGTGCAGAGCAAAATATAATTCATGCAGAAAATCTGAGGATGATGAGGTCATGAGAAGATGCTGAGGAAGCTGATGAGCTCATGGGAAGATGCTGAGAATGCTTCTTGATGGAATGAGTCTTTTGTAGGAGGCAACCTAATGGAAAGCTGACATCTGAGAAAATACATGCTTTGCTGGTTGTGTTCATTTGCCATGACTGTGACAGAATGTGCGAGCCAACTGAAGAGAGGGAAGCGGCAACTGGGCTCATAGATTCAGATGTGTCTGGATACAGTGTGCTTATGCCTGCAGCAGGGAAAGAGAATAGTGGGTGATGGGTGTGATGGACAGAAGGTGCTCACTGTATTATATCCAGGAAAAGGAGGAAGGTAGGGAGAAGGTAGAGGAGGAGGAACAGGACAAGAAAGAAGGCAAGGAAGAGGGGGAGGATGAGGAAAAGGAGAGGAGAATGTGAATGCCTAGAGACAGGATGTACCACTGAAAGGTACTCCTCCAGTGACTATGTAATAATTCCTGTGTCATCATAGTCCATTCAGCTATGAGTTCATCAACAGACTAATTCATTGATGAGCCTGGTGTCTTCAGAGTCCAGTCACTAAACACCTCATTACTTGGAAAATACTGCAGACTACAACTCTCATACTCATGTGTAAAGTCTAGCCTTCAGTCTTACTTAGACATTCTGATAAATACTCAAACTGCTAAGTGTTTTATATGAGTCTATACATTATTTATTTATCATTATTATTATTTATTACAATTTATTAAATTTGTATTCCGGCTGTAGCCCCCTCCTCATCTAGTCCTAATCCCATCTTCCTTCTTCTCCTCCTATGCCCCTCCCCTGGTCCACTGATAAGGGAGGCCCTCCTCCCCTTCTATTTGACCCTAGCTTATCTGGTCTCATCAGGACTGGCTGCATTGTTTTCTGACAGAGACAAAAACAAACAAACAAACAAAAAACAACAAAAACAAAAAAAATGGGCCCTGGGGACCCTACAGAGACTGATACCCCAACCAAGGACCATGCATGGAGAGGACCTAAAACCCCTACTCAGATGTGGCCCATAGATTCAGTCTCCAAGTTCCCTAGTAAGGGGAGTAGGGGCAGTCTCTGACATGAAATCAGTGGCTGTCTCTCTGATCACCTCCTGCTGGAAAGGTGTAGCCTTACCAGGCCACAGAGAAAGGCAATGCAGCCAGTCCTGATGAGTCTATCAATTTTTAATCCTTTGTAAAAATAATACCTAGGTTTCATCAGAAGACCAAGCCAATCTAATATTCATGCAAAGAAGCTTCAGATTCATACTGTGTCTGCATCAAGAACAGAGTGATGACTGCTTATTTTGGGATGGCTCTGTATTTGTGTGTGTGTTGTGTATATATATATGTCCATACAGGTATATGCACACATGTGGAAGGTACCCATGCTCTCTTTCTCTCTCTTTCTCAGTAGAGCTCAACATCAGGGTGAAGGTCAACATTCATGTCTTTCTATTATTCTTCATTTTATTTTTGAGACAGGATCTCATTGATCTGGCTGATTCGGCTGACCAATGACCTTTCAAGATCTGCCTGTTTCTCCTATCCAGTGCTGGGGACACAAGATGTCCATCCTTATGTCAGGCTTTCACGTGGGTGCTGGAGAGCTGAACTCAGGTCCTCATGCTTGGACGCAGGCCCCTTATTTAACTGAGGAGGAGTCCTGCCTGCATTATTTATTCTGTGACGGAGGAGGACTTTTCTTCCAGAGTTACCTTGTCGACCCCAGAAGATTCATTCCTTTGGATAGTCGCCACCATCCTTCTGTCAGTAGTGTTTACAACTCCTTGACAACAATTGCCGCTTGCACATTACCGTCACAATGGTCCAGTTCTGTCACCCCAGCCTTAGTCTCACATTGCCATGGTGTAGCTCAGCCTGTCATCTTTGTTTTCCATACTCACAGTGGGACTCGCTGCTTTCTCTGGCTGCAGATATTTGAACACACAGAAAAGGGGCATAAAGGACTTAAAGATTCCAGAGTAAACAATGCAAAATTCTGCCACAGGGATTGATACAAACCAAAGCACCCTTGACTTACAACTTTACATAGATATTTACAACCTAAAAGCAATCATTAATGGCATGTAATGAAGTCTCCTGAGACTAGTCCTCTAATAGCGGAGGTCCTCCTCTCCCCTTCCATCTGACCCTAGCCTATCAGGTCACATCAGGGCTAACTGTATTGTCTGTTCTCAAAGGAGCTTGAAAAGTGACAGTGTTTTGATGTGACAGTCATAGATTTTTGTAATTTGCTCTCATTAGTATGAAACCCCTCAATTAAAACATCATAAGCAGATTCCTTACTGGAATTTGTAGGAGACAAAACAGAATTCATGGCAGGGCATGGATGTTTACACACTGGGTTCTGTCTTAATCCATTTCAGTACTATACAGTGTCACCCTATGGAAAGTGGATGCAAAGAAAAGTTACAAAGTGGAGCATTCTAAGAGTTTGTGGTCAGAAGGGTTCCTAATAAGTGCTGTGAAGTGTTGCTCCTGACATGTTTTCCTACCTGGGCTTGAGAAATTAGCTTTGGGGTTAGAGAGATGACTCAGCAACCAAGAGCACCAGCCACACTTGCAGAGAACCTGGCTTTGGTTCCCAGAACTCATAAGGCAGCTCACAACGATCTGTAACTTCAGAGTGTGTGGTACCTTCTTTTTTTTGTTTCCTACATGGGCACCAGGCATTCATACATGCACAGAATATATATATATATATATATATATATATATATATATATATATATGTGTGTGTGTGTGTGTGTGTGTGTGTATGTATATATATACATATATATATGCAGGCAAAATGCTCATATGCATAATACATACATACATACATACATGAATGAATACAGTCAGCATTACTCCAGGGAGAGTGGAGTAATATTGTGTCATCTTCATGTAATATGAAATACAAGCAGGAAAATCTTTAAAATTTTCTTTTTTTAATATAATTTTTATTTATTACAATTTATTCACTTTGTATCCCAGCTGTAGCCTCCTCCCTCCCTCCTTCCCAATCTCACCCTTCCTCCCTCATCTCCTCCCATGTCCCTTCCCCAGTGTACTGATAAGGGAGGTCTTCCTCCCCTTCCCTCTGACCCTGGCCTATCAGATCTCATCAGGACTGGCTGCATTGTCTTCCTCTGTGGCCTGGTAATGCTGTTCTCCCCTCAGGGGGAGGTGATCAAAGAGCAGGCCTCTGAGTTCATGTCAGAGATAGTCCCTCTCCTCATTACTAAGGAATCCACTTGGAGACTGAACTGCCATGGGCTACCTCTGTGCAGGGGTTCTAGACCATCTCCATGAATGGTCCTTGGTTGGAGTATCAGTCTCAGAATAAACTCCTGGGCCCAGATTTTTTAATTCTGTTGTTCTTCTTGTGGAGCTCCAGACCCTTCTAGGTCTTATTACTCTTAAATCAGAGTATTCTTGGATAAGAGTATTTTAAAATCTCAGATAAGCCAAAAATATCAATGTGTGTCCGTAAGGACATATGTAGTTTTTTATCTGCCATGCTTTAATTTTACACAGCGCTAATTTGCCATGTGTTAGCTCTATGCGAACACAGTTGCAGGTGCTGCAGGATATACGGATTAATGTGAAGGTTGAATTCATTTTCCAGTTATTGAACAGGACAATGACCTTTGACAGTTTATTTTTAAATGATATTTGCACTAAAGATTTTATGGCAGGATATGGCTGTTTACACGCTGTGCTCAGTCTTAGCCCATTGAACTACCATAAAATGTTGCCCTCTGTCCAGGTATTTATTTCTCTTTATCATAGATATTTATTTCTCTTTATTCTGGAGGCCAGATGTATAATATCAAGATGGTAGACATTTGAAAAGGGCCAGGTCTCTATTCTAGGGTTGTAAATTGTTGATAATTCTCCAGGGAAAAATGTTGTGTTCTCACAATCTGGAAAGGTCTATGTGGTTCCTTCAACCTTGTTATACGTTGCTACACCACCTACAAAATTGAACTCTTACTTCTTTATACATGCATGCTTCTCAACACTGTTGAACTAGAAAACAAGCTGCAACAAAAAGTTTGAAGGGGACATTATTGAATGGAAGCAAATTCCTTTCAGAAAAAGAGTAAAAAGTATTTAAAACATTGAATAGTCCTGGGAGATTGCTGTTTTTCAGGTTAAATTTCCACATTCTTGAAGGAACTAAAGAAGTAGAAATATAGTTTTTATATTGAGTATCAAAGAAATGATCCCTTAGGAGAAAAAATAATGTGAACACTGAACCCCCAGAAATGTCCCTGTGTGCAGTGCAATCCTGAAAATCTGGGTTCTGGAGAAGTGCCTATCTGGGAAGCCTAAAACTGAGGAATACACATGGCAGGATGCTGGAGAGGAAAGAGCATTACAAGGAGAGCCTCTTAGGGTTTAGCATCCCTCAGTTGTTATTCAAATGGCACAGATATCTGAGGAAGTGCCTTGAGTTGTAGAAAAATAAAAATGAAAAGAAGAGAGGAACCAATCCTTGCAGTTTCTATAAGCTCGACAGTACTTACTCTCCAGAATAGAAAACTCTTACTTTCAGAGTGCTTAAGAGCAATATTGCTTGAAGTATTCAGTACAGATCAGCCATAACTCTATGGAATTGTTTGTCCTAGACAGAGCAATGCTTTGGAAACAGTGATAACTAGACAGTCATTCTTTCAAAGGTCACAGCACACCAAGCACTGTTACTGCATTCTAGTGCAAAATTAAATATTATAAGCTGACTAGGAAGTAAACAGACCATCGGTGCTCTATGAGATACTATCAGGTTGACTTATGCAATTGGTATAACAAGAGGGGCACAGAATACTCCATAACATAATGGCTGTACATTTTCCAAATGACATAAACAACTTCACACTTCTGTGATCAAGACACTCAAGATTTCAATGCTCATTAAGTCACTCAGGACCAAGGGTAGCAGTAAAAATTTAAAAACCACATCAATAAAGCAGCAAAGGCAAGTGACAGGTGACGATACACCTACGGCTGTTCTAGTTAATGACAGATGAGGAACGTTTATAAATCCAGAGGCAAAGCATCAGCTAATGGACTTTGCTCTGTAACCGTTCAGTGATGAAGGTGTGCAGAGACTTTCATGTCATCAAACAATTCTAAACACAGTGCTAAATATAAAACTAATGCTCAAAGTGCCCTCAGCAGGGGCCGTGGAGGTGATTCAGTGGGTAAGCGTGCTTACTGCTAGCTCTTCCAGGAGACCCACTTTATGTCAGGTGACTCCCAAACATCCGGAACTCCAGCTTCAAGGGAGCTATCACCCAGTTCTGGCCTCCAACTGTGCCTCTACATACTTGGCATTCTCTCACACAAATATACATAGATGAAACATGAAAAAATGAATATATTTTTTAAATGCCCTCAAGTTGTAAGAATGAAATGGTAACTGAAAACATTGATCGATAGAGAAATGACAGACAGTAGACATGGTAAATAGAGTTGGGTTCTGTATAGTTTATATTTCTCTTTCTTTTAGTATCTTCAAATTTAAATTGACTCTTTAAATGCAAATAATAAAAATATTGAATTGTGTTTATAACATCTATAGAGATACAGCATATGAAAGAGTAGAGAAAAGCTCTTGAAACAAAGATGGAAATGCAATATGGTCATGTCCTTGCACTGTACTATTGATTCAAATAGTGAGTTAGTACTTACAGGCTGTATATGATGAAATTAGCATGTATAGTGAAAACTATAAAACAATAGTTATAAAAGTTGCTATGCTTGGCGCTTTACAAGTGGAATCATGAAAAATATGAATGTTATACAAATGAGAAAGACATAAATAAATACCTGTTTATATGTCTTAATGTATTACATTAATAATTAAAATGCACCCAATTAAGAAGGCAAGAATAACATATTTATGAAAAAGCATAATGAAATACATACCCTCTAAGAGAATTTCATTTAAAAATAAAGACACAATAGGTTGTAACAGCATATGGAAACTTCATACTGTGTTAAAATAGACTTAAAAATTCTGAGCTAATTGTATTACTATAACAGTAGATAACTAATACCAGTAGCAATTCAGGTTAGTTTTACAATGACAAAAGAAATGTATCTGATGAGCTCACAACAATGCCAACTGTATAAATGTTCTTAACAACAACAACAAATAATAATTTTAAATAATGAAGACCTGCAAGGAGCTAGTGACTCCACAATTTGCATGGAGTTAATTTGTCCCTTTTCATCAGTGACAGCTGTAGGAGGCAGACAATGAGATCTGGTGGAAATGCTTTATATGAGATTGTGTCAGCTTAATTAAAACAATCGCACATGCACCTTCCATGCCATCTACCACGCCATTCCTAGCTGTGTCTACAGAGTTGTGTGCTAAAGACTGAATCGTGGCTCTTTGTATTGTAGATATAGCAACTTAACTGCTGGCTCTTCAGAATATGACTGCATATTGGGGCAGGGGTTGTAGGTGATAATAAGTTACAATGAAGCCATTGTCCTGAGACATCTTTAAAATCAGCTCCTATCCTTATTAGGAAGCTGGGCACATGAACTTACACCAGGTTTATGCAAGCAAAGAGAGGTCCATGAGGTGACAGCCATCGGTAAGGTGAATGGACAGAACTCAGAAGAAAGAATCCTGGTAATTCTTGTGTGGTAATTCTTATAACCCCTTAGGAGAGAGGTTTCAGAGCTGTATTTTAAAGACGAGAAAATAAACACAACTTGATATCCGCCATCAGGTATATAGATATCAAACTGAGGTGGGGCTGGATCAGTGAAAAGTATATGCTTCATAAGCCACCTGAGTGTGGTCCACAAGCCCCACGAGGAGGTACAAAGAGAACTGACTTTCCCAAACATGTCCTCTGACTCCCATTGTTCACCCCCCCACACACACACCATAAACATCATGTATGTATATAGTAATACAAAATAAAATTTGTCTAAAATTAAGGCATATCTATCTATCTAGGGTAATCTACTTACCTATACATAAGTACTACTTTCAAAAGGATTTGTGAAGAGGCCAGAAGAAGAATGTTTATTGCATAATTTCATTAAAGTGCATACATAATAGTGTTGGGAATAATACAGAGGCACGTGGCTGTTGCTTAGAGAGTTAGGTGGCTGTGTGAGGAGTAAATAATTAAAAAGAAAAAAAAAAGTAGAGTTCAGGCTCTGAAGGACACAGAGGACTCTAAAAATGACTGCATTATTCCTGGGGGTATGAGTGTGCCTTGCAATGGTTTAAATGAGTTCAGTCATCAGAGACACAATTGCCCAGTACAGCAATCTTGGGGTGCAGAGACTAATGGAATGGGGTGTGGAAATAGAGTAGAGCCTAGTGGAACTGAGAGTGGGCATACAGAGCCTAGTGAGTTGGGGCAGGGTGGACATAGTCTGGTAGGTGTGGAGAAGGAATGGAAGGCAGAGATCTCTTGAATGGACCGTGCCTTTCTGGTCGTCTGGGAGTTCACTGCTCCTCCCCACTGAGTCTGCCTTCTTAGCCTCAGCCATTTATCTTGAGTTGGCCCTGGGAAGGCCCTGGCTAGGTGTGTTAACCTATGAACAAAATGAGATCTGAAAAAGAAAATGAACAAACAAACTAACCCCCTCCTCTATATAAATATTATAACAGAAAATGAATTGAGACATCAGTGTTCCCAGTGGCACCATTAAAAAATACTCAATTTGTTCCATGTGAATTAGGGTTTAATAAAACTTTAAAAATATGAAGCAGATAGCAATGAAAGCCTTTTCTCGTATTCCTGAGCTTCTGTTTGTCTAGCTCACGGCTATTCTTTTCTCCCATACTGTTTAGTCCAAAATATTGATATTTCATTTATTTACTAACACAGCTAATCTATTTAACCTGTATTTTGAACTCAGACAAATTAAATGAATAAAACAAATTAGAATAAATAGCTAAAATATGCTGTTGCCCATGTTCTTTTAGAATATACTGAATAATTATTGGCTTAAATTTGTTTTTGTTACTTCCATTTCATGATATCTTGTGCGAGCATGTACATGCATGCACACAGCCCCGATGTCCAACAGTTCTGCGTGAGTTTTTGACACCTCGTGATGAGAAAGTGACATTCAGAAGAAACTACACCATAAACTTTAAATTTAAAGCTTTTTTTTTTGTCAGGCTAGTGACAGGTGCTGTGATAATCACTGTCAAGGCTGGCTGCGGTAGAGCCACTGACCCTCATCAGACACCAGTCAAGAGCATAAACAAGCAGCTCTGCAGCAGAAGGTCACCAAAAGATGGGTCAGGAGGTAGATGCGTTAAATGCATATTTACATGGCATTTCAATTTACAAGAAACTTACCCAGATGCAATTCTTCTGTAAGCTGAGAAATCTCAGTGCATGTATACTATGCATGCACACATAATACATATATATATATATATCATATATTTAATAATGTGATGCCCCCTGAAACACACACACAGAAGAGATGCATGCATCCACCCTATATAGTTACATGTGTACAGACATGTTGTCATATTAACATCTGTACCATTTTTTGAATGAAGAGCTAAGCAGCATGAAAACACATTAGTTTATTTTACTGGAGATTATGAGAAGGTTTGTTTTTCAATGGTTAACCTAGAAAGAAACTATTTATCATTTATCTATTTATTGTTCGTTTGAGACAGTGTATCGCTTTGATTCATGCTCACCTGGGACTCCTTTGGTTACCCAGCACAGCCTCAAACATTGTTACAATGCTGTAATCATGTATCCCATCTAAATAGTAAGGAAGAACTGGTTTCAAATGTGGCTGTGTTAAGGAAACTGTTATGGTCACTTCCAAGAGCCACAACAAACCAATTCAGTATATACAGTGAGTTTCACATGCTGTAAGCTAAAGAACTTACATGGATAATATTTTGGGTAACATTTTGTTCAGAAACGCAGTTCATTATTCCTTGTGCATCTGTGGATCATGACTGACACTGAGCAAGCTTAGGTTTTATATGTATTTTAAATGAAAGTTATAGCTGATGTTCTCCTGTACAGACCTCCAGGACAACATGGCTTTTTCAAGCATTGTTGAGATATTATAGCACCTTTCCTATCTGTTTGCATACATGGATCCCATTTTGTGGGCTCAGAATAAAATGTCCTTCCTTTGTACTTTTATACAAAACTTCTCCTACCATGTTGTTCACATGAATTGAATTTAAAATCGGTATTGCCTCTCAGAGTTTTAGGAATGCACTGTCATTCTCAGCCTCAGCAGAAATGGCATCTGGCCTCAATTTGTTTTCAAAGCACCTCAGTGATATCACTACGATAGCTTTGTTTTCTACGTGCTTCAATATACCCTAAAGATATGTGGATCTGCAGTAAGAATCATAAGGGTTAGGTCTTCTTCCTACCAAGAAACATGAGGTCACAGAGGATGCTAAGTCAATTATGAGTGAGTCCCTTGGTTACGGGTCACGTAGTTCAAGGCCACCATTGATTCCTTCTGCAAAGCTGGAGTGAACAATTCGATCATAGGGTAGGGAAATGCTTTTTAGCATCTTTTTTTTTTTTACTAATTAATTCAATCCCTATCTTGGTCATAGGCCCCTTCCTCTTCTCCTCCCAGCTTTTTAAGAAAGGAACTAAGAGCACCACTAGATAACTTTGATAATTTAGTTGTTCTACCGTATCACCTGCCCAGACTTCTCCTTGCCAGTGCCCTGTGTTTTGAACACATTCAGGAAGAATAAAAGCCAAGACCGCAATGTAGAGAGATAAAGCAATGTTTATCAGAAATTGGAAAATGGTTATGCTGGAGAGGGGGAATCCTAGAAACTGAGGTGGGATCCTATAAAGCAGTGCCTCTCAACTTCCTAAGGCTGCTGCCCTTTGATACAGTCCTCTCCTGGTGGTGACCCCCAACCATAAAATTATTTTGTTGCTCCTTTGGGATGGTAGTTTTGCTACAGTTATGAATCATAATGTAAATGTCTGATATGCAGGATATCTGATGTGCAGCCTCCAACTCCCAAAAGAGTCTCGAACCACAGGTTGAAAAGCATTGCTGTAAAGCAATGTTGGTAGCTAAGAGGCCTTCAACGTGAAACTGTTGATAATTCACTCTGATGTTTTAGATTTTGATACATGAAGCAAAACAACTCTCTCCTCTTAAGAGTTTCAAAGACAACACCCCACCCTACCCGACCCCCCATTTCCAAGTGCATTTGCAGGGAGAAATTTTCTTGTGGTATATTTTCTTTTAGATTTGATGGTCTTACAACTCTAAATAAAGTGTTTTTTTAAATTAAGTTATTACAGTAGTGTCATTTGATATCACTTCACATTCTTACTTTTGCAGGTAATTTGTCTTGGCTGCACAAATGCACCTAGGTCTGAATTTTATTTTTAATTTCCAGGTGCTTAGTCTGAATGCTTGTGGGAGACAAAGATCCTCACTTGATAATAAGAACACAGTAAACTCAGATTAGTGAAAGTGAGACAGTTTATTTTAAAATTTTGGAAGGTCAGGCATTAGCTTAGAATAGAAAGGGAAATGACTGAGAGTTGAGAACAGATTTAGAAACTAATACAAACAACCCTCTTCCTCCCTTACCTCTCAGCCAGCTCATCAAATGGTGATAACCTTCATGTCATCTGGGTCCTGTTATCCTCTGCTGCTTTGTCTGTGTGCTCAACAAAAACCATAGTGGGCATATTACACCTTCTATATCCTGCTTATTTTAAAGTTTTAAAATTAATTTATTTTTTATTAATTACTATTTATTCACTTTGTATTCCTTGTACCTCCCTCCTTCCTCCCCTCCCAATCCCATCTTCCCTCTTCCCCATCCAAGTCCTTCTCCCAGTCCACAGAAAAGAGAGGTCCTCCTACCCTTCCCTCTGATCCTAGTCTATAAGATCTCATCAGGAGTGGCTGCATTATCTTCTTCTGTGGCCTGGTAAGGCTGCTCCCCGCTCAGAGGGAGGTGATCAAAGAGCAGGCCAATCAGTTCATGTCAGAGACAGTCCCTGTCCCCATTACTATGGAGGCCTCTTGGATACTGAACTGCCATGGGCTACCTCTGTGTAAGGGTTCCCGGGCATCTTCGTGAGTGGTCCATGGCTGGATTATCAGTCTCAGAAAAGAACCCCTGTGCCCAGACTTTTAGGATCTGTTGCTGTCCTTGTGGAGTTCCTGTCCTCTCCAGGTCTTACTATCTCCCACTTCTTTCATAAGATTCTCTGTACTCTGCCCAAAGTTTGGCTATGAGTCTCAACATCTGCCTCAATAACCTACATGGGAGAGCCTTACAGAGGCCCTCTGTGCTAGGCTCCTGTCCTGTTCCCTGTTCTCCCTCCTCTGATGTCCATCCCCTTTGCCCTTCTGAATGGGGATTGAGCATCTTAGCCAGAGTCCTTCTTCCTGATTAGCTTCCTTAGGGTACAGATTTCAGTATGTTTATCCTATATTATATATCTACTTTCCGCTTATGAGTGAGTATATACCCTGTGTGTCTTTCTTGCTTCTGGGATACCTCACTCAGGATGATCTTTTTCAGTTCCCACCGTTTACCTGCAAATTTCATGATTTCCCTGTTTTTTTATCGCTGAGTAATATTACATTGTGTAGATGTATCACAATTTCTGTACACATTCCTCAGCTGAAGGGCATCTGGGCTGTTTCCAGCTTCTGGTTATTACAAATAAAGCTGCTACAAACATGGTTGAGCAGATGACCTTGTTGTATACTTGAAGGTCTTTTGGATATATGCCTAGCAATGGTATAGCTGGATCTTGAGGTATCAGATTCAAAATCCTGCAAACAAGCCCAGCCATTGCCATTTTTTTTTCCTTTTATAAATTAATTAATTCAATATATTCTTGGTAATAGGCCCCTCCCGCCTCTCCTCCCACATGACCTCTCCCCTATTCTTCAGAATAGGGTAGCCCCCCTATCCAGACACCCTACCTCTTCTATTCATATGAGAACTGAGTCCATCTTCCCCCATGTGGCCTTGTAGGCCTTGTAGTCCCATCAGGGGTGAATGATCAAAAACAGGTAACATAATCCATGTCAGAGATATTCCCCACTCCCCTAACAAGTGGACCCATATCAAACCTAAGATGCCCATTGGACTTATCTTCTTGGGGTCTGTTCATTGCAGTATGTCTATCCTGTACTATATGACTAAAATTCACTCATAAGTGAGTACATAGTATGTGTATCCTTCTGGGTCTATATTACCTCACTCAGGATGATGATTTCTAGTTCTATCCATTTGCCTGCAAAGTTCATGATTTCCTTGTTTTTAATGTCTGAGTGGCATTCTGTTGTGTAAATGTACCACAGTTTCTTTATCCATTCTTTGGTTGAGAGACATCTAGGTTGTTACCAGTTTCTGGTTGTTGGGAAAAGATCTTAAGCAATCCTACATCCAACAAAGGGCTAATATCCAGAATATATAAAGCACTCAAGAAATTAAACACCAACAAACCAAATAATCCAATTAAAAATCAGGTACAGAGCTAAACAGAGAATTTTCAACAAAGGAATCTTGAATGATGGAGAAGCACTTAATGAAATGCTCAATATCCTTAGTCATCAGGGGAATGCAAATCAAAACAACTCTGAGATTCCGTCTTACACCTGTCAAAATGGCCAAGATAAAAGAAACTCAAGTGACAATACATGCTAGCTAGGAGGTGGAGAAAGGGAGCCCCCCCCCTCCATTGCAGATGAAAATGGAACACAAACTTGTACAAACAATTTGGAAATCAATCTGGCACTTTATCAGGAAACTGGGAATAGGCATACCTTAAGACCTAGCTTTCCTACTCTTGGGCATACACCCATAAGATGTTCCGCCAAACAATAAGGACATTTGCTTCATCATGTTCATAGCAGTTTTATTCATAACAGCCACTGGCAATTTTCTATTGTAACTTCTAGTCTCTGTGTGGAATGAGATCTTAGAAGAATTGGGCATGGGTTTTCTAGACTGGTGAGCATTAGTGGGGATCTAATGTTTTCTGTCCCTTTGTAGTTAGACCGAAGTTGTCTAGTGACATCCTTAAAGATGAAACATCAGATTTTATGTCTCTCAAATGCTACTTCCTCTGTTTGGTTGTGCTTTCACTTTGATTTTTTTTTTGGTTGATGTTGTGGTTAATTTTTAAGACCAACTTAACACAAACTCAAGCCAGTTGGAAAGAAGACATGTCAACTGAAGAATTGATTTGATAAGATATGCATGTGAGCAATATTGTGGGACCTTTTCTTAACTGCTAACAGATGTAGGAGAGCCCATCCCATTGTGAGCAGCAAATCCTTAGGCAGGTAGGCATGGGCTGAAAGAAACTGCTAAGCAGTAGCTTCTGTGTCAGCTCCTCACTCCAGACTCCTACCTTGAGTTATGGCTGTCACTTCCCTCAGTAGCCTGGAACTATAACATGAAATAAACCCTTTTGTCCTTCTTCAAGTATTTGCTCACAATGTTTCTTACAAAACAGAAATAAACTCAAACATATTTTTTTTTTCATTTTTATCCTTTGTTGTGTGACTCATGACACACCGCATGCTAGGATAGCTCCCTGTGGCTGATGCCTTGTGCCTATTTCACAGGACATTTCATAATTAAGATCCAAATCTGTAATCTTACAATGCACCACCTTGCAGGATCAAGTTATCTCCAAATTTCTGCCCCACACTCAGGAAGCCTTCTGTCTGCTCCTTTCTAATTTCCCACAAAAGAGCAAAGATTTAAAAATGTCTTCAGTCATATTTCTGCTACATGTGTAAAGTTCAGCTCTGTGGGTTTATCTTCTGATGTATTTTTTTTCCTGCAAATAATGTTGTCTTCATAGTCATCTGCCAAAAGACATTTCAAAGAAATTTTTGTTTAGTTACTAAAAAAAGTCAAGTACTACGTAACCTGGCATGCTTATAAAGATACAGAACACAAATTATGGAGGGAGCAAATTCAAGTGTGTTAACATTGCTCACTGGTCCTCTGCGAAGGTATTGTTCGTGAGACCATTCTACTTCAGTAGAAGAATTTAAAAAAACTATGTACCCAACTGGTCAATAATAAATAAGTTGAGTACATTATTTCATTCTATTAGACTCTTTCATATATTCTCTCACTTATTTATTGAAGCAAACTCTTGAGATGAGTTAGCCTGGTATTTTATTACCATAGTTTAGATAATAAAGATACAGAGCAAATCAAAGTACTAAACACATTTTTCCAGCTTGTCATTGAAAAAAAATGTTGTTAGCATGATACTCAGGTTGAAAGGTCAGATATAGAAGGAAAGAAATAAGAGATAGTCTTATTCAAGTGGTTAATAAATATAAAATTAAAAGAGAACAAAGGTCACCAGGACCTGGCTCCTAAGATTTGGGGAGATGTTAACAGAGAAATTTCAAAGATAAAAAGACATTACCACTAATGGGTTGCTCCCTGAGGTTCTAATGTATCATCTTCAAAGGTGCTTCCCCTATTGTCCTGGCCTCATATTTACCAGTATAAAAATGGAGACACTGATACAGCTGGGTTTTCTTTAGTCCCTTTTGTTGCATGTAGTTTCATCTCTA
Source organism: Pachyuromys duprasi (assembly GCA_028658305.1). Taxonomy (NCBI): domain Eukaryota; kingdom Metazoa; phylum Chordata; class Mammalia; order Rodentia; family Muridae; genus Pachyuromys; species Pachyuromys duprasi. The sequence continues at coordinate 47,050,379 of CM053756.1, forward strand.
AATGCCTCCATGTCTGTTACCAGGTGGTTTATTAGTGTCTGATCTTTCTATGAATTCCATGAGACCTCGGGATTCTTTTTTTAATGTAATTTATTTATTTTTATATTAATCAGAGGTTAGGTACTTTGCATCCCAGGGGTAGCCCCCTCCCTCGTTCCCTCCCACTCTCCCCACCCCTCCCTCATCTCCTCCCAGTCCCCTGAAGGCCACCGACGGGGGAGGACCCTTCCATCTGACCCCAGTTCATCTTGTCTCCTCAGGGCTGGCTGCAATGTCCTCCCCTGTGATCTAGCCAGGCTGTTACTCCCTGGCATGTAGAGACATCAGGATTCTAAGGAAGGTTGCAATACACTTCGGCTTTTCATACCTTGCAACAATTAATTAATTAAAACTAAAAAGTCTCAGAAAGTAGTCTTTCTTTTTTAGATAGAGAAGTTACCAGGCATTGGCTACATTCAGCCACACGGTTTTCAATTCCAGCTTATGCAGTGTCTTTAACACAGAGTTGCTATGAACTGTGGGAATGCCAATCAGAAAGGATTACTGTTGTCCAATGATGTAAGTCCAATGGTGTCTGGTCAGATCTATCATTAACTAGCTTAGGAAACATTTTTTTGTCTTCAAATGTAACAGTTCCTGCCTTGCTTTTAGTAAGGTAGAGCAAAAACAGTGTTTTTCTCTTCTGACTCCAACCTAGGGATCATCTTCTTGTCAACATGATACGTTGTGTGCACGTATCAGATACACTCCTCCATAAGCTGTGCAAGCTTAAAGTGGCTGGAGTCAGTTGCATTTCTGGCAAGCCAACTGTATCTGATAGGTGCTCTCACCTGTCTCTGTATTATTTGGTTGTTTCTCTTCTAGGACAGAGAGCCCTCTGAACAGTGTGGATCTGCTTGGCCATGTGCAATAGCTACTGAGTGTGATGCCCCTGCTCGTATTGTTAATGACTTCTTCTCACAGCTATAGTCACCTTTTTTTAAGTTTTACCTCATGTAGTTTACCCTGAAATGCTGCTATGATATAGCCCCTTTGCACTGAGATTTTTTAATTAATTTTTAAAATATATGTTAATTATAGTTTATTCATTTTGTATCCCAGTATAGCCCTCTCTCTCATTCCTTCTCCATCCCACCCTCCCTCCCTCATCTCCCCCTCCACTGTTAGGGGAGGTCCTCCTCCCCTTCCATCTGACCCTAGCTTATTAGATCTCATCAGGACTGGCTGCATTATCTTCCTCTGTGGCCTGGTAAGGCTACTCCCCCATCAGGAAGAGGTGATCAAATAGCCAGCCACTGAGTTCATGTCAGAGACAGTCTCTGCTCCCCTTACTAAGGTACCCACTTGTACCCTGAGCTACCATGGGCTACACCTGAGCAGGGATTCTAGGTTATCTCCATGCATGGTCCTTGGTTGGAGTATTAGTCTCAAAAAAGACCCCTGTGCCCAGATATTTTGGTTCTGTTGCTCTCCTTGTTGAGCCTGTTTTATTGAAGTAGGGAAAACTTATTCTTTACTATACTCATCTTTGAACTACTTCATATTGAACGTAAGGAAGAGCTTAAGCCTCTGTGCTCCAAATCCAAGTTAACTGATTGTTGTATGAGGCCACTTTCCCCAGACTTGCATTTTTCTTGGAAGGATTCTTCTCATGTACACCTCTACTCTCCCCTGTAATGGTGATTTCTTTCTGCTAAGTTCATCTTCTTTTACATTCTCCTGGTCTGTACCCTCAACCCAGTGCACTTTGCTTTCAGAACTTCAGTTTTTACCCTGTGAATTGCAAAGTTCACGGGTTAATTATTCCCACAAGATATTTGAGGAAACTAATACCTTAAAGCTTAAATGATTTGTTAGTGATCTCTCAGATGGGAGTAGAAATGGGTATGAAAAATTTATGGTCTGGTGATTCTCACAGCGTTGCCATCATTATTTCTGGCATAGCAAACTGCTTCATCTAGTTATAACATGGTGGGTAAACTCAAGATGGACATAGAACTATTCTCTTTATTTATCGTAAGCACGTGTATAATTTATGCTACTTCAGCTTTCTCATCTCTATCATTATAAAGTCTTTTAACTTAAATTTTGAAAAAGACATTTTTGAGCTTTACTGCATCTCGTGAAAGCCACCTGACTTTGTTTTACAGTACAGCGGGCTTTTATTAAATACTCAGCCGATGTTGACAATCATTCCCAAATGGTCCTAGATGTTAAGACCAGAAACAAATACCACTGTCACTTAAGAAATAATAATAACAATAATAAGTGTCAGGAAATCACTTGCATTTTTATTTATCAGAGCTGAGCTCAAGTCATTTGTTACTATTTATCCAAGTTTTCATTTTGACGAAGTAGTGTTCCATATTACCCATTAGAAGGGAAAATGAACTTGTGATAATTATGAACATTCTTGGTTCTTTCAATAATATTTCATTTTAAGTGATTTTAAATGAGTTTTGAGTTGTTTTGAGTCTGCAAATTTGGAAGCCAATGCTATTTCTTGGATGATTTGCTAATGTTGATGAATTTAGCAGTCATGGAGAAAGGCCATTACTTTCTACATTTCTTTGTTTACTGTATAATGTCTTTTGGGTGGTGTACTACGATTTTAGGAAACTAATAAGAAATAGACAATTCCTGGCCTGAGAAACAATGTTTATTGGGTCATAAAATTTTCATATTCTCTCCTGTTAATATGGGCCTGGCTACTTAACATTTGAATCTAGAGTGGAAAGTCTTTCCTGCCATCACCTGGGCATCAACACAGCCACAGAGCCCACTGCTTTTATTGGAAATAGCACACCCTAGATCTTCATTTGTAAAAAAATGAACATGATATGCCATGCACGCCTTTGAAAGTGTGGTCAACCTGCTCTTTAAGTGATACAGATCTGGATTCCAGTATGTCTCTGTCAGTAACAAATATAACGAGACATTCATTTTCAACTCCAATATCCAACATGAAATTGAAACACGAAGAAGATACCATTAACCCAATTGTTTTCTGGGTGTTTTATTCAGAGTTTATATGAGCATGCACACAAAGTTAGCTTCCCTTTTTCTTCTTCTTCTCTCTCAGAATTCCTGAGATGCATCGGCCTTGGGAATTCATCATGGTTTCTGTGGGTTACTGCAGTCCTTTACCACATTAGATAAACATCCATTAGGGAAATATGTTAAAATGCTCCCCCTCAAGAAAAACACACACAAACTACACACACATAATATTTCTTAATATCTTATTCAATTAAAGCATGTTACAGATGTAATAAAATTTTTGTGTTGCTCTTAGTATCCAGTGCACTAATTTTTTTTTCTCGTTTTGGGGTTTGTTTGTTTAGAGGTATGTCCCAAAATAAAAAGTAAATCATATTAATCTGTAACTGACCATAAAATTGTATTAGTATTTATCTTTTATTTTAAAAGTTACATACTACAGAAAAGGAGAAATTAAAGTGATGTGTGGTTGTAAAGGGACTATCCTATAAATGTATTCTTTTATATTTCACACAGCTTCATCTAACTACAAAAACAAATATAGCTATGTCTGATAGACCATGGATACTAAAATTATTTTAAATATTTGTATTTATTATAACAAATTGAGCTCCGACTTCAAATTATTTGTGAGAAAAACAATCAGCATTTTGAGAAACAGCTATGAAAATCGACATACTGTCAGCCATTGTTTTCAATGTAAGAAAAATTATTTGAAAATATTTGTACAATCTAGTGATGATAGAAAACATAAAAGGAGGAAAAAAGTTATTTTCATTTCTACAAATTATGGTTCAACACGAGTCTTTGATGTTTATTATGCTCCTGTGTTAATTGTGTTTCTGTATAAGAACTCCATGCTCTCCGGGATTAGTTATCATTTAAACAACTCAAAGAAGTACCAGTAGATCTTGTTCTTATTGCCAAGAAAACTTCAGAACTCATTAATGCAGAGAATTTCTAACGAGACAATAGAAAATGGAGGGAACAGTGTTAACACCTTATGAATTATCTTAACCAAGAGTCAAGATTACTTTTATGGACCATCTTCCAATAATGCCAGAAAGAAAGGAAGAAAGAAAGAAAGAAAGAAAGAAAGAGCCCTGAATTTTCATGTGTTTACAGCATGCTTACCATCATCTTCTTATCTTGATACCACAAATCCCATGTTTTCAAAGGTTAGTACAAAGACAGAAGAACATGATTTTAGGACTTGCAATTTTAATCAGTTTGCCTCTTTGGCTTCCAAAAGTCCTTAAATGAAATGCGATGTCTTTAGCCAACATCTCTACCAGTATATCAAACTATAAAATTTTACCAGGGATAACCAAGAAATGATTTGTGTGTGTGTTGGATTATAGGGACTATCAGATGTAGCTCAGTGGCAGAAATTTTGTCTTACTATGCACTAGGCCAGTGTGCTACAGTTACACAGAAAGAGAAAGTCTGGAGTCTAGTCTGGTAGAATCAGGTACTTACCTGTTGTGTACTGAGTACTCCAAGTTATAGGAAAGAATTTGGGGATTGCTTCCTGTAAGGAAGAGCGACTTTTTGAGGAAATGGTGGACAGATTATTCTAATTACCCTGACATCCTGAATCAAAACATCTTATCGTGCACTGCAAATATGAAATATAAAACTTGCAAAAAAGAAAAAAAAATCCTCTTATCATGAAAACAGATTAGTAGCCAATGGAGACACCGGTGATGGCAATATAGACAGAGCTTTTTTCAGAACTCCTTTCCTCTCAGTCTCCATCTCTTTCAATGTCTCACTCTTCAGAAAGGTTGCACATTGAGCTGAGTGCATAAAGTGCTATAAACCATAGGCTTAAAATCTCCTTTGTCTGAATTCTACTTAGCATGCTGTGGTTTCCTCCTTTCTAACCAGTGTAAACTCTTCTGGTTTAAGAGAAAAATAAAATAAAAAAAATTAACTTTTAACCACTTTTATAATTTATTTAATAATTTATTCACAGTCTGATTGTAGTCCCCTCCCTCATCTCCTCCTGATTTCATCCTCCCTCCATCTTACCCCCATCCCTTTCCCCTATACCAGTAAAAGGGAGAGACCTCCTCCTTTGCCATCTGACCTTAGCCTATCAAGTCTCGTTAGGATTGCCTGAATCCTTTTCCTCTGTAGCACTGTAAGTCCTCATCACCAGGGGGAAGTGATCAAAGAACAGGCAACCAAGTTCATTTCAGAGAAAGCCCCTGCTCCCCTTACAAGGGAACCTCCATAGAAACTGAGCTGCCTATTGGCTACATCTGAGCGGGGACTGTAGGTCCTCTCTAGGAATGGTCTTTGGTTAGTGCATCAGTCTCTGCAAGGCCTCCTGAACCCAGATTTGTTGGCTTTGATGGTCTCCTTGTGGAGCTCCTGTCCCCTCCAGGTTCTTCTATTCCTCCACTCTTCCATAGGACTCCAAGCATTCTGCCTAAAGTGTGGCTGTGAGTCTCTGCATCTGCTTCAGTCCTCTGTTGGGTGGAGTCTTCCAGAGGACTCTATGGTAGGCTCCCATCTTGTTCCCTCTCTTCAAATGCTTCTGGTGTCTATTCTATTTGCCCTTCCGAAAGAGAATTAGGCATCCTCCCTAGGGTCCTCCTTGTTATTTAGCTTCTTTAGGTCCGTGAATTTTAGTATGGTTTTCCTGTATTATAGTGCTAATATCTGCTAATTAGTGAGTATATGCACTACGCATGCCTTTCCGGTTCGGGGTTAACTAACTCAGGCTGATCTTTTCTAGTTCCATCCATTTGCCTGCGGATTTCATGATTTCCTTGTTTTTTAATAGCTGAGAACAAAATATTTATGTTTATTATTTTAAAATATGTTCATGTGTGTAGGAGGGATGTAGGCATGAGTGGAAGTGCGTATGGAGGCCAGAAGCAGTCAGACCCCCATGGAGGTAGAATAAAAAGTGGCTGTAACGCTGACAATTGAGCTCAGATCCTCACCAGGATCTGTGTTCTTCATCCTTGAGCCACCCTCCCTAGCCCCAAGCCTACTCTCGCACTGTGACCTTCCCTGTTCACAAAAGTTGAAGCAGAACATCAACATGAGCATCGACTTCTATCATAAGTTGTTGTCCTCTGCTTTGCCCAAGCAAAGGTTGTTGATCCACAAGGAAGGAGGTGGACAGGAAATGGAAACAGACCGGTTTTTATACACCAAGCGCAATGTCCCCATCACGATGCTCTTTTCTGTGCTCGGCAACCGTACTCAGAAATCTTCCCCGATCAGGGATGTCTAGTTGATAAGAAGTTCACATCTCCAAGATGTACCCATCCTAGGAACCAAACTTGTTTCTGAGCACAGCTAGTCCAAAAAGTAACGTCCACCTCATATCAACTTATAAAAAGCCAATTGTATGATTCATGCAGAGAACTTCATGGGATATTATATTCAGTTTAAAACTTCTAACAGTGAGTGGTCTGAAGATGAGGACACACCGCGTACATATTTATTTAGCATCTTAAGAGGGTAAATTTAATCAAACTAAGGAACTTAAAAATTTTTCTAAGGAATTTCTACTTTTTAAGGGAAGAAAAAAAAGGGAGGCAAAAGGAGATAAAGATAGAAAGGAAAGGAGAAAGATTGGAAGGTAATATGGCTCATCAAGAGGGAAACTCATAAAAATAACCATTAAGAGGACTGAGTAACTGGAAAGAAATTTTTCTCATTACTTAATGCTGAGAAACAGAAATGTTTCAAACAAGAGTCTATTTGACAAAGTTCAATAAAAGAAACTAAAGTTCAAGGGTCAAATGCATTACAAAATATAGACTATTGACAAAACTCAGAATTTACTGGGGTGGCTGGATATAAGATCAGCAGTCATAACTGCATGCATTCTTTTCAATGCTGACGATCAAAGCCAAGGCCTTGTACATGCTAGGCCACTGTTCCGCCACTGAAATAAACCCTCCCTCCATCCTTCCCTTTTAGCTGTGCATTAGCTGATACTATCCCCAAATGAAATAAAGTGAGGAATCACATTTATAATAACGTCAAAAAACTGAAAAACAAAAGCACTTAAATAAATAAAACCACTTGTTATACCAGAACTTAAAAAAAAAAAAATTCAGGACAGACATCAAGTCCTGATATCTTGGAATGGGTAGGTGAGGGTGGGGGGCTCCCCTTTTCTGAGGGATAGGGGAGGGAAAGTAGGGTAAAGAGGAAGGGAGGGTGGGACTAGGAGAAGAGGAGGGAGGGGCTACACGTGAGAAAGTGAGATGGAAATGGAATAAATAAATAATGTAATTTAATTTTCAGAAGTTAGGACCTTATTAGAATAGCAATAGAACACCTAATTATTCTAAGAGATTCTATGTACTCTCTGACAGCATTATATATATGAGAGAACTTGGCAAGCTGGTCAAAAGTTATATTGAAACTCAAGGGCCTAGAATAACCAGAATTATTTAAATAAAGAACACACCTAGACAAGTCATACTTGTTCAATTCAGAATTTACTCTAAGACCACAGTAATTAAGAATGTGACTCAACGTGTGTGATATATTACTGATTCTGAATATATTTCCAGTATCTCCACTGTTTAGCCCCAAACCTCTTAAGAACATACATCCTAAAAATTATTTTATTCCAATTAAAGTGTTTTCTACATTTCTAGATTTTGTAGTCACTCTGTAAATTGTATGTAAGTATTCATAGTACAGACCACTATATGTTCCTATTGATTGCTGTGGACTTTTAGAATTATACTTTATATTTGGAGATAAATTTAATATTATCAGAAGGTATATCACATATCTTTAATAAGAGACACAGAAAGAATAAGGGACAAAAAACAGAACAGAAGAAATCCTTGCAGAAATTAATGACATAGATATCAAATAACTAGTTTATCCAATAATAAAATAATCACCTACCTAAATATCAGATTTTCAGCTTATGCATAAAATATTATTTCTAGAAACTCATTGTTCTTTTATGTATAATTATATTTTGATAAGTTTTCTCTTCTTCATTTTTTGTTTGTGTTCAGGGTTCATTGGTGTATAAATGTAAATCAATTGGCCTTTAAATTTATATTCACAGGCTGCAATGTAAGTATGACCTTCATACCTTCTGAACATAAGAATAAGAGCTGAAGCAATCATCTGTGGGAAAGGATTTAATTCTCCTTTGCACAGTTTTCAGAGTTATTGCTGCGTCATCTAAAGTAGCTGAGCTACCAGACAGTGACTGTAAGAATGCGCGTATGGAATCCACACTTGAAATGTGAATTTGGTACTATTATATATGATACATTGGTTTGAAAGAAGGTGTCTTCCTCGGAGATTGATCACAGTGGTTTGTTTATTTGTTTGTTATTCTGTTTGGCACAGGAGGCCACTAATAGAAAATAGAGCTCTGGGGACTCTTCGACATCAGTTGGCTTAAGGCCGAGAATTCTTCGTTATTAGGCAGAACATGAAGGATACAGTCACGGTGTGCTTTCTCTTCCTTTTTTTTTTCCATCTCCATAATGTGAGTCAGACGCCAGATATGAATTCATGTTGCCCCATCTTTGTATCAGGAAATACTATGTTCCTCCACTCCGTAATTGGTGCTTTTAGCAATTGGTGGGAGAAAGGAAAGAAATCAAGTCCAAGAACGATGTTATAATATGTTGCTTATGCTAAAATGCCCACCATTAATCAGCCCATAAAAAAAAAAACACCCTTCCATTCAAAACTTGAAACTCCTCAGGTTAGGGAGAACTGCAGTGTGTGTTTTCTAAGATGAGTGGAAAAACAGATTGATTCTGAACCTGGCACGCCCCTCCATTGTGCTGAGGGGTTGGATGTGACTCCTGACTTTCTTATTTCTGAACAATGCTACACTAGGAGGAGGCTCTCTGAAGTGCAGAAAATGGATGACTCTGGGGCCCGCATACTCTTAAAGCTGCAGAGCATAACCCATACTGATGGGTAATTGCCACACAAACATTTATATAATCACTGAATGGTTATCTTGGTGGCTCTATTTGTGTTTCAGTCTTAGTGCCTTACAAAAATTCAGGGTGAGTAACAGCAGTTCCCATTTACTTACTGCTTTTGTGACACACATAGAAGTCATATCATTTTCAAGATGCAGTGAGGGAAATGGATGAAGCCATTCATACGCTGAGACCGTTGTATGCTCTGCAGACATGATGAGTCACATAAACAGCAAAGGCAGAACCCACTACACTGGTTTCAAAATGCAAAGTTTAAAACTCAGGACACTGAGCTTCTAATAGTTACTGTGAGGGGTCAGAAAAAAAGACATCAGATACATATATATGTTGAGATTTTTGTTATTTCGAATAGATAGAAAAAAATGTCCTATAGTTCATTTTAGAATACAACTGAGCAAAGGAAGTTCTGGGTCAAACTTTAGAACTAGAATTCACTGATATCAGAGGTAGATCAAGAAGTTGATGCATTGCACTGCTAAGGCCAGGGGCTGCTTTTTATTTCAGTTCTGTAATCACCATGCTTCCCTGCCCCCCCCCAAAAGTTTGAATTGCCTTTGCCTCAGTCTCCTTGAGTACCACAATGGAGCTGATTAAATACTTTTCGGAGCCTTGGTAAGGTTTGAGAAAGAACAATTTCATTCACATGCAATGTGCATCTCAATGTCACATGGATACCAGAGCCTGTATTACCGTTATTCTCATGTTGCCACTCTCGTTGGGATACAGGCCTAATTTTATATTTGAGTGTTGATTATTTTAAAAGTAACTGCAAAGTCACATAGTGACTCATTGAGATAAATGATTTGTTTCTGTCCAGCAGAATGTATCCATGAAAACATTCACAAAATGACAAGAAGAAATCTCTCAAAAAGATCGATGTCAGAGTATAACATAGCTCATCACTGTCACACTTCATAATTCCTTCCAAGTGTGATTTTGAAATAATTGTATAAGTATAAAATGAATATTAAGTTTTGATTTGATAAACTGGTCCTAAAGGATAGTTGAAAATAAAATACTCCAGAAACAACAAGATGCCTTTGCAGGAGATGAAGTAAATATATGGTTTATCTTTCTTGCCAATACAGTTGTTAATTCATAATTTTGACAGGAACCCATTACAAGTTATTTGTAAGAGACAGAAATTGTCAAAAAGCTTTTATTACTCAATTAAGGGATCCATATGAAATTGATTACATATGTCTTTCCAAATGTTTTATTTTTCCAGAAAATTCACCTCTTCAATCAAACAACAAATAGTAATTGGATTCTTATTCTCAGGTATTTGAGAGCTAAAAAGAGCCTGGGCTTAGACTTGAGAGAGTTTACCCTTTTGGTGGGGAGATTAACATATATATGTATATATATATGTATATGTCATATATATATGAATGATAGTGTAATAATACAGTGTACAAGGGTCACCAGTTTTATGAGTAAAAGGTGCAAGTAATAAGAGGAGGTTGAAGCCAAAGGTAGAATTGAAGCATTCTTCAATCACAGAGGTCACACCTTCAAGGCTGTAGAAGGAATGGACAGATGGTGGCCCAAGATGATAGCCCAGGATGAAGGACCCAGATGATGGAACGATATGGTAGTCAAAAGTGATGGACAAAAGCAAGATTTTGTATAAAATAAGGGGATTGTGCCTCATATAAGCCATAGACTCATTGGGCAATTCCATGCCTGGCTGGTGGATTGTTCACACAGCTCAGACTGACCGCAATCCTTGACTTTGCTGCTGGTACATGGACATACCATGTGGTCTGATACTTCCCAGAGAAAGCAGATATTCAGATGTCTGGGTGAACTTCCTCTCCAAACAGTAGCCCCTGTTCTAGTTATTTGATAATTTACTTTAAAATGGCCAAACAACACATATTTACTCATTCAGATTGCTCCATGGCCAACCATTTTCAATCTATGCTGTGAGCGGGCACTCTATGGAGGTTAAAAACAGTTTTGGCAGACAGTTCTGATGAGGCTTGATAGGCTAGGGTCAGAGGGAAGGGGAGGAGGACCTCCTTTATCAGGGGACTTGGAGAGGGGCATGGGAGGAGATGAAGAAAGGAGGGTGGGCTTGGGATGGGACAAGGGAGGGAGCTGGGATACAAAGTGAATACATTGTAATGAATAAAAATATTTTAAAAACCAGCTTTGGATGTTGGAGACTTTATTGGAAATTTTAGTATGGTTAAAGTAGTGGTAAAAACACCCACATTTCCGTAAGTACAAAGTATATATCTAAGGTAGAAGTGCATACCTGGTGTATAAAGCTAAGGAACAAACCTAAAAATTAAGAAAAGGCCTATGAAATGTAAACACATCTATATGAATTTTAAAATCCCATTGAAGAATAAGATGCAAACATTTAAGTCTTCTAGGATGTGGGTAAACATACATCAGATGCGTGTTAGATTTGCAGAAAATGGAATAGCTTGCCAGGTGAGCCTTCAAGCAGGACCTAAGCTGCAGAGACACACAACATGATGGTGAGAGCAAAAGGGATACATCACATGTGCAGTCATGAGAAGAGAATCAGCAGAGACAGGATGCTTTTGAGACATTTGGAGGTTTTTAAAAGCATGACTGATAGGTAGACTATCAATAGCAAAAGGTATTTTAGAATTGGCAAAGCCCAGATGAATCCTCATGCATGATTAGCAGTTTTCAGCTGCTTCACATATTGAGAAAGAACACTTTTACCAGAATGTTCTTTGCTGAAAAATAGCACGCATGCATCTTAAAAGCCAACACATGCTAGATTCGTGGTAATTAGGAATCAATATTCACCACACTTGTTTCCAAACCAGAAATTTACAACTGTCAGCCATACTTATAGAATGCTTTTTATAGATTATTCGTGCTTTGAACTTGGTCATTCCAGTTGAAAATGGGAAAGCTTCAAGATAGAAATTTGTGGAAATCAAACTGATGGCAAAGCCACATATGCCTTCATCACCTAACATATACAGAATCACTTTTAATTGTATCTCCAGTATCATGCTCTTCTGAAGTAATTGAGATCTTAAAAGTCAGAGAAGCACAGGGCAGATGGCAAAGGCGAGAAAAACTGAAATCACTAACTTCAAGAAAGAATATAGAGTGCATTTTTAATTTTTTTTCTCTCGGTGTACGCTTTTGTAAAGTGACAACCTTTCCTTCTCAGGTGGGCAAGAGTGACATTCTGAAGCTTGGGCTGATGGTCAGCAGAAGCAGAACAGGCCATGAGTGTTGCAGGGCTCTGTTGCTCTTATGAAAGTTAGAGGATTAATCCTCATCTCTGGGTTGTCTCCAAACCAGGAAGGTGTAAAATGTCTACAAGGAAAGAAATCTGGAAAGCACATGTCCCTGAACTTCTGATCTTAGTAGAGGCAGATACCCATTTCTTTAGACCATCAGGTTTGTTATTTTCTATAGTTAATGTTTACAGCATGAGGAATATAAAAACTTGGTTCACCATCTCTCATCATCACATCCCTGTTACAAGTAAACTATTTGTTAAGTCCTCTAAACTGGTATTTTCTAATCTATGAAACATCAAAACTAATTCCCACCATGTACATCTTGGTTATTCCATGTTGTCCTCCTGTCAAACACATATTAATTTATTAATTACTTATTTTAGCTCGTGCTTAATCTTACCTTCTCTAGTACATCTAACTATATCACACATAGGGCACAATGCTACAGAGGAACAGACCAGTAGAAAGTAAGCAAGAAGTACCATAATTTCTGTATCCATTCCTCAACTGAGGGACATCTGGGTTGTTTCCAGGTTCTGGCTATTAGGAATAAATCTGCTACAAACATGGTTGAGTAAATGTCCTTGTTGTGTATTTGAGCATCTTTTGGATATATGCCTAAGAGTGGTATAGCTGGATCTTGAGGAATCACTATTGCTAATTGTCTAAGAAAGCACCAAATTGATTTCCAGAGTGGTTGTACAAGTTTGCATTTCCACGGGCAATGGAGGAGGATTCCCCTTTCTCCACAACCTCTCCAGCATGTGTTGTCACTTGAGTTTTTGATCTTAGCCATTCTGATGGGTGTCAGGTGAAATCTCAGGGTCATTTTGATTTGTATTTCTCTGATGGCTAAGGACACTGAGCATTTCTTTAAGTGTTTTTCTGCCATTCTACAATCCTCTACAGAGAGTTCTCTGTTCAGCTCCATACCCCATTTTTTAATTGGATTACTTGATTTGTTGCTTTCAATGGAATACTACTCAGCAATTAAAAAGGAGGAAATAATGAACTTTGCAGGCAAATGGTGGGACCTGGAAAGGATCATCCTGAGTGAGGTATCCCAAAAGCAGAAAGAAACACATGGCATATGCTCACTTACATAGACCTATAAGATAGGATAAGCATACTGAAATCTACACACCTAAAGAAGATAAACAAGAAAGAGGACCCAGGGTAAGATGATCAATCCTAGTTTAGGTAGACAAATGGGATGGACATTGAATGTAGGAGAAAACAAGCAACAGGACAGGAGCCTACCACAGAGGGCCTCTGAAAGACTCTACCTAGCAGTGTATCAAAGCAGATATTAAGACTCACAACCAAACCTTCTGCAGAGTGCAGGGAATCATATGAAAGAAGGGGGAGTTAGTAAGACTTGGTGAGGACAAGAGCTCCACAAAGACCAAATAGATCAGGACACAGGGGTCTTTTATGAGACTGTTTCTCCAACCAAGGACTATTTATGGATATAAACTAGAACCCCTGCTCGGATATGGCCCATGGTAGCTCAAAATCCAAGTCGGTACCCTAGTAAGGGGAACAGGGACTATTTCGGACATGAATTCAATGGCTGGCTCTTCGACCCTTACCCCCACCCCCGAGGGAGGAGCAGCCTTGGTAGATCCCAGAAGAGGACATTGCAGCCAGCCCTGAAGAGACAAGATAAACTAGGCCCAGATGAGAGGGGAGGAGGTCCTCCCTTATCAGTGGACTTGGAAAGGGGCAGGGAGGAGATGAAGGCAGGCTGGGGAGAGTGGGAGGGAAAGAGGGAGGGGGCTATGGCTGGGATACAAAGTACATAACCTGTGATTAATATAAAAATAAAAATTAAAGAAAGTAAGCAAGAGAGTTCGTGAATGAGCAAGAGAGAGAGAATTAAAAGATTATGTTAGATTGGCATACATAATAAGGGGCTAGGCAGTACCACCAGGCATGCAGGATACATAGAAGAATTTCTGGAGACATGGTGGTTTTCATTCCACTCTGTAAGGCTAATGAAGTTGGGATCCGATATCCATGAGGAATGGCAGCAGCCAGAGGTGTAGCTCCTAGTTGATTTCAGATCCGGTTGATCTTACAATCAAGATTAAGTATCACACAGTAGCTTCTGATGCCTGAGGGTTTTCGTTTGTTTGTTCGTTTGTCCATTTGTTGTGTGGTTTTTGTTTTTGTTTTTGATTTTTTTTTTTTTGAGACGGGTTTCTCTGTAGAGGTTTAGCTGTCCTGGACTCACTTGGTAGACCAGGCTGGCCTCAATCCACCTGCCTCTGCCTCCCAGAGTGCTGGGATTATAGGTATAATCCACACCTGCCTTGAAGACTGAAGTTTTGGGGTTCCTTGTCCTGTAATAAAAAGGCCTGACTTCTTCTATTCTTCATATTTTTTCCTGTTTCTTCCTGTGAACACGTCCATCTTCTGGCTGAGGTCCATGGGAACTGTACTAGAGGAAAACCCCAATCATCATGTTTGTTTCTCAAAGTAGAATGAACAAAGTAACATGATAGATACCTCAGTGCATTTAAAAGTATTAATATTAAAATGTTTGATATCTGCCAGTGGACTAAAAAAATAGTGATGCCTAAGAGAGAATAAAGCTATACTATCTCAAGTCATATTATGACTTCATAATATGTGTTTTGCTTCTTAGAATGAATTTGTAAAAAGCCAGTAGGTTTGATTATTTCAACACAATGTAGAGTGTTAAAATGGTTTTTACAAAGTAGACAAGGAGTTCTGTATTTTTTTTTAAATAAGCCAGTTAAAACAAATATACATTTGAGGTTTATATTACAGATACAGGCCTTTATACAGACACAAAGTAGGAAACAATATCTCATCATATAATATATAGTCCACAATTTCCTCTTTTTTTCCTCTAGTTACCAACAGCTCAAATGTTTATTAAAATAGAACTTCATTAAAACATGTGTTAGTGACTGTGCAGATGAACTCTGAGAAAAGGAGCAAGTACCTCTTACCCAGAGTATAGTCTCTAACTAGTTACTGGATACAAATTCATCACAGAAAATACCACACTCTAATTTACTGACTTGAGTTCCACAGCCTTTATTTGCATTGCCTCCTCTCTTGCTTTGTCTTGCAAATCTAAAGGGTTACTCCTCAAACAGCACAATAGGAAAGAGCTGAACTAGATCCAAGTAGTGCTGTAGTAAGGCAAATGAGAAGACACAGCTCCTTTCCTACAGCCCTAGACATGTGCTGGCAGTTGCTGATGTCCCTGTTAGCATGCCAGAAACCTGCATGAGTGCCCTGGGTGCAGGTGAGAGCGGAGAGAATCTATGATGTTCACGTTTCTTAGAGAGGAGAGGGGGAGATGACAGACCAGGACATCCAAGCAGACTTAGAAAAGATCCACTCATTTTTCCCCCTGAAAAGTAGGTTTGTGAGATAAGAAACTGGTCAGTTTGCCAGAAGTACAGACTAGAATGATCTCCATACACAGAGTTCTTGGTCATCTTTCCCGTCACAATGAGCAGAATGATATGTATGAAGATGCTCTTTCTTATTTACTAGCTATGGCAGTAACCAGTGGTCAGACAATGCCCGGAAGGTGTAGCTGTTTATTATTATTTGATGAACGCTATCATGACATCTGGCTTGCCTCGTGTGGCGGTGTCAATGACCACACACACAGCAACATCCAAGGCACCATTATCCGTTACCTTCTTGAGGCAGTTTTCTCTGACTTGTCTCAGATAAGGGCTGTGTCCCCACTTTCTCCTGTGAAATGAAGACGGCAGAGAGAAAGGCAAGGATGGTATTCAATGCCAGTTTGTTATTGGAGGAGTACAATTTGGTGCATTTTAATTATGAAAACAAAATAGAGGAAAGTGTCTCTTAGGAAATGCCTCATGTCTATTGTTTGGTATTATTCTTATCACAGAGCATGACAAACTCTATATTTTTTTCCCTCAAATAAAGGCTGTGGCTTAGAGAGGTTTAGTACACCTCCCAATGTCCAGGGTAGAGAGCTGAGAGTCAGGATCTCTCCAGTGAGAGTCAGCAGACATGAGGTGTATGGCGCTAACCTCAAGTTCCTGGAAAGATGAAGTAATAGTAAGGAATCTTACCTTAAATACTGCATTTTCAGATTGAATTTATTTTTGAAAAATTTCTACCCGAATACTGTGTTTATAACATTTTTGACCTCCTCTTTGCTCCAACTCTTCCTTCTCCTCCATCTCTCTCAAATGTATGACCTCTTCTTCTATAATTATTATTTTCACACACACACACACACACACATATATATATATATATATCATAATATTTAGTAATTCATCTATTTAGAGTTGCTTATATGTTTACTTATTTGGGGTTGACCACTTGGGATATGACCTATAGCAGACTCATTCCTTTAAAAGACAATTCTCACTCTCTTGTCAGCAACTTTCCATCTAGGGTTGGGTGGAGCTTTGTGAGATTCCCAGTATCCTTGTTTATACTATTTTATACCCTGTGATAGATGACTAAGGGCACGATAGAACTTCCTTTATCCCAAAAAATTTAAAATTAATTTACCTTTTATTTAAAAGTTTTTTTTCCGTAAAATATGTTTTGATCAAGATCAAATTATTCCCCCAATGCCTCCCAGATCCTTTCCGTATCCTTACTCTTTATGTTTCTGTTCTTTCATTCTCAAAAAAGAAAAAAAAGAAAAAAAAACTACTGAAACCACAATAGAATCCCCAAAACAAAATAAGCAACAAAATAACAAAGTAAAACAAAAAGCACACATACAAAAACATGGAGTCTGTTTTATTTTGGCAACTACACCTGGGCATTGGTCTTCCCTGGAGTATAGTTTATATAATGAGGGACACTCCATTGGAGATAAATGATTTTCCTTTTCCCAGCAGGTATTAATTGACAAATGTTTCGAATGGTGATATCAGAGTCAATAAATATCTTTCAAAATTAGATTGTACCATTCACTTTAATTGTGCCAGGTGCTTTTCCTGAAACATTTCATCATCAATTTTGAACGTAGAGTTTAAAAGCAAGCATCCTTTTCAAAGTCTTTTACAGCTGAATGTTAAAGCTTAAAACACTGTAGAAAGTCGATATCTATATTTACCTCATATCAAATGCTTAAAAGTATGTCAGCAAGTGATGGGCCCTCATTAGCATTAGTTGACTTCCTTTTATATACAAACAGTTCCTTCTTATAAGTGCTATTGGAATGGGTGACTCATGGCCCAGAGCTAATTCCATTGTGCCCATGGTGTTCATGTCAGAATTACATTCACTTTCAATAAGTTGCTGAGTTATGAGGTGCTATGTTTCAAAGTTTCAGAAACTTTTTAAAATGTGTATTGTTTGGTTTGGTTTCTTTTACAAGGCATGTTCTGACTGATGAGTAGCTCAAGCTACCTAACTTGAAATCCTCTTTCATCAGAGTCAAGAGAGCTTGGTTTCCAAGGGTGCATTAGAATGCCCCGTTCAAATGTGCTTGTAAATGTGCTTGGAAACGAAAGATCATGTAAAGTTTTTCAGTAATCAAGGCTTGTAAAAGTGCTAGTTAATCTTCTTTTCACAGTTTCATTTGAGATGGCTGTAAGCCTCAAAGAAATACAGGCAACTACAACCAAACAGAGACATGGGTAAAGGCACAATTAGTAGCATATAGAGAGGAAATGAACAAAAAAATAGAGGCCATCATGGAAAGACAGGAATCCACATTCAAACAGATGAAGGAAATGGTGCAAGACATGAAAACAGAATTAGAAGGAATAAAGAAAACACAAACAGAGAAAACCCTGGAGCTGGAGAACTTAGAGAAAAGATCAGGAAACACAAAGATAAGCATCACCTATAACCTACAGGCTAGGAAAGGATCTTCACCAACACTATATCTGACAGAGGGCTAATATCCTGAATATATAAAGAACTCAAGAAGTGAAAAATCAACAATTCAAGTAATCCACTTAAAAATGGGGTACAGAGCTAAACAGAGAATTCTCAATAGAGGAATATCGAATGGCAAAAAAGCACTTAAAGAAATGCTCAACATCTTTGTCATCAGGGAGATGCAAATCAAAAATGACCCTGAGATACACATTACACCCATCAGAATGGCCAAGATAAAAAGCTCAAGTTACAATACATGCTGGAAAGGATGAGGAGAAAGGGGAAACCTACTCCATTGCTGGTGGGAATGTAAACTTGTATAACCACTTTGGAAAACAATCTGGTACTTTCTCAGACAATTAGGAATAGTGCTTCTTCAAGATCCAGCTATATCACTCATAGGCATATATCCAAAACATGCTCATGTACACAACAAGGACATTTGTTCAACCATGTTTGTAGCAAATTTATTCGAAATAGCCAGAACCTGGAAACAACCCAGATGCCCCTCAATGGAGGAATTGATACAGAAATTGTAGTACATTTACCCAATGGAATAGTGCACAGCAATTGAAAAACAAGGAAATTATGAAATTTGTAGGCAAATGGTGGGAACTAGAAAAGATCATCCTAAGTGAGGTATCTCATCAGAAAGACACACACGGTATATACTCACTTATAAGTAGATATTAGACATATAATATAGAATAAACAAACATACTAAACTCTGTACACCTAAAGAAGCTAAGCGAGAAGGAGGACCCTGGGATCAATCCTCACTCAGAAAGGCAAATGGGTTGGACATCGGGAGAGGGAAAAACAGGAAACAGGACAGGAGCCTACCACAGAGGGCCTCTGAAAGACTCTACCCAATAGGGTATCAAAGCAGATGCTGAGACTTGTAGCCAAACTTTGGACAGATTATAGGGAATCTTATGAAAGAAAGGGGAGAGAGAAAGACCTGGAGGGAAGAGGAGCTCCACAAAGAAAGCAACAGAACCAAGAAATCTGGGCCCAGGGGTCTTTTCTGAGACTGATACCCCAACCAAAACCATGCATGGAGATAACGTAGAACCCTTGCACAGATGTAGTCCATGAGAGCTCAGTATCTAAGTGGGTGTCCTAGTAATGGGAACAGGGACTGTATCTGACATGAACTCAGTGACTGGCTCTTTGATCACTTTTGCCTGATGAGAGAGCAGTCTTGCCAGGCCACTGAGGAAGACAATGCAGCCAGTCCTTATGAGACCTAATAGGCTAGGGTCAGGTAGAGGGGGAGAAGGACCTCTCCTCTCAGTGTACTTAGGGAGAGGCATGGGAGGAGATGAGGGAGGGAGCCTGGGATTGGGAGGGAATGAAGGATGGGGCTACAGCTGGGATACAATTTGAATAAACTGTAATTAATATAAAAATTTTTATAAACTTTAAATAAAGGCTGTAAGGAAGCACGAGCCTTCCACCCCCCACAATTAATTTCTGGTATTTGTGATTAGAACTTTTATAAAACATGGAGAGATAGGGATGTGTACATCCAGTTTCCGATTATTTTCAATTTTCCTGCTCAGATTCTAGCCGAAAGCAATACCGTAGTAGAGTTTTCAAGATAGTCATTCCACTTAAGCATAATGAAATGTGAAGAATAGTTATAAGCAGGAATCATCACAAAAATTAATGCAGAGATAACAATGAATCACATCCTTCAACAGCATATAGTTTTAGAATCTTTAGATAGCCAATCATCTTCAAATGCTTAAGAAACAGAACATTCTAGTGAAGATTACAACTGTGTTAACCAGTATAAACCTAATTTCACTAAGAACCTTGTGAAAGACAAGGACACTTGCCCTCATCTCCGTCTCTACAAGGCTTTGGATGCACACAGGTCTTCCCCTTACTTCTTCTTACCCTCCCCTTCTCCTTCTGTCTCTTTCTCTCTTACCCCAACTCCTCATTCTCTTTTCCTTCCACCTACCTTCCTATACACACTACTACTTAGAGAAAATGCCTGAGTAGAGTTCAGATCAAAATGCTGCGGAATGTTGAGAAGGTAAGAGCTCAGTTTATCCCAATAATGTAAAGGAAATTGTATTCAGACAACAGGCTAAGAGGACACAAAGAATTAGGATTTTACATTCATTAACATTAGGTGGCTTCACTCCATTCTTAGTTCTATGCCCTCAAACAGAGCGGTTATTATAGAATAGCATTTGCAGGTGCTTTGTTGTACTTGTCACCTTACTGAATTGTAACGGTTCACTTCTGTATGCAGTGAATCCAGGATTCTTCAATATTTCAGAAGAATCTCTTCATAATTCTCTAAAATTCCTAACATTATACCACTGGTAAATCTGAAGTTTAGGCTACCAAATTTGACATTTCTGTTATACTGATCAAACTCATCAGGATGAAATTCCTTCAACTATTGGCTTTGCAAAGTACTCACTGTCCAAAGACAGAGAAATACAGGTGTTCAACAGATCCAAGAAAACTTGAAATGGAATTAATGATAGTAAGCCTAGAATCATCCCATTGTGGACAAATCCAACTTCTACTCTAATGGAAGTAATAACAATAATGATAAAAACAGATTGGTAATAGTTAAAGCCAGTGAACACCTAACAGAATGCAAGCTGGCAAAATATGACAAGTTATAATTTTTCATTGCTTCTACATATCACATTTTACAGTATTAGAAATGGCATGACTTTGTGGCATGAATACCTTTTATTTATTTATTTATTTATTTATTTATGTTTTTAAAAGTAGAGCTAATAACAAACAAGTATAGCCCAATTGCCATTTTTTATTTACTACAGCACCCTAAGAATATATTTTCTTCAAACCTATTTCAACATCTCTCTATATCTATAAATATTCTTTTTTTTCAATTTTTTATTTATTTTTATTTTTTGTTATCAATCACAGGATAGGTACTTTGCATCCCATGCGCAGCCCCCACCCACTCCCTCCCACCCTCCCCAACCCTCCCTCATCTCCTCCCAGCCCCCTCCAAGTCCACCAACGGGGGAGGACCTCCTCCCCTTCCATCCAACCCCAGCTCATCCTGTCTCCTCAGGGCTGGCTGCAATGTCCTCCCCTGGGATCCAGCTGGATCCCCGGCTTGTATGGGGGAGGGTCAAAGAGTCAGCCATCAAGTTCAAGACTGAAACAGTCCCTGTTTCCCTCACTAGGCCCTCCAGTCCTACACCAAGCTATCCTGGGTCCCATCTGCACAGGGGTTCCAGGACACATCCACACGTGGTCCTTGGTTGTAGAAACCGTCTCATACAAGACCCCTGTGCCCTGCTCAGT
>CM053756.1:47072278-47097201 GCA_028658305.1 Pachyuromys duprasi
GGGGGGGGGGCAGACTTGATCTGAGAATTGGAGACAAAAATTAGCATAAAGTGATGTGACATGTATTATCAAGGGACTGCTGAAATGGAGTGAATTATATAAATACCCATAGTGGTGAGATAAAGAAAGGAACCACTTCTGTCTCTCTTAACCATCAGGGTTACATTTCAAAGCTGGCATTTCATACACTCAGGCTGATGAGACATTAATTTTTTTATAGTCAGTCATGGGTGTAAATTATATATATATATATATATATATATATATATATATATATATATATATACAAATCTTCTCTTAATGAGGCAGTCTATTGACTAGGGAACATGGGTACTTTAAAATAAGGAACATGAACATCATATCTCATCTTGTTCTTGTTCTGGCCTTCAGCTGCCATAGGTGTGGCTTCCAATGACATAAGTGTTCCCACCTGGGAAAGAAGAGCCTTTGCAGAAGCAGGTGTTGATGATGTTCATGTAAATTTTGAAATCCCAATGAGCCTTAGGTCAGCTTCTTTCCAGTCATGGAACTACCGTCTCTCTTCTCCAGAGAGATTCAGAGCTCTCAATTCCTGGAGCTAAACATGAGCTCATGCTTTTACTGGGAACACATGACATAAGGAGCTTATTACAGGAAAATCAGGTTGGCCTGATGGCAGGTGCTAATGTCCCCAGGCTCCAAGAGAATGAGGCAGGGGGATGGTGAGTTTGTTATGAACCCGAGCTATCTATACCAAGAGCCTGTCTAAAAAACAAAAGACAAGAAGAAGGAGAGGGAAGGAAAGAGAGAGAGGTTCATACTCTCACACAATTAAATATCTACAGAAATGATGTTTTCAGGACCCTCACAATAATAGCAAGAACCGTAGTGGTCCAAAGGGCAACAGCCAATGTGGGGAATCTGAAAACAGAATAAAGCCAGCAACTGAGGTGTTTGTCCCAGCACAATTCATTGTCTGCATAAGTTTCAAAAGTGAAAATGCCAAAGTGTGTAAGGAGATTCATATTATGCAGTGAGAAGGCTGTTCTGCTATTTATATTGTTCTCAGTGTATTCTGGAAACCAAAAGGAAAATAAGAAAGGCATATAAGTTTCGCTTAGTAAAACTCAGAGATGCCTCTGCTGGAAGCATGCCTGTAATATACATGATATATTATACATTCATTATTCTCAAGTTCTATTATCAAGCCTTTCATGCTTGGTAATAGCATCCAATTTTTCTGAGAGAAAACACACATTTGAATTACAATTGTGTAGCCCGAGCCCTACAATGCACACCCATGGAAAAGAATCACGTGCCTTTATGTGTGTGTGTGTGTGTGTGTGTGTGTGAGAGAGAGAGAGAGAGAGAGAGAGAGAGAGAGACTTTTGCCATGAGAAGGGAATGGAGCGTGCTGGCATAACTGTCAATAGAAGGGAATGAAAGGTTGCATGGTGCCCTGCAGAGCCGCTAGGTGTGTGACTGTTTTATTTCAGCTGTATTCTCTTTTATTGCTTACTTCCAATTTGCAGAAGGTGTGCCGGGCTCTGAGGCCCCTTTGTCTTAGGGCAAGCACCTGTACTTTAAGACCCAAGAGCGTCATGAAATGAAGAGTACTTTACTTACTATGTGCTTTTGGATGAGAGGAGTGACAGCCTGTCTGCTGCACAGGGCTAACCATGCGACTGTGCCGTTTCTCAATGTTTCTGATCACATGAGACTCCGCATAGAACCAATGGTCACCCAGTACATGCTGCCAGCCGCCCATACCAAAAGGTATTATCTTTATAAATCAGCATTCCCTAACCTTTACAAACAATATTCTTTATAATCTTCTGGGTTGCCAAAAATAAATAAGCAAATGTTGTGTACACTTTCCATTTCTGTTTGGAGTTATTTTCCAAACAAATTGACGAGGAGATGCTAGAGGGAAATTATCTCTGATAATTAAAGATGTTGAAAATATGCTATGTGTTCTGCATGCGTTGTCTCATGTTCATCCTCAAACAAACCCAGAAATTTGAAATTCTCCATTTTCTTTTATTTAGTCTGTGCCTGCGCAGTCTCCTATTCATTAATGCACTTAAATTTAAGCTCGGAGAATTCCTTTATTCAGAAACCTATGTTATTCATTGAATTTTAACTAAGGTAGGACGGGTACTAGAAGAATCAATTGTTGTCTCCTTTCAGACGGAACTGTATCTGAAAAGCAAATCATGCCACTTTGTGCAGAACCCCATGATCGGAGTAACCTTGGATGATTTAATTACTGCTCTGACCCTGGATTCTCTTTGCTGCCTGAGAAGTCCCAAAGCTACTAGCCTTTGGTTTCTTTATCCTGTTTCTAACACATGTGGGTCCCTGGTGGCTTTATAATTGGAGGAAGCTTGCTTTTGACCTTGGAGGGATGGGAATATGGCCCCTGTGTCAGTCTTCCTTCAGTGTAAAAGTTACAGTGTTATCAAATGTGGAGGGCTCAATGCGATTAACTGACTCAACGTAATCTGAATATATTTAGAAAGTAAATCAGTTAATCTGCTGTGTTAGAAAGTGCTTATTACCTCCAGATGAAATATCCTAGGGGAGATGCACCCAAGACATGCCATGTACCATAGTGCTGGAAGTATAATTTTGTAGGTATCAAGGATTCCTCCTTATCCTCCCTCATAGGGAAGAACTGAGCCGTGTTTTCATTTTTAAAAGCTAAGCCTCCCTGGCATTCTGAGGATTGGAGTAAGACATTCTCGTGACCTAGTTTTTTGTTTTTTGTTTTTTTGTAAGGCCTGTCTTTTCATATTGTGGTACTGTCCTAGGATTTGACATTATTAATAGTTTTCGAGTAACCTACCATGATCTGAACTGTTGCAGCACTCCATGAAATGGACAAGAGGTCAGCTAATTAACTCCTTGAATTAGAAAGAAAAGGAAGCATGAAACATGAATTGTGCAGGACTTTACATATTTGACAATTTGTTTGGAAACTGTCAACCAAACCTATAATTCCTCAAATAAAAATTCATCACATAAACTAAGACTGTGGGTTTCAATATAAAGAAATGCAATTGCATTTGTGTTTATGATCATAAAATATAACACTAATATTCAAAGGGATAAAGCCTGCATCCATTTGATATTATTTTAAATCTTTGCTCAAGAAAAAACAAAAGGAAAATATGTTTGAGTGTTGAGCATGTTAGAATACACTTGTTTTCCCTGTGTACCTCCAAGTCTTTGCTTCAACTCCTGCCTGCAGGTTTCTGACTTAAATTTTGCCTGACTATTCTTGATGCTGGTCTATAACTTGTAAGATAAAATTAGGACCTTTTCCACCAAGTTGGTTCTGGCTAGTGTTTTACCATGGTAACAGAGAATCAAACCAGAAACTATGTAACATGATGAATGACAAGGCCTAGACTTGGTAGCTGAAGTTTTCCTGCAGTTTATTTAATTGTGGGACCTTTCTCAAACCCAATACACTGAATGTCTCTTAATATTGTGAAGGATCAGCACTAATTTCTATTTTATAGCATAATGACAGGAAATGTAATAGATTGTGATTATTATAAAACATGTAATAAATGGTGATGATTATTTAAAAAACAATTTCAAAACAGCGCTTTCATTTATCTTACTTTATCCCCATGTCTTTATAGAGTTCATTTGTTTTGATTGAGAAAGATTTTTATGGGCTGGAGAGATGGCTCAGCCGTTAAAGGCTAGGCTCACAACCATAAGTATAAGAGAAAGAACTTTAATCTGTAGGCCAGGCCACCCTAGAACTCATAAGTAATAGCAGTTAGCCTCAAATATGTGATAATCCTCCCTCAGTCTCTCCAGTACAGGTCTGTTCTACCACATCTGGCTTCCTCATCAACTTTCTAATCAGCCACAGTGTCAAAAGTAGTGTGTAGAAAATGGTCAAGGCTGAAAGTAGTTTTGCTGAGCTGAGATGATAAAGTACAGAGACAGGCAAAAGAAAATATCCTCCACCTATACATTTGGTTGGGGTTCATCATCACTATACCCTCACATCAACGGTTCTAAGTGTCATAGTCTACACTGACACCAGAGGAAGATGAGAGATCTTTCTCATCATGCTTCTTTTCGTTTATATTGTTTTTGAGGGGGGACCTCAATAGGTAGCCCAGACTGACTATGAACTTACAATGATCCTCCTGCCTCAGCATCCCGACTCTAGCTTCCTTCTTCATCCTTCTCCTCTACCCCTCCTCCTCCTTTTCTATTTCTTCTTCTTTTTTTAACTTAATCTTTATTTACAGGACACTGTAAGGTACGAAATTCCACATAGCAATATGAAACTCAGAGAACAGCTTCACTAACTCTCTTCTTCATCTCCCACTCATCATGCTTTTACACAGAGGCTCCAGAATAAATTTACATGACATGATTTTTAAGTTATTTTTCCATCTTATTGTATAGATATTTTTTTCAGTCTGAAATATTTCACATACCATCCTACCATTGAACTTAGACTAGATTAATGAGGAATGGAAAATATTTATCATTGGTGGAAAGCAATTTCAGTTTGCCACACATCTGTCAGAATTCCATATCCATCTACATAGAAACTCTTTGGTGTTTGTATAGATGTATTTTCCTATGGTTCAGACTTATATAAATGGGGAGAAGTTACTTATCTCACTTTTACTAAAACTCAAGATTTAGGTTTAGCATTTTAAATTAATATGCTTTAAAAATATAATAACACTGAATGCGATTCAAAGCTGAACAGGTGGTAATTTTACAAATATCAAATTAAAAGAAGAGATACAAAGCCCAACGGGCAATGTTCTATGGTTCTGCTTTGCTTTTATCTTTAATTTTAGAGTGTGAAATTACTTCCTTGGCATACAAGGAATTCAATAAAAGCAATAAACTGAGGACCTTGATGTCTCGTTAAAAGAAACAGAACAATGCCTTGATAAGAACCGGGCTAAACGCTTTCTCCACGAAGGTAGCCATTGCTTGTGCTGCGGTAGCGATTGATGGTCCTCTGGGTACGATGCACTAAGAGTAACAGCATGGTCTGGCCACTGTGTGCCCTGGCTGGGAAACGTCTGTCTTATTGGTGGTGTGGTGTATTACAACTCAGTCTCGTGACAAATTATGTCTATTGTTTAAATACCTGCTGAAAACGGCCATGAGCCCAGATCCCCACGTGTATGCAGACATGATTCTGTCTCATTTCTATTTTTCATGTTTTACTTCATTGTGCAGTCAGAATAACAAACTCAGCCTATACGGGCAAACAATGTAAGAGAGTACAGAGCTCATTATTCAGCTCACAAGCCTGGGGAGTCTGAATCAACAGGTGTGGCATGCATATTTGTAAATCGGGGAACACATACACCTAGTAGTTTCAGTTCTTCATTGTATGAACAGTGAGTCCTGCTTTGCAGCCTCTGCTCTCAACACTCATCAGGACTGGCACTTTGCCCTCGAGCCATGTTTCTTTTCTTCCCTCACAAGACTTTGTCTTGTTCATTTCACTGCATTGATGCCACTTGCTTACATTCACTCTCTGTTAGTACTGCCTACCAAGCTGTTCGTGACATGCAGTCTGCTCTTTCATTTGGGTAAGGGAAGGGCAATGAAAAGACTCATAGATGTCTGGCCAGCTGAGGATGAGAGATAAAGGTCACTGTTTGTTGACTGGGACAAGTTTGAGATTCGTTTTGTTTTGTTATTCTGGAATTTTTCTAATAATTTTTATTTTATTTATACACTTACAGTTTATTCATATGTGTTCCAGCTGTCCCCACATCCCTCCATCCTTCCCAATGCCACCCTCCCTACCTCATTCCCTCCAGTGACCCTCTCCAAAATCACTGAGAGGGGAGGTCCTCCTCCCCTTCCATCTGACCCTAGCCTATCAGGTCTCATCAGGACTGGCTGCATTGTCTTCCTCTGTAGCCTAGAAAGGATTCTCCCCCATCAGGGGGAGGTGATCAAAGAGCCAGCCACTTAGTTCCTGTCAGAGTCCCTGTACCCCTTACTAGGGATTCCCGCTTGGATCCCATACTGAGCTGCTATGGGGATACATCTGTGCAGGGGTTCTAGGTTATCTCCATGAATGGTCCTTGGTTGGAGTATCAGTTTCAGAAAAGACCCCTGTGCCCAGATATTTTGGTTCCGTTGCTCTCCTTGTGGAGCTCCTGTCCCCTCCAGGACAGGAGCTATCCTGTCTCTATCTCTACCTTCTTTCATAAGATTCCTTGCACTCTGACCAAAGTTTGGTAATGAGCCTCAGCATTTGCTTTGATACACAACTAGGTAGAGTGTTTCAGAGATCCTCTGTGGTAGGCTCCTGTCCTGTTTCCTGTTTTCTCCTTCTTTCCATGTACATCCCTGTTGCCTTTCTGAATGAGGATTGAGCATCTTACCCAGGGTCCTCTTTCTTGCTTAGCTTCTTTAGGTGTATAGATTTTAGTATGTTTATCCTATATTATATGTCTATGATCAAATTATAAGTGAATATGTGTGTGTGTGTCTTTCTGTTACTAGGTTACCTCAATCAGGATGATCTACTTTAGATCCCACCATTTGCATGCAAATTTCATGATTTCCTTGTTTTTATTTGTTGAGTAGTGTTTCATTGTGTAAATGTACCACAATTTCTGTATGCATTCCGCAGAGAAGGACATATGGTTTGTTTCCAGATTCTAGCTATTACAAATAAATCTGCTATGAACATGGTTGAGCATCTATCCTTGTTGTGTACATGAACATATTTTGAATATGTCTAGGAGGGGTATAGCTGGATCTTGAGAAAGCACTATTCCTAATTGTCTGAGAAAGTGCCAGATTGATTTCCAAAGTTGTTGTAAAAGCTTACATTCCCACCAGCAATGGAGGAGGGTTCCCCTTTCTCCACATCCTCTCCTGCATGTACTGTCACTTGAGGGTTTTTTTTAAATTAATTAATTTATTTTTATATTAATCACAGGATATATACTTTGTATCCCAGCCGTAGCCACCTCCCTCATTCCCTCCCATTCTCCCCATCCATCCCTCATGTTCTCCCTGCCCCCTCCAAGTCCACTGATAGGGGAGGACATCTCCTCCTTCCAGATGACCCTAACTTATCATGTCTCTTCAGGGCTGGCTGCAATGTCCTCTTCTGGGATCTACCTAGGCTCTTCCTCCCTCGGGATGGGAGGTAGTGGTGCTGGTCAACAAGCCAGGCATTGAGTTCGTGACTGAAATAGTCCCTGTTCCATTTACTAGGGTACCCACTTGGGTACTAAGCTACCATGGGCCACACCCGAGGAAGGGTTATAGTTTGTATCCATACATGGTCCTTGGTTGGAGAAACAGTCTCATAGAAGACCCCTGTGCCTTGATCTACTTGGTGTTTGTGGAGCTCATGTCCTCGCCAAATCTTACTAACTCCCCCTTTTTTTTATATGATTCCCTGCACTCTGGCCATGGCTTGGTTGTGAGTCTTAATATCTGCTTTGATACATTGTTAGTTAGAGTCTTTCAGAGGCCCTCTGTGGTAGGCTCCTGTCCTACTGCTTGTTTTCTCCTACATTCAATGTCCATCCCCTTTGTCCATCTAAGTGAGCATTGATCATCCCAACCTGGGTCCTCCTTCTTGTTTATCTTCCCTAGATGTATAGATTTCAGCATATCTATCCTATCCTATAGGTCTATTTAAGTGAGAATATACCAAGTGTTTCTTTCTGTTTTGGGGATACCTCACTCAGGATGATTGTTTCCAGGTCCCACCATTTGCCTGCAAAGTTCATGATTTCCCCCTTTTTAATTGCTGAGCAGTATTCCATTGTGTAAATGTGCCACAATATCTGTATCCATTCCTCAACTGACAGACATCTGGTTGTTTCCAGGTTCTGGCTATTACAAATAAAGCTGCTAGGAACATAGTTGAGCAAATGTCCTTGTTGTGTACTTGAGCATCTTTTGGATATATGCCTAAGAGAGGTATAGCTGGGTCTTGAGGAATCACTATTCCTAATTGTGTAAGATAGCGCCAAATTGATTTCCAGAGTGGTTGTACCAGTTTGCATTCCCACCAGCAATGGAGGAGAGTTCCCTTTCTCCACAACCTCTCCAGCATATGTTGCCACTTGAGTTTTTGATCTTAGCCATTCTGGTGGGTGTAAGGTGAAATCTCAGGGTCGTTTTGATTTGCATTTCCCTGATGGCTAAGGATATTGAACATTTCTTTAAGTGTTTTTCTACCATTCTACAATCCTCTACAGAGAGTTCTCTTTTTACCTCCATACCCCATTTTTTAATTGGATTACTTGATTTGTTGCTTTTTAACATCTTGAGTTATTTATGTATACTCTTATTAGCCCTCTGTCAGATGTAGGATTGGTAAACATCCATTCATGTTTGAAGTCTTGGAGAGATCAGGGATGAAAGGCACATACCTAAACCTAGTAAAGGCAATATACAGCAAGCCTATAGCCAACATCAAAGTCAATGGAGAGAAACTTAAATCAATCCCACTGAAATCAGGGACTAGGCAAGGCTGCCCATTGTCTCCATATCGCTTCAACATAGTACTTGAAGTCCTAGCTAGTGCAATAAGACAACTAAAGGAGATCAAAGGGATACAAATTGGAAAGGAAGAAGTCAAAGTATCACTATTTGCAGATGATATGATAATATACATGAGTGACGCCAAAAATTCAACTACAGAACTCCTTCAACTGATAAACACCTTCAGCAAAGTGGCTGGATACAAAATAAACTCAAAAACAAAAATCAGAAGCCCTCCTGTACACCAAAGACAAAAGGGCCGAAAAAGAAATTAGGGAAACAACACCCTTCACAATAGCCACTAATAACATAAAGTACCTTGGGGTGACTCTAACCAAGCAAGAGAAAGACCTGTTTGAAAAAAACCTTCAAATCTCTGAAGAAAGAAATTGAAGAAGATATCAGGAGATGGAAAGACCTCCAATACTGATGGATTGGTACGATTAACATAGTGAAAATGGCCATTCTGCCAAAAGCAATCTACAGATTCAATGCAATTCCCATCAAAATACCAACACAATTCTTCACAGACCTTGAAAGAAAAATTCTCAACTTCATATGGAGAAACAAAAAAACCCAGATTCTCCAAAACGATCCTCTACAACAACAGATCATCTGGAGGTATCTCCATCCCTGACCTCAAGGTGTACAACAGAGCAATAGCAATAAAAACTGAATGGTATTGGCATAGAAACAGAATAGTGGATCAATGGAACCAAATAGAAGACCCAGAAATAAACCCACACACCTCTGGAAACTTGATTTTTGACAAAGAAATCAAAACCATTCAATGGAAAAAAGATAGCGTCTTCAACAAACGGTGCTGGTCCAACTAGATTTCTATATGCAGAAAAATGAAAATAGATCCACATTTATTACCCTGCACAAAACTAAAGTCCAAGTGGATCAAAAACCTCAACATAAAACCAGACACACTAAACTGGTTAGAAGAAAAAGTAGAGAAGACCCTAGAACTCATTGGCAGAGGAGACTACTTTCTGAACAGAACACCAACAGCACAGGCTCTAAGTCACTTGAGTTTTTGATCTTTGCTATTCTGATGGGTGTAAGATGAAATCTCCAGGTTGTTTTGATTTGCATCTCCCTGATGACTAAGGACATTGAACATTTCTTTCAGTGTTTCTCTAACATTCAATTTTCCTCTACAGAGAATTCTGTTTAGCTCTATACTCGATTTTTCAATTGGATTACATGATTTGTTACTTTTTAACTTCTTGAGTTCTTTATATATTCTGAATATTAGCCCTCTGTCAGATATAGGGTTGGTAAAGATCCTTTCCCAGTCTGTAGGCTGTCATTTTGGTTTGATGACAGAGTTCTTTGCTTCAAAGAAGCTTTTTAGTTTCATGAGGTCCCATTTATTTATTGTTGATCTTAGAGCCTGTGCTATTGGTATTCTGTTCAGGAAGTTGTCTCCTTTGCCAATGAGTTGAAGGCTCTTCCCAAATTCTTCTTCTAACAAATTTAGTGTGTCTGGTTTTATGTTGAGGTCTTTGATCCACTTGGACTTTAGTTTTGTGCAGGGTGATAAATATGGATCTATTTGCATTTGTCTACATGTGGACATCCAGTTAGACCAGCACAATTTGATGAAGATGCTGTCTTTTTTCTGTTGTAATGTTTTGGTTTCTTTGTCAAAAATCAAGTATCCGTAGGTGTGTGGGTTTATTTTGGGGTCTTCTTTTTGGTTCCATTGATCCACCATTCTATTTCTATGCCAGTACCATGCAATTTTTATTACTATTGCTCTGTAGCAAAGCTTGAGATCAGGGATGGAGAGACCTCCAGATGATCTGTTGTAGAAGATTATTTTGACAACTCTGTTTTTCCATATGAAGTTGAAAATTGTTCTTTCTATGTCTGTAAAAATTGTGTTGGTATTTTGATGGGAATTGCATTGAATCTGTAGATTGCTTTTGGCAGGATGGTCATTTTTACTATGTTAATCCTACTGATCTCTGAGCATGGGAGATCTTTCCATCTTCTGTCATCTTCTTCAATTTCTTTCTGCAGAGACTTGAAGTTTTTTTTCTAACAGGTCTTTCACTTACTTGATTAGAGTCACCCCAAGTACTTTATGTTATTAGTGGCTATTGTGAAGGGTGTTATTTCCCTAATTTCTTTCTTGGCCCTTTTGTCTTTGGTATACAGGAGGGATTCTGAAAAAAAAAATTTAGTTAATTTTGTATCTCTCCACTTTGCTGAAGGTGTTTACCAGCTGAAGGAGTTCTCTCGTTGAATTTTGGGGGTCAATCATGTATACTAGCATATCATCAGCAAGTAGTGATACTTTGACTTCTTCCTTTCTAATTTATATACCCTTAATCTCCTTTAGTTTTCTTATTGCTCTAGTAAAGACTTTAAGCACTATGTGGAAGAGATAAGGAGAGAGTGGGCAGCCTTTCCTTATCCTTGATTTCAGTGGAATTGATTTAAGTTTCTTGCCATTTAGTTTGATGTTAGCTATAGGCTTGCTGTACATTGTCTTTACTATGTTTAGGTATATGCCTTGTATCCATGATCTCGCCAAGACTTTAAACATGAGTGGGTGTTGGCTTTTGTCAAATTCTTTTTCAGCATCTAAGGAGATGTGGTTTTTCTCCTTCAGTTTGTTTATATGGTGGATTACTTCAGTGGATTTCCATATATCAAATCACCCCTGCATGCCTGGGATGAGGCCTACTTGATCATGGTGAATGATATCATTTATTTGTTCTTGGATTCTGTTTGCAAGTATTTTATTGAGTATTTTTGCATCAATGTTCGTAAGAAAGATAGGTCTGAAGTTCTTTTTTTGTTGGGTCTTTGTGTGGTTTAGGTATCAAGGTAACTATGGCTTCATAGAATGAGTTTGGTAATTTTCCTTCTGTTTCTATTTTGTGTACTAGTTTGAAGAGAATTGGAGTTAGCTCTTCTTTGAAGGTCTGGTAAAATTCTGCACTAAAACCATCTGGCCCTGGGCATTTTTTTGGAAAGGAAAGTTTTGATTATTACTTCTATTTCCTTGGGGTATGTAGTATTATTCAATGTATTCACCTGATCTTGACTTAATTTTGGAAATGGAATCTATCAAGAAAAATTTCCATTTCATTTAGATTTTCAAGTTTTGTGGCATATATGCTTTTGTAGTAATACCTAATGATTGTTTGGATTTACACAGTGCCTCTCATTTCTGATTTGCTGTTTTGCGTACTTTCTCATTGTCTTTTAGTTCGTTTGGCTATAGGTTTATCTATTTTGTTGATTTTCTCAAACAACCAGTTCTTGGTTTTATTGATTCTTTGAATTGTTTTCTTTGTTCCTGAATTTTTTTTTATTTCAACCCTGAATTTGATTATTTCCAGCTATCTACTCCTCTTCATTGCGTCTGGTTCTTTTTTCCCTAGGGCTTTTAGGTGAGCCTTTAAGTCGGTTGTATGAGATGTTTCAAATTTATTCCTGAAGGCACTTAGTTTTATGAATTTTCCTCTCAGCACTGCTTTCATTGTGTCCCATAAGTCTCGGAATGTTGTGCCTTCACTTTTATTGAATTCTAGGAAGTTGTTAATTTCTTTCTTTATTATTCCCTGAGCCAGCTGTCATTGAGTAGCAAGTTGTTCAGTTTCCATGTGTGTGTAAGTTTTTTGCTATTTCTGTTGTTGTTGAGGTCCAGCTTTAGTCCATGGTGGTCAGATAGGATACAAGGACTTATTTCTATCTTCTTGTATCTGTTGAGGCTTGTTTTGTGACCAACTATATGGTCTATTTTGGAGAATGTTCCATGAGTTATACTTTTTTGATTTTGGTTGAAAAGTTCTGTAGACATCTATTAGGTCCATTTGATTTACGGCCTCTGTAAGTGCCTTTATTTCCCTATTTACCTTCAGTCTAGTTGATCTATCACTTGGTGAGAGTGGAGTGTTATAGTCTCCCACTATTAAGGGGAGATATTGGGATCAATGTGTGGTTTAAGCTTTAATAATGTTTCATTTATAAATGTAGGTATTCTTTTATTTGAGGCAAAGATTTCAGAATTGTGATGTCTTCCTGGTGTATTTTTCTTTTGATGAGAATGAAATGCCCCTTCTACTCTTTTTCGATTAATTTTGATTGAAAATCTATTTTATTAAATATTAGGATATCTAACTCAGCTTGTTTTCTGGGTCCATTTGCTTGAAAAACATTTTTTTTTCTAGCCCTTTACTCTGAGATAGTGTTTATCTTTGTTACAGAGGTGCGGTTCTTGGATGCAGCAGAATATTGTATCCTCTTTCTGCAACCGTTCTATAGTCTGTGTCTTTTTAATGGAGAGTTGAGTCCATTGATAACGAGAGATAATAATGACCAATGAATTCCTTTTATTGTGGAGTTCCTTTTATTGTGGAGTTGGTGGTGTTACTGTGTTTCTATGCTTGCTTTCTTTTAAATTTTTTGTTGTGAAATTATCTATATCCCATATTTTCTTGCATGTAATTGATTTCATTGGATTGGAGATTTCCTTCTAGTATCTTCTAGAGGGCTGAGTTGCGGTGTAGATATTGTTTAAATTTAGTTTTGTCATGGAATATTTTGTTTTCTCCACCTACATTGATTGAAAGCTTTGCTGGGTATAATAATCTGGGTTGGCATCTGTGGTCCCTTACCATCTGCATGATATCTGCCCAGGCCCTTCTGGCTTTCATAGTTTCTGTTGAGAAGTCTAGTGTGATTCTGATAAGTCTACCTTTATATGTTACTTGGCCTTTTTCCCTTGCTGCTTTCTGGTCTGATCTTTTTGGTGTTCTGCAGACCTCTTGTATAGTTATGGACATCTCTTTCTGTAAGTTGGGAAGATTTTCTTGAAAATATTTTCTGGAACTTGGAGCCTGGAATCTTCTGTTTCATCTATTCCTATTATTCTTAGATTTCATCTTTTCATGGCATCCTTGATATCTTGGATGTTTTGTGTTTGGAACTTTTCCAGTTTTACTTTTTCTCTGAGGAATGTATCAGTTTCTGTAAGTATATCTTCAGCACTTGAGATTCTCTCTTCCATCTCTTATATTCTATTGGTGATGCTTAGCTTTGTCGTTCCTGATCTTTTCTCTAAGTTCTCCAGCTCTAGGGTTTTCTCTGTTTGTGTTTTCTTTATTGATTCTAATTCTGTTTTCATGCCTTGCACCATTTCCTTCATCTGTTTGAATGTTGATTTCTGTCTTTTCATGATCACTCCAATTTTTTTGTTCATTTCCTCTCTATATACCACTAATTGCCCCTTTACTCATGTCCTTATTTTTTTGGCTGTAGTTGCCTGTATTTCTTTGAGAGCTTCATTCATTTCCTTTTTATTTGCCTCTATTTGTGCGGCTATTTCTTTGAGAGATTTGCTCATTTACTCTTTATGTGTTTCTAATAACTGGATAGGCATAGCATTAAAATTATTCTAAATTTTTTGATGAATTAAAATATCCATTGATATTGGTGGTTGCTGTTGATGCCATGATGTCCTGATTTTTGTTGGGTGTGTTCTTATACCTGCCTCTAGCCATTTGCTTTTCTGTAACCTTTGTTGTTTGTTCTTGGAATCTATGCTTCAGACTGGTATGTCTTTCTCTGGTGTTTTTAGTATTCTTTAGGAAGATAAGAGAGGTCCACCAATTTTGGAGTTTCTGATCCTGTTCCCCTCAGATAAGGTGCATGCTGGATGCTACCATCTTGGATTTATATACTTTGCCATGAAAATTCATTCCCCTAATATGAGCAAAACATGCTGTAATTCAAGCAAATGGAACATGCCCAATGTACCACCATCATTTATCCAATCAGAAATACATCACAAGCACATATCTAAGTGGTCTTAAAGCTCATGCTCTCGCCTTTCCCCTCCCTTGTTATAGTGACAACAAATATCTAGACACACTAGAGAGACAAAGCACAGATATTCAAAGACCTGATATGTCTAAAACAAGATGATTGTGGTAGATACGGTGCTCTGCTTTCACTGTGCTGGTTTTTGTGTTTGTCAACCTGACATAAATGTAAACAAACCATGGAAGAGGGAACCTTAATTGAGAAAATGCCTCTACGCTATTGGCCTGCCATGGTATTGTCTTGATTCATGATTAGTGAGGGCAAGCAGCTCTTGACATTTCAGGATGGTATCTCCCTCATGCAGGTCGTCCTGAGTTGCGTAAGAGAGTAAATGGAGAAAGCCAGAGGAAACAAGCCAGTAAGTACCCTCCATCCTTCATCTGCTCTGCTTTAGTTCCTGCTTCCCAGTTTCTAATTTGATTTTATTTCCTAACTTCCCTTAGTGATGCAGTGCTACTGGAACTGTAAGCTGAAATTAACCTTTCCTCCCTCAAGTTGCTTCAGATCATGGGCTTTGTCACTGCAATATAAACTCTAATGAAGACACCCATCTGTCAGCAAGACCATCTGCCTACTGGTTTTGCAATAACCCTGTTTCAGCTTCTTGAAATAGTACAACAACAACAAAATACATGTGCATTTGTTTCCTTTACAACACACAATGAGATATAAAAGGAGATTTAAGGTTAATTAATTAAGTTTAGCCACTCGGTTTAAATCAGAACGCATAAGCAATAATTATGCTCCAGTTGACAGAGTAAGTTTTCAATGGCTTGCTTTCCTTATATTGAGCCATCAGTGACTGTGATTCTAACAGCTAGATGGAGAATATTTGCTATCATATTGTCAAAAATATTTTAATTAGATTTTATCACTAGGAACATTTGGTAAATGTTATTGGTAATTATATGAAGGTTTTTCAGATCTGTCATGAAATCATGACTAATGAGGAAAAAAAAAGTCTATTCTACTGTTAATTATTTTCTAAGTATGTTTTGTGCAGTTTATTCCAGGAGATTTTGGTAGTAAATAATGAAAAGGATTCCCCTGTTGGTCATACTAATGTCCAGGTCTGCCTTCATTCTGCCAAAATATTGACTCTGCAAGTAACAATGTGCCATGCCCTTGTCACAGGGGAAGGATCTCAGGACTCCCAGGTCTTGAGGCTAACACCCTCTATTATCCTTCCACAAGACACATAATGAGTGTGTGACTCCAGTATGGTTCCTTGGTGTCCCACAGATAGGAATACACAGGGCTCTTTGACACCTAGAGAGTCCAAATTCAGACAGTAGGATCCTGCTAATGCTGAGAAAGAACATGGAATGCTTTTCAAAGCATTGAAGCTGCTTGTCTAATTAGCCAATAAAGCCGCTAAGAGTGGAGGTGAGCATCTGAGACAAGGAGACTTTTACCCTCACCCCAGCAGGGTCAGAAAGAGCCACACTGCCTTCCTTTGTCTGCATCACTTGAAAGAAATCCATTTTTCTCCTTCTAGTTACCATGCTCGCTCTCATACTACCTCACCCGGAAATGAAGCTGCTCACCAGATCCTGTGCTTCCTTTCCGGAGAAGCAGGTGGGCACTAGGGAAATTCCGTGGAGGTTGGGTGCTGGGATATCAAGCTGTGTAACTAAAATATTACAAGTAGACAAAACACACAATGTCAGTTCTCAACCTATGCTGATCTTTACATGCAATTCACTGTTGTGTTTAGAGAGTCAAGGGCAACAATGATACAGCAGTTGATAACAAATCCAGGTATATATATTTTTTCATGATCGCTCAAACAACTGCAGAGTTGCATGGCGGCCAGGACCTTCTTCATTCCTTAATTATGAGATAAAAGTCAGGTAGACTGAATTAGTTTTCCTGATATTAGAATGTTTTGAGATGATCTTTACCATATTGGGTGTGAGATAGTATTTTTTATTTATTTTTATATTAATCACAGGTTATATATTTTGTATCCCAGCCATACCCCCTCCCTCATCCCCTCCCACTCTCCCCATCCCTCCCTCATCTTCTCCCTGCCCCCCCTCCAAGTCCCCTGATAGGGGAGGACATCACCCCCTTCCATCTGCCCCTAGCTTATCATGTCTCTTCAGGGCTGGCTGCAATGTCCTCTTCTGGGATCTACCTAGGCTCTTCCTCCCTTGGGATGGGAGGTAGTGGTGCTGGTCAACAAGCCAGCTATTGAGTTCATGACAAAAATAGTCCCGGTTCCCCTTACTAGGGTACCCACTTGGGTACTGAGATACCACGGGCCACACACAAGGAGGGGTTATAGTTTGTATCCATACATGGTCCTTGGTTGGAGAAACAGTCTCATAGAAGACCCCTGTGCCTTGGTCTACTTGGTCTTTGTGGAGCTCTTGTCCTCGCCAAGTCTTACTAACTCCCCCTTTTTTCATATGATTCCCTGCACTCTGGCCATGGCTTGGTTGTGAGTCTTAATATCAGCTTTGATTCATTGTTAGTTAGTCTTTCAGAGGCCCTCTGTGGTTGCTTGTTTTCTCCTACATTCAATGTCCATCCCATTTGTCCATCTAACTGATGATTGATCATCCCACCCTGGGTCCTCCTACTTGCTTATCTTCCCTAGGTGTATAGATTTCAGCATGTCCATCCTATCCTATAGGCCTATTTAAGTGAGTATATACCAAGTATTTCTTTCTGCTTTTGGGATACCTCACTCAGGATGATTGTTTCCAGGTCCCACCATTTGCCTGCGAATTTCATGATTTCCTCCTTTTTAATTGCTGAGTAATTATTTAATAATTTAATTGCTGAGTAGTATTCCATTGTGTAAAAGTACCATAATTTCTGTAACCATTCCTCGACTGAGGGACATTTGGGTTGTTTCCAGGTTCTGGCTATTACAAATAAAGCTGCTACAAACATGGTTGAGCAAATGTCCTTGTTGTGTACTTGAGCATCTTTTGGATATATGCCTACGAGTGGTATAGCTGGGTCTTGAGGAATCACTATTCCTAATTGTGTAAGATAGCGCCAAATTGATTTCCAGAGTGGTTGTACCAGTTTGCAATCCCACCAGCAATGGAGGAGCATTCCCCTTTCTCCACAACCTCTCCAGCATGTGTTGTCACTTGAGTTTTTGATCTTAGCCAGAGATAGTATGTTTGTGTTAATTTGATTTAAAGTTTTAATTGAATTAAAATTGAGGCTAACCTCCAAATAATATAAAATTATGAAATGATAGGTAAGTCTTGCCATGATTTTCCCCATTGCTACCTGTGGATGTTTGTTTATAAAAATAAATGATGGTTTATTCTACAAATGTATTTGTGCTTTTGGAAATGGAAGGAGTGTTTTAATGTCAAAGGCAACACAGAAGTGGAGTGAAAATTATCAAATATTTTTGGTGTAGAGCTAAAGAATAAAATTCCAGGGCTGGAGAGATGGCTCAGAGGTTAAGAGCACTAGCTGATCTTAAAGAGGACCTGAGTTTAATTCCCAGCAACCACATGGTGGGTCTCAGCCATCTATAGTGAGATATGTTGCCCTCTTCTAAGCAGGCAGGCATACATGCAAGCAGAATACTATATGCATAATAATTCTTAAAAATAAAATCCCCTTGGTCTTTTGGGAATTTCAGTCACTTTACCTTACATCATTAATTTATTTTGTGTCTTTGCTAACAAACAAACAAAACAGAACATGTTCATCTCCCTGTTCATGCTGTTTTGTATCTCAAGTTGCTTTTATCTTGATTTTCCCTTCCTTTGACGTGTTTTACTGTTGGAATCTATGACTCCATAATAGCACATATCACTTACTTGTATATGTTCATTGTGTATTTTTTGATACTATTGTTTTCTAGGTGTTAGCCCTACATGTACTATTTTAAAAAATCTATTTACCAATATGTTTCTAGATGTCCTGACAAAAGCTAAATATACCAGCCTGACAGTATCCAAGGTACCCCCCAGACGAATGTGTGCTACTAAAGACCATGCAACACTGATAAACAAAAGCACAATGAGTCTGTTGTTGTACACACAATTCAGATCATTTTCTTATATTAAACCATATATTCAAGCAAAACAAAAGAATTCCATAACTAACAATTGAGAAACATTCATTTATTGCTCAGCTATTTGCTTGTTTACATCACTTCCTTTAATTGTGCATTGCACTTAGCAGTCACTTATTCTCTGTGCCTTGTCCAGTTGAAGATCTTTGTGTTAATCATTATCTACTGCAAATAGAGTCTATGATGAGTTTTGAGGCATGTATTAATCTATGGATCTAATGAAGAATTGTTAGGAACTGGCTTAATATCATATCCCATTGACAGACTAGTACTAGTAGGTTCTCACCTTCACCTATGACTTGACTATGTTGTTGGTCCTGCTAACTGTTCCAGTACTGGGTTCAGAGCCTTATGTCCAACAGAAAGTAGTTGGTTACTCTCATGCCACTGAGCCACCATGCTCCGTTGGGCATATTTTGCCAGGCAGGATGTTCTGTACCTCACAGAACTCACAGCTGAATAAGATTAATGGATACTGTTCCCCCCCCCCCCGCCTTCTGGTAAAGAAACATCTTTATCACACGTTCCACTCCCTAAACTGAGGCATGATGAGCTTGAACTTACTTTGTCTCTTTCTCCAAAGTGCTGGATTTTCAGCTGTGCATTCAACCACCTCACCATTACAAGGGATTTAGTAGGATTCTGTTTGTATTTTTGTAGAGGTTTTAGCCAAATAGTACCATACCTTCCAACTATAGATCTCATTAAAACACACCTAACGTTTTTTAATATTGAAATGGAAATATAAGATTTCACGTGGTGACTGTGTGACATTAGAAGTCCATTCTTATCACTGTTGGTAGCTAAGGAGGAAA
Organism: Pachyuromys duprasi; assembly: GCA_028658305.1. NCBI lineage: Eukaryota > Metazoa > Chordata > Mammalia > Rodentia > Muridae > Pachyuromys > Pachyuromys duprasi. The sequence continues at coordinate 47,091,512 of CM053756.1, forward strand.
TGAAACAGCAGTGGATCACAGATGAACATTCAGTTTGACTTTGTATTCCTGTAATGAGTGGTATAATACGAAGAGCAGCAGGTGTATAAATATGCAAGTATCTAATGGAAAATAATTTGTGTGTAAGACTTTAGCATCATCTCAATGTGTCAGGATACAGCTCTCTTCCACTTCATATTCAGCTCCTTCCACAAATGATCATTATGAGTTCACAAGTAAATTATTTGCAGGAGGTTCATTTGCTGAGTTTTTCTCATGGAATAATTTCTTGAATGACAATCGTTCTTTTAATGACAAAAATCTCTTCCTTTTTTTGTCTTAAATGTGCTGCATGCCCTATGCAAGACACTGATTTTCAGAAAATTATTTTCTGTCCTTGAACATGGGCTCAGTCTCCATACATCCTCCCTCCAGCATGACCAACTTTGCTTTCATGTTAACATCAACAAATATACCTGGGTCTGCCCGTTCAATATCATTTTTATATTCCTTCAAAAGTCCCAGTTCTACTGACGCTATAATTAGATTTACAATGAGAATGAACATGTGATACAATTTATCCTGTATATAGAGAGAACCAGGCTTATCTTTTTTTCTGCAATTGAGACTGTGCCCAATGGAGCATATGGAGTGTGTTACTGAAATCACTGGAAAATACAAAGACTGACACGGGAGACCATCTCTTCTCAATAACTTTAACTCACTTCTTTGAGTCATTGTAGGAGGGAAGCAATTGTACCTTGATTTCTACCCTAGTATTCACAACAATGATTTAAGACTTTGAGTGACTAGGACTTAAGCAGTGTTAGTGGACGCTGTGTGTGTGTGTGCCTGTGTGTGTATGTGTGTGTATATGCTTTTGAACATATGAAACAGAGGACTGGAGAAAACGCTCAGTGTTCAAGAGCATGTGCTACTTCTCAAGATGTCACATGTTCGGTTCCCAGGTCCTGAAGCATCTCATAACTGCTTCTAACTCCAGCTCCAGGGGATCTGATGCCTCCGTTCTCCACTGGAACCTCATTTGTGTGCACACGTTTACAGACATGCATGCACACACAGATAACTAAAAGTAATAAATAAAAATCATGACAAGGTGTGAAAATATCATACAGTAACTGACATATCTGTTACTTGAATCAAAATTTATTTCTATCGTTTTCAAAATGTTACAGTCTGAAATACAACACCCTTGCATTTAAATAAACCATATTATGTGTGTTTGTAGAAATATGGATTTTTAATAAGTTATTTTATTACTCTAGTATGGCTAATATGATATTCAGGTCTACTTACTTACCAGTCCTACAAAACCAAATTTTATTTCAATAAATGTAACCACAGTCCATCATTTCTGGGATTCCTGAAATTCTTGAAAAATGTTAAATTTCAAATGGAACAAGTACCTGGACCAAAAAGCAACTGAAAAAAAAAAACCTAAGTGAATGTGATGTTTAAACATAAGCAACACCATTTACTCTTTTTCTCTCTCTTTCTCTGTCTCTCTTGAATGCATGCACACACACACACACACACACACACACACACACACACGCATAAACACATACACACTAAATTTCTGTCTATAGTATCTGATAGCATAACAAAATCATATCAACCCCAGGAAAAAAAAAAGAATTATTTAAGAGTCAGCAGTCAATGTTTTATTATTCCATAGTTCTTGCAGCTTACAAATGCCTTTAACTCTGTGATCCCTTTTGTTTACAGGAACTTGCACTGCCATGCTCTGAACGCACCCTCAAGCTCTACAACAAGGTAGGGTCGGCTCTATTTTACATATAGGTAAAAATTTCAAACCTCATTCGTTTTAAAATTTAAGGTGTGTCTTTCTGCTGTGTGTTGTTAAACATTGGCGATTGCTGTCTGATTATAACGCTGAAAAGCCAGTTGAGAACCGTGTCTGCTCCTATTGTTCTTCTCAACATCAGTTGTGTGAAGCAATGTAAAAATGGTTATGAGACTTCATAGTGCCATGTCATGCATCTACTGTGTGTAGTGTCATCCATCATAGGCCTATCATTTATCCACTATCAATACTCATCTATGTCTCTATCATCTATCTATTCATTCACCTATAATTTAATTGTCATCTCTCGATCTTTCTACATATCATTTATCATTTGCTATGTATAAGCTATCTCTCTACCTTCTAAAATCATCTATCTATTAATCCATCATTCATCATTGTCTGTCCATATAATGTGCCTCTCTAACAAGATTATTTTCTTAAAACATTTACCATCTGTCTATCATTATTCTGTCATGTGTATGTATACCTGATATTTGTTTGTCTATCTAGAGTTAGTTATCCAAAATTAAAAGAAAAAAAGCTGTATTATGAATTTTACAGCGCTATGAAAATTAGTCTAAAATCATATTGTGCGGAGTGTTGAGTCTAAAAAATCATATCTGTAAAGGTCTTAAATCTCATTGTTTAATTTTTTTCCTGAACTGAAAAAAATGTTGACCTTTATGAAAACAAACTTGTATATTCTATTACTGTAAGTTAGTAGTATATTTTTATATATTAATAAATACAAAAACTTTAATACAAAACATTTCGCTACACCCATCCACTAATCTGTGTCTCCTTCCATATTTGGAGAGCTTCATTTTGCCACAGTTCTCTCAGTTTTCTGCTTGAGTACTTGTTGAAAAAGAAAAGGGAAGAGCAAATCTGAAAGGCCACATTTCAGGCCCCAGTGTTCCATCAGGTTGAAGGAGAGGAAGGCTTTAGGGAGGTCTTTCTGTGGTGATAGGTTTCACTATACATGAAAATTGAATCCAGGCAACTGAGTTTCCCTTTTGCATGGGAAGCTGGTTGCTTCTCACTCTAAATAAATCAAGGAAGAAGCACTGTGGTTCACTATTTCAGTTGTGCTTTTGTGAGTTAGTTCTCATAAGAACGTTGGGAAAAAGTAGGCATCTGGGCAGAGGAATTTTAGAATCTTCTCGAGTTTTGAGTTTCTCAGCTGTTTCTCTTGTGTTCACCTGTGGATTTGGAGAGGGAGCCAAATTAGATGTGAATGCTTTATGATTATATCTCTAAATGAGTATAGAAAAGTTGTCTTCAGAGTTAAATAAAAAAATAACTCATTTGCATCATGCCAGTTTTTTTGTTTCCTTAAAAATAGTGTTCTCTATTGTTATATATCTTAGGGTTGATTCATCACCAGGACTACCCATGATTTTACAAAGTCACAGTTATATTTTTTAATCCTTTACTTTGTTTAATTTCTCATTATATTTATCTAAAAACCATAGAGCTTAAATATTCTTTTCATCCTTGAGTTAGTGAATGACAAAAACAGAACAAAAATACCTTTCAGTTAAAACACACAAACACCGAGGAAGAGAGAGATAGAGAGAGGGAGAGAGAGAGAGAGAAAGAGAGAGAATTAGCCAATAATTCCTGACCATGAAAAGCAATGCTTAGAGGCAAAGCTGTCCTCTCTATGGTATTCATTTTAGCTCTCACCAGTTATGAAACTATGCTGATGTTGAAATGACTCAGATCTTGAACCTGTTCTGGCCTCTTAGGTCACTGCCAGGATATTCAAACAGCTCAAGACTCTTTTAGAAGCTTCCAGCTGTGAGCTCTAAAGTGGCAATTTCCCACTGCTTGAATGGTGGAGTGGTATGGGCAATCTACAGATGTGCAATAAAAGGTACAGGGGGAATAAACCTATGCTATCTTAAATGCTCAGCCCTGAGTTCTGGCTTTCAGGAGAAGAATGAGAATGAGGAGGCCTGGACACACACAAGATGAAGGCAGTTCCTGTCTTTGCTCTTCCTTATCAGGATAAGAAAGAATGCACTGTCCTTATTTTTATTGTTCATTCTAATAATCTACCCTCCTGTATCTATTTTTATGTATGTCCCATATTTAAAAGATAAAGGGATGTAATTCTGTTTTCTTATCTGCATATTTATTCCTGATTCTGCTGTCAGAGTGATGAATATGTATAGATAGGCCAATGCAGGATAGTTTCAGAATGATTGAGACAAGAAAGTGCCTAGTATTCTCAGTAGCCAGCAAATGCAAAAGGAATTTGTTCGATGCATTTGGTATTCTGTTCTTTTAATCAGTGCTTGGAAGAAATACTTTCAGAACTTTTTAGAATCCTCAAATTTCTTATTTCTTACCAGCAAGCCCAAAGGACATTAGCCATACACAAAAGCCTCTACAGGCTGTTTTAATTTCTATGAATTTTTAAAATAGCATCTTGCTATATTGTTTGACTCATTTAGATATGATTTCTTTTAATTTTCTTTGCGGAATTTGGTTTCTAGTTGTCCATTCCTTGTCTGGGTTTTATCACATGAATTAAGGTCACTAAGTCACTGTTTTTATTGTAAAGTGCAACATAAATAACTCAAGGGCAGTTAAATAAATTTTAGAATAGTTTTGGGCCTTTTTAGTTCAATGTACAATATCTCTTGATGAAATATTTTATTTTACACTTTTTAAAAATCTTTACTTTTAAGTCTGGCTTACCAATATTACCTTCAAATTGGCCTAAGTTGCTAATAAAACTGACTTCTGTGTTCAGCTCTATTAACATCAACCATTATGTGACGATTGCAGAGTCATGGAGTCTTCTCTTTAGGACAGCATGGCCAATCTGAACTTTGCTCCACACTTGTCATATATGCCCCATATATGTATCATGAATTTCCTGTGAGTACCTACTTGTGAATGCCCTTTATTTTCCATTAACAATGTCGTGTGTTACCCAACCCTCTACTGCCTAGCAACTTTCTGGTAAGTGGGACCAATGTCTCTGTGAAAGAAAGACAAACTCAAAATCATCTGAATCCAAATTTTGTGAATATCATGTGCTCAGTAGAGGTGGCTGTCAAGCCATTCATGGATAATTTACTAGAGGAATATTATACGAGCAGTAAGCTAAGTATCTCATGCTCTACAAGCATCTTCCAAGGTCAGCATCTGATGCTGCCTGGAGAGAGTAGTCTGTGACAGGAAACAACAGAAACTCCGATGTATGGTTTTCAAATTGTTGTAGAAGGGATATTAGACTCTGGAGACATTCTACCCCAATTAGGTCCCAAATAATCAAGACAGAGATGTTTTAGAATTAAAAAGCTTTATAAAGCACTATGACAGGGCAGATATCAACTCTCTGACCTTTTTTGCTATTCCCTGGCTATACACCTTAAGTTACATGCCATATTTTTCCTGCCTGGGCTCCTTCTGTTCCATCTGGCCGCACAGCCTCATGTTTATGATGCTTACTGCCCCTTGGCAACTTCCTTCTCTCCAGCTTCTTCTCTGGCTTTTCCTTTTCCTAGTGGTCCTCATCTGACCCTAAGTCTGGGAACCTAAGCTTAGCCTACTTCTCTTCGGTCCAGTGACAGTCTTCTAGCTAGTGTATTAACCAACCAATTTTAAATTGTGGAGCAAGGTTTAAATAGCATCACTTGTACCTGAGAATGGGCTGGTCTGGCTGGCTACCAGATCTTGGGTGACAGTATTTAGCATTTGAATACATAAAACTAGACCTGTTGCTTGTTTTCTCCGCAACTCAATGTCCATCCCATTTGTTCATCCAAACAAGCATTGATCATACCAACCTGGGTCCTCCTTCCTGTATATCCTCTCTAGGTGTGTAGATTTCAGCTTGACCTTCCTATCATATAGGTCTATA
>CM053756.1:47097301-47157157 GCA_028658305.1 Pachyuromys duprasi
AATGAGGGAGGAGGCTAAGCCTGGGATGCAAAGTACCTAACCTGTGATTGATATAAAAATAAATTAATTTAAAAAAAGATAAAAAAACTAGACCAACCCCCAAGAGCAAAGGGTTTGTTTCTCCATGAAATCCCGAGTCAGAAGTTACCTAGAGCACTCTTGATATCACTGTCTTTCCATTATATTTTGACATTATAAATATGGATGATTGCATTTATATTTTTAAGGAGATATTTACCTATCATTTTATATAATTAAAAAAATACAGCCTTCCAAATTTAACTGTGTTTTCATTAATGTTCTTGTGCTTTCAAACAGAAATGTATGCATGTACATTTGCACAAGCACACACACACACAGAATAAACTAACACTGCTCAGGTTGTAGTCACTCAATGTTTTAAATCACTGTTGTGAATACTAGGATAGAAATCAAGGTACAGTTGTTTCCCTCAGACAATGACTCAGAGATCAATTACATCATGCCTGAAAGACTTTACCACAACATCTATTAAGTAGTGAATTCTATCATAACCAGTGGCTGTTAAATTTCTCCTCTTGGTTGCTTGTTTTTGGACCTTCTAATTTTTTGTGAAATCTCAGTAGTGTTCTGTCCTAAAAAGACTACTTTTAAAAGAATCCCAGATGCCCCTTAACAAACGAATGGATGCAGAAATTGTGGCACAGTTACACAATGGAATACTACTCAGCAATTAAAAAAAATGAAATCATGAAATTTGTAGGCAAATGGTGGGACCTAGAAAAGATCATCCTGAGTGAGGTATCCCAGAAGCAGAAAGACACTTATATACTCATTTATAAGTGGGTATTAGACATACAATATAGGATAAACATACTAAAATCTGTACACCTAAAGAAGCTAAGCAAGAAGGAGGACCCTGGGTAAGAGGATCAGTCCTCACTCACAAAGGCAATCAGGATAGACGTCAGAATAGGGAGAAAACAGGGAACATTACAGAAGCCTAACACAGAGGGCCTCTGAAACACTTTACTGATCAGGGTATCAAAGCAGATGCTGAGACTCAAAGCCAAACTTTGGGCAGAGTGCAGGGAATCTTAGGAAAGAAGGAGCAGATAGAAAGCCTGAAGGGGACAGGAGCTCCACAAGGAGAGCAACAGAACTAAAATATCTGTGCCCAGGGGTCTTTTATGAGACTGATGCTCCAACCAAGGACCATGCATGGAGATAACCTAGAACCCCTGCACAGATGTATAGCCCATGTCAGCTCAGTGCCCAAGTGGGTTCCCTAGTAATGGGAACAGGGACTGTCTCTGTCATGTACTCAGTGGCTGGCTCTTTGATCACCTCCCCCCTGAGGGAGGAGCAGCCTTGCCAGGCCACAGAGGAAGACAATGCAGCCAAACCTGATGAGACCTGATAGGCTAGGGTCAGAGGGAAGGAGAGGAGGTACTCCCCTATCAGTGGACTGGGGGAGGGGCATGGGAAGAGATGAAGGAGGAAGGGTTGGATTGGGAGGGATTGGGAGAGGGAGCTACAGCTGTGATACAAAGTGAATAAACTATAATGAATAAAAAATAAATAATTAAAAAGAAAAGTAAAGAATGTTTTACTTTCCATGTCTTTTGTCCAGTCAATGTTTTTCTAGGATGATTACATGGAATACATTAGTTAGAATGTGCTTTTTAAGATGACTCCTCCACCCCTAGCAGATGGCTGTCTAACTACTCCAGGGTTTGATGATGTTGACCATTCTGGGTTTATCTAATTCTTGTTTCTTTTGGTGTGTTCTTTTGTTTTTTCCCCCTTCCTACGTTCTGAATTTCTTTGCCATTAACATTTACAATTCCAGGAAGAGATGGCTTTCATAATGCTTCTCATTAAGTTTCTCTGGAAATTCAATTTTTAAAATGTGATCTTTTTTAAATGAGGGAAGTCATCTTTTATAATATGTTCACTCCCAATTTATCTTGTTTTCTTTTTCTTTAGATCTCCCTCGTCCATAGTGGAATGTTCCAGATCCATTTATTTCCATAGCATTAGTTTTCTTTTATATACTGGTTTGTTCTCTTCCCCTTTCTTCCTATTTCTGGGTTTTTTTGTGTGCAGTCTTTTCCATATTGTATTTCATGCATCCCTTTTCAATGCCATTTCCTGTAGCTTTGAATTCTTCCATGTTTCCTCTCTGATCACACTATCTCTTTGATGTTACATATTGTCCCAACTAGATCACAGTAGCTTGTTGATAAAATTAAACCTTAGAGCTGCAGGGAACTTGAAAAAATATTTCTATATATGTACATATGCATATATATACATACATTCATATATGTACACACACATACACACACATATATGTGTGTGTGTACGTCAAATGGTACCCAACATCTTGAGCATCTGTATATATCACCTAAATGGAATCAATAGGTAGATAAGCCACTCTAACTACTTAACTAGCTAAGTGAAAGGGTTTCATTCTCAAATTATACACAGTTCAGTCTTTCATTGACCCCTTCACCTGGCTTATCTTATCCCCTCACCCCAAAAAGATGTGCCTACATCTTCTACACTGGGTGAAGGAATATGATAGCCTAATATGATATGACTAAACCTCAAAATATGATAGAGGGTGTGTGGCAATTAGGCCTTGTATCCATTACCTTCTCATTCATGGGATATGACTTTTCTTGTCCCTCTGGCCCATGGCATCCACACAGAAAGAGTCTTTGGTTTTCCATCTTGGTTAGTATACAATACTCTCCCATACTGCAACGATGTTTCCATGGCTGTGACACATGGGGCATGTATTATCACCTTCATGTTCACCTGGCCCTGCCACAAAGACCTGTTCTCACTCATTAGCTGCAGTCTCAGCTACAATCATGCCCAAAACAATGTAAGGACCCCAAAACTGCCAGGAAAATGTTAAAGGTTAGAGCGATGTTGTTCCTGACAGTAACAAACTTAAGAACAGCGAGCCTCCGGAGAGGTCTCAGATCCAGATAAGCTGTAAGACAAAAGGCACTGCCCACTGCTGGCATCACCTTCACTTGCATGGCTCCCTTCTCAGAGTGTTTGCATGCATGACTCTTCCTCTCTCTGACTTTGCTCAACACGTGTGTCCTATGCTGAGAAACGCCAAGCTTCTGCTTGGTACGATCTCTCAGTCCCAGGTCACAGCTCTTATCATCTTCAGCTGGATCTGAATCCTACAGGCTCACGTTCATTTCTGCAAGTTGTGTGAAAAACAAACAAAACAAAACAGAACTTTCTCAGTGACCCAGCTCAAATACAACCAATTCCCAGGCCCAGACGACTTATTCCTTATAGGCCAAAAGTTTTTCCTGCTCCTGAGAGTGAGCATTCCCTTTACAGCGAATGCATCCCAATGTTTTCCAGGCAGCCTGATGGTCTAAGTGGACTAGGATAGATGGTACACTAACCAGTGGCCTGTAAAAAGCTTATAATTTTCAATCACCGTATTAATATTCTGGTTTAGGGATGCATTTCTCTATATTGTGATGTGTGGATGTCAAGCTATGTCCTTTAATACCATTTCTCCAAATCTGCCTCCTATCTTACCTCCTTCAACCTTTTCATAGGAGGCATTGTTTCACAGTATATATATATATATATATATATATATATATATATATATATATAATTTCAGCAATGAAAATTAGGTTGTGTTTTTACTCAGGTTAGATTTCATTTGGATTTTTAATGTAAATTTTTGTTATTAATTACACTTTATTCACTTTATATCCCCCTATAAACCCCTCCCTCTTCCCCTCTCAATCCCATCTTCCCTCCCCCTCCTCCACACATGCCCCTCCCCAAGTCTACTGATAGGGGAGGTCTTCTTCTCCTTCTTTCTGACCCTAGTTTATCAGCTCTCAGCAGGAGTGGCTGCATTGTCTTCCTCTGTGGCCAGAGATATAGAACAATTGTAGGTGCAGATAATGTGCTAGTGTTGTAAACTAGTGTTGTAAGTGGACAGCTGTGTCAGGCCAGCCACAGTATGCTGAATAATGACAAAGGTGTGTAGATGTTTGCTGGTTAACTCAGTCATGGTGGGCTGCCTCTTCCTATCCCAGGGTCCCCTTGAATGCTCTCATCTTCCTTAAACTGAGAACCTGTCAAGGTCAGATATGTCGTCTGAGGTAGGTTTTCTCCCAATAAGCAATGTAGAACGCACAGCCCAATACTTCCCTCCAATCTTCTGTCTTTATATTAATCAGTAAAATTCCATGTAATGTTCAGTTCACTCTTGTCATTCACAGATTTTTGTGTTACCCATTAGATTGTATATTTTATTTAAGACGTGTGCTTTGCTCTTGTTTTGATTTTAGCTGCTCACCTAAATGTTTAACACTGTAATATTCTTATAGTTCTAGAATATTTCCAGCATGCTACTAACTCTATCATGCTATTTAAGTATATTCAGCAATAAGATGTTTCCTCTCGTTTGTTGTACTTGTTTAAAGTTTTATCATGTTTCAAACTCACTTGCTCATAGGCAGTGAAGTTTTAACTTTGAAATTCTTCACAAATGTATAATTATAATTAATATTTAAATTTTCAATATGGGTTTCTAACTGCCTAGTCTCGAGTCTGCCTTCAACGCTGAGTGTACTGTTAAATATATTGGCCATTGTTTGATTATATATATATATATATATATATATATATATATATATATATATATGTGTGTGTGTGTGTGTGTGTGTGTGTGTGTGTGTATATATATATATATATATTCTCTCAGTCAAAAGAGTTTTAGAAAGATGAATGTTTTTACAAGGAACTATTTCATTTTTATCAGTCATTTAATAAGGTGAGGACATAAACATTACCTTTGCACAATGAGTTTCACTTCAAAGTACTGAGTGCTTTGTACCTTGAGTAAACTGTGCTCTGCCTTCCTTACAGATGTGCCTTGAAACCTTTGGATGTTCATCTTCTTAGTAAGTTGGACATTATTCAATATCATTTTCTATTATAAATACAGTAAGGAGGGTGAAGAGATGGCTCAGTGGCTAGAAGCACTTGCTACTCTTTCAGAGAACCCGGGTTTGATTTCCAGTGCTCACATTTGTTGCCACACAATCACTTGTCACTTCAGTTCCTGTAGATGCAACGCTCTCCTCTGGCCTCTGTAAGCATCTGCATGCACATGGTATGCAGGTGTGTATGCACACACACACACACACACACACACACACGCACACACATACACACATATACAGAGAGAGAAAGCAAATAAATAAAACCTTTAAAACTCATAAGTATTCACTCAGTGCATTTACAGCATTGAAATATTTTCTAATCTAATTTGACTCATTTGCCTCCTGAAATTATCAGGACAATTTTCTATGTCCCTTCGTAACGATAGGTAATGAACAGCTTTTAAGTGTTCTCTTTTATTCGGTCATCATTATTTTAACAGCAACCCAAGTGCAAGTGGTGTGCAGTGATTTCTTACTTGCAAATCAGATTAACCATTGTGCCGATTAGTTTTCCTCAACTTGACCCAAACCTAGATATTCCTAGGAGAAGAGAGTCACAGTTGAGAAATTGTCTCCACTAGACTGGCTTTGAACTTGCATTGTGGTATTTTCCTGATTGTTGATATGGGAAACTGACTCATGATACTATGGGTCGTCCCACCCCTGGCAGATGGGCCTGGGCTGTACCTATAAGGTTCCTAAGCAAGCCACGTGGAGGAAGACAGTAAGGAGCACTCCTCCATGGCCTCTGCTCCAGTTCCTGCATCCATGTTCTTCACACCCTTGCCTTGGCTTCCCTTGATCCTACTGTATAACTTGTAAGATGAAATAAATCCTTCCCTCCCCAAGTTGTTTGAGGTAATGGTGGTTTATTTCAGGAATAGGAAGACACTCACCACCCTGAAGAATTCCACACAGCAGGCATGTGTTGTTCTCCACACATGTATGAAGAAACTATGCTTAGACCTGGGCAGGATAATTGTTGCAGCCCAGACATCTGTCTACATCAAGGATCGCTACTCTTCAGTTTTATTTTACTGACAATTAACTGTTGTAATAGTAAAAGTATGGGAGGTATCAAATTTTGAGAGTCATCAATTCCTCAACGAATCAGGTCGCTGGTGCATGTTACTCATAACTGGAGCATTTTCCGATATGGATTTATGCTAATATATAGGGCTCCGTGAAGTAAATCATCACTAGTAACACAGCTTGTAAACTCATCTCATGGAACACTTAACAAGACAGTCCATGTTGGAATTGTAGTTCATGATGCAATTAAAAAGATTCAAATCAGTATAATAATCAAAGAAAATGAGGTTACCAATTTGAGAGTTGGATGGATGGAAGGGGTTGGAGAGAAGGGGACATGGAGGCTCTGGAGGGAAAACGGTAAGGACAGAAGTGGTGTAACAATATTTTAATTAAGAACATAGAACTAATAAATACAAATATAAAAATGATTCTAATCAGACTAGAATATAAGTGGTATTATTTCCAAATCACACATATTCAGAATGTGAGAGCAATCTCTTAAGATTCAGTGATAAACTGAGCCTGTGGTTTTCTAGAAAGAACTGAAGAGGCATTTAACTAACCCAGGCAGGTATGTGATGAAAACACGAACCTAAGAAGATCTTTAGCAACATCAAAGGAAGTAGCTTAGATCCATCTGGAAAGTCCATGGAGCAGCTGCTGATATGTCTGGGTTAGTCAAGTGACACAACTCACCTCATGGAAGAGAAGAAACCATCTAACCTGAGCAATCAAATACTTTCCCCATCAATCTCAGAACCTTAGCAGAATTGGATCTGGTCCAGAATTGTAAATGAAACTCCCTGCAAATTGACTTTTTGTTTGGCTCACTCCCATGAAAACAGGAAGTACTCCTGGCTAGCTCTTCTCCTCAACAGTTTCCTTCCACAGGATCTAGGGAATTTTGCTAACACTCTGACATTCTAAAATAGCACGTGGGAAGCAAAATGCAGCATGCTTTTAAATAGAAATTGTTTTATTCTTTGAAAGACATATATGTGTGTGTGTGTGCGTGCGTGTGCATGTGCGTGCGTGTGCGTGTGTGTGTGCGTGTGCTGTGCACATGTGTGCAGGTACCTTCAGAGACCACAGAAGGGTTCTTGATAGCCACGCGCTGGTGCTATAGACACCTGTGAGCAGCCTGATACGAGCACTTGGAATTGATGCCCAAGACCTTACAAGAATAGCATCGGTTTTTAACTGCTAAGCCATCTTTTAGTCTTCAAAATAGATCAGACATTTAAGACTCATGCTAGTGAGGTGCATTGAGTGTGTTTCTGCGTGGGCATCAGGGTGGGTTCCTGCCAAGCTTGGCATGCAGAGCCGAAAGGACAAGTACCAAGAGTCAGTTCTCACACCCCACCTTGTTTCGGAAAGGTTCCTCTTCTTGTATGGGCTATGGCACAGGTTACTCCAGTATAGGTGTAGGCTGGTGTCCTGTCTCTACTTGGAGGAGTTCTTCTTGGAGGAGTTCTATGATTACAAATGTATCCAGCCTTTTGCCTGAGTTCTTAGGATGAAACCCAGGTCATCAAGCATATATTGCTAGTACTATAATCAGCTGGGACATCTCCTTGGCCCCTATATTATCAAGTTGAATATATAAATTAAAATAACATACTGGTGTAAACACAGTATATATAATTTATAGACAATACCTTTTTATTATTTTAAAATGTTGACAGGTTCATATTGTCCATGAAGAGCTGCTTTAGCAAAGTGAAGAGAATGAGGAAGGAAGCACTGCATCTGCGACACTTAGGTCCTCTCAAGGTACATGGGTCACTGCTGTAAATAACCCCAATTATCTAACAACCTTTGAGAGTCTTTTCAGATACAGAAGTCTAGAAACACGAGTTTGATATTTTTCTTAAGTCAAATACTACTTATTGAGAAAAGCCTTAGTTTCTTCAGCTTAAAGAAATGTATCCATGATGAAAAATGTTTCATTATAAAAGCTATATGAGCATAGTCTCCTTCTGTGAAGGGACAAACACTGGGTCACTCTTCTTGTTGACTTTTTCATTTACGGCATACCTATCAGTTCCATTTAGCTCTCACAGCAATGACCCGCCTGGTAATCACGATATCAAAGATAGAGCTACATAATGTGTGTCACTGAACTGCAATTTGAACGTGATTTTACATTAAATTTAACTAGAGGGGAGGAATGAAAGGAGAGAGAAGGTTGTTTATTGGTCTGTATGTGTTCATTTGCTGACTGCGTTTATGCAAAGTGATTCATTTCCTCCCATCCTGCAAAACCTATGTTTAAGACACTCCCAACTACATAACAATGGATGTATAAATGATGTTGCCAAGGGGAAACCACAAAAACTCTCATTTTATCAACAGCATATTGTCATTTGTTGAATTTATTCTTCTTGTCCATAGAAACTGATTCATATGGAGGAGAAAAGCTCAGATTTTTTTTTTCTAGCCTCACTCCCCAGGACCCTTTTGCCAACTGGGTTATGTGAAATAGTGAGGTGCCAAATGGGCCCTTAGAAAGAACTTGGTATTTACATTAAGGTGACATATATGGCAAACGTAAGTACGTATGAGGTTCATGGCAGTCTGTAATTACTTTTACATCATGTTATTGGTCCATAAATTAATTTGCGTGAGAGACCCTGGAATGATCTTTTCTAGTGTTTCTCTTGATCTTTTTCATAGTTCATTTTCTTCTTCACAGTTCTGTTTTCGTCTTGCAATCTGCTTGCTTTTAAAACTCATAACAGTATCACAAAACTTTGTATTCTCCCCATGCTGCAACGTAGGTGAACACGCTGGTCCCTCACTAGCATCACTGGATTCTTCTACAAGGCTTAGATGTGGCAGTGTTAAATTGTGGTAAACTTTCTTTCTTTTCGTTTTTTTTTGTTTAAACAAGCCTATTTTATTTACATCTTTATTTTTAAAATAAGCTTTGTAAAGTTCTTCAAAATGGTCTGTATTGAGATTTCAGTAACATCCGAGTAAGCAATCAAACCCAAACAATTTGCATTACCCCTTCTTGAAATTTCCTTCCAAATATGTTCTTTTCCAGGTAAATAATAGCTTCTAGTCTAGCAATTTTTTTGCTGTGAGCCCACCAACCAATCACATATTTGTCTTATCAATGTAACTACTTAATATTATTGATTATTCTTTTATTTATTTTATCAATAATAATTGGCTGTAAAGCTTTGAATGAATGTATGCTTTTAAAGAGTTGATTTTGTAAGGAAGAGAATCAACAAACTATGTATAGTTATTAGAGCTATTAGGGCAAATAAGTAAAGCAAACACAGAATAATTTTATGTAAAACTGAATAACTAATCTTTCATTTTAAACCAAACATAATTGAACCATGGATCATTTTGCTATACTTAAGAACAGTGCAATAAAAAAGTGGCAAAATAACTCAATTTATATGCAAATAATAGGATTTGGCTTTCACCCTCAGATCAACAGAGTCCTATTTATTTTATAGTTACTGTACAATGGGAAAACTGTTACATTCAAGAAAGTGAAAATACTTAGATTAACCATGTCCTTGCATCTCTGCGGGTCCACAAACTCATTAAAACCCAACTACCTCTCCAGATCATATGACATATGAAGAGTTGAAGCCCAGGCCTGACACTGACTGAAGCTGTATTGTCAGGCTCTGGCCTTTAGGCATTGACTATATTTGAGAACTCTCTGACAGATGCCATGAATGTGCAAAAGTAGAATGTATACTATGTAGTATTCATGTTGGTTTTAGCTTTTCTCATCCAAATATCTAAGGGCAAATATTGATTAGTGTGTTAATTTAACATTTTTTCTTCTATAGTTTTCATCAACAACCTTTGTTTTGAGTTTTCAAACAAAATGGTGACATCGAGCAGTCAGCTTACCTTCAATTTAAATTGCTTAATTTTGTGTACTTGAGCATATTTTGGATATATGTCTAGGAGTGGTGTAGCTGAATCTTGAGGAAGGGCTATTCCTAACTGTCTGAGAAACCTCCAGATTGATTTCCAAAGTGGTTGTACAAGTTTATGTTCCCACCAGCAATGGAGGAGCGTTCCCATTTCTCCACATCCTCTCCAGCACATATTGTCACTTGAGTTTTTTATTTTAGCCATTCTGATGGGTGTGAGGTGAAATCTCTGGGTTGTTTTGATTTGCATCTTCCTGATGACTAAGGACATTGAGCATTTCTTTAAGTGTTTCTCTGCCATTCTATATTCCTCTACAGAGATTTCTCTGTTTAGCTCTGTACTCGATTTTTTAATTGGATTACTTGTACAACCATGTTCATAACAGCTTTGTTTGTAATAGCCAGAACCTGAGAACAACCCAGATATTCCTCAACAGAGAAATGGATACAGAAATTGTCGTACATTTACACAATGGAATGCTACTCAGCAATTAAAAAAAATGAAATCATGAAATTTGCAGCCAAATGGTGGGACCTAGAAAAGAGCATCCTGAGTGAGGTATCCCAGAAGCAGAAAGATACACATGGTATATACTCACTTATAAGTGGATATTAGACATACAATATAGGATAATCATACTAAAATCTGTACACCTAAAGAAGCTAAGCAAGAAGGAGGACCTTGGGTATGATGCTCAATCCTCACTCAGAAAGGCAAACAGGATGGACATTGGAAGAAAGAGAAAACAGGGAACCTTGCCAGGCCACAGAGGAGGAAATGCATCCAGTCCTGATGAGACCTCATAAGCTAGGGTCAGATGAAAGGGGAGGAGGACCTCCCCTATCAGTGGACTTGGAGAGGGGAAGGGGAGGAAATGAGGGAGGTTAGGTGGGATTGGAAGGAAATGAGGAAAGGGGCTACAGCTGGGATACAAAGTGAATAAACTGTAGTTAATATATAAAAATTAAATTTTAATTAAAAATTGCTTAATAGTCTAAGAAGATATAGATATAACACACAGAGACATGTTTTTTTAAAAATCTATTTTATTTTATTGGGATTGCTTATATCTAATAAGTATATCTAACCAATCTCTTCCAACACCCCAACACCAGGTAGGAGAGAAAGAAGGTTAATGTGACTCTTAGCTCCATTTTGCTGGATAGGGTCATTGGGTTCCTTGGGACAAATCCAGTCTTTGTTTCAGGGCATCTCTGACTTCTAGTTGTCAAACTGCATCAACAGCAAGGAGTCTTGGCAGGGAGTATCAGCCTTCTCCCTCCTTACACCCCACCCCCTCTTCAGTCTCTGGCATTTATTCCTTCTTAGAATCCCCAGAATTAAACTATCTGCAGCTGGCAAAGATCATGCTCTTCTTGGAGCCTGAAGGAGCCAAATAGCCTACTTCTGTAGACAATCTGAAGCATCCCCATATCCCATACCTGGGATTAAGACAAAAATACATTTACATAACATAACAGAGCTCTCAAAGACACAAATACTTCCACTACACACACACACACACACACACACACACACATAATTTTTCACAGTCTTAAAATATATATTGCCAACTGTTGTATTTTTCTCTAAACTTCTAAGACCCCAAGTTCAAGCTATGGACATAGTAATGAATTGGGCCTAAGTCCTGAATGTGAAGTTGAACCATTGCTATTACTCAGAAACTATCTTCTAATGGTGCCTCACTTTAATCTAAGTAAGGATTAAATCAGATACCCTGGGCTGCATTTTCACCTAGGCTTTGAATTACTTTCCCAAGCAATAAAGTGAGAAATCAATTAAAGTAAATTCTCCTAGTAAGGACTATATCTTACTTATGACCTTGATTTGTAAAATCATTACACAACAAACTATATTGCTACTTTAGTTTTCTATTATATATTTTAAAATGTATCGGTACTATTTTATTGACTGAGATATTGTTATGCCCAGTTAGTGACACCCCCGAAGACCACCAGGAATTGACTCTGCTGCAAACATATGAGGGTTCACTTAATACAAGCTCGAGCTCAGGCCACAAGTTCCCTGTGAAAACAAAGAGGTGTGCAGTCCTGAGGTCTGGAGGGAACAGGGATTTTAAAGGGCAAAACCGCAAGCAAGCAAGGCATTTCCAAGTCTATTCCAAGCCTTGGTCAATTTTAGGCATCAAGGCCATAATGGTCCTGGCCAATCCACATGGAGGGTATCTGCTCCTGGTAGGGAAGGGGAACATTAGCACATCTTGTGGTTTTTCCTTAGTAGCAGGACTATGTGACCTTGGTCACCAGCTAGGGGCTATCTGTGTGGTTGCCAGGCAACGGTATCTCACAAGTGCCAGTCTGGTTAGTTTTCTGCAGCAGTGTGGTTTCAACTTGCCTGCTTCTTTTTCTACTTTGTCTAAACATGGACCCAGGACCACAGTCATGTTGCCCCAGGAATTAAATTTCAAATTTTGTACCTATCAATATGAAGAAAGTTATGAGTAGGAAAAATCCTTAAAACATATGCTTCTTAAATATGTATGCTATTGCACTTTCATATTATTCCCTTCCAATATTGTAAACAGTGATGAATTGCCTTGGAATATTAGTAGTGAAGTCTCTCAAAGACTTTCACCTTGAGTGTCTTTTTTTTCCATAGGTAAATAAATGCCTGGTAATATAGAAATATATGCAGGCAAATGCTTCTGAGAAAGTTGTCTTTACTGCAAGACCTCTCCTGCCATCCAAGTACAAAGTTTAAATTGGAAGCACTTTCATACCTTTCAAATTGCCTGAAGAGGCTTTTTCCAAATTTAAATTACATTTCAGAGTATTTGGTCTAAAATCTAAGAAATATATACATTTGGATTATTCAAGCAATAAAGGGAGTTGGTAGAAATGTATTCTAAAATTCCTCTTCTTTAGAATGGTAATGAAATAAAAATGAGAGAAGTTTTGAAATGAGTTTTGCTTGCATTGAGAAATAATACTTTCAAATACATATTTATTGGAAAAACTTTTAATCAAAATAAGCTTATATACTTTTAAAGGGCATGGTTTGGTTTTGAAATATAAGCCAGGATTTGTTCAGTGAACCTGTTGACTTCAGCATTCCCTGGATAAGGCTAGATGATGATAAGATCAGGAGATACCATGTTGTGTGACACTGTTTTTGGGTAGCCCTGAATGAATGTCTACTCACCCTTCCCAGGTAGCTCACCTTAGACTGGTGAACCTCTTTCAGGCAGCTTTGCTGGTCTATGCTTTGTCAAGACAGTTCCACTAGTTTCTGTGTCCCTCGGCAGTCCTACTGATTATATATTTCTACCAACTTCCTTTATTGCTTGAATAATCCAAATTTATATATTCTTGGATTTTAGATCAAGCATGCTTAAAGAGGGAGAAACCTAGTGAATCTACTCAGTTTCATGGACTTCCTGTGCTTAAGGAGTTTTCCTGTGGGTTGGAATGTTTTATTCCTCTTAGAACATCCTGTTGTTTCACCTCACATTTAACATCTTTTCTTATGACACCCTGTTATTTTTACCTCCTCTTTAACATCCTTTGCCTTTACGGAAGGTTTTAATATAGGTACAGCTCTTATTACAGGAAGCAGAATGCTGAAACACTAGAAATGGGACCTATAGCACCAACTTGGGAAGAAAATTATCCTGCTGAGGAAATCTCTCTGGACCTTCCTTTGGAAATGGGATTCAATAGGTTCCTCTGTACCTCACAGAGCCAAATAACATAATCAAGTTGACTGGTAGTCCTTAGACCAGCCCTTCTGGCTGCATGACAATGTTTTTCAAACTCACTTTCCAACTTTCAGCTGCCATAGAACTGCCAAGCCCCGCAGCAGCTGGACAGCATTGGATTATAGGCACTTGCCTAATGTAATGGTTCTAATCATCTCTTGAGAATTTTGATTTAAACTTTAAAGAAAACGGAAAGATTACATCTACTAATTACCTAAATTCATTTGCATAAGTTCTGTTGTGAAAAATATCACTATTGAAAGGTTTGAAAACACTAAGATAATATATCATCATAAGGAAGACGGTTATGAATTTATGGATTTTTTAGGGGAATGTCTTGGCATTTGAGTGGCAGGCACAAAATAAGTTCTCTTTTTCTTGCTTCCCTCTTGAGGCTCTAATGAGAAATTTAGTTAAGTTTTACAAGACTTTTTTTTTTCCTCCACTTTTTTAGTATGGAGGAATTTTGTCATGTGAATGAGTGTGTGTGTGTGTGTGTGCATATGCAATTATGCATGCACAGATGTACAAGTGCACATATGCATGTGTATACATGGGTATATGTATAGGTGTGCAAGTGGTAACCACAGGCCAAATTCAGATGTCATTACTTACTCACCTCACATCGTGGTTTGCAAGAAGCAGGCTCTCCCTTTGGCTTAGGATGTACTAGTACTCAGTAGTCTCTAGGGATCCAGCTGTCTCTGCCTGCCCATAAAATGAGTATGCCCCACAATGCTGAGTTTTTATAAACTTGGGAATTGAACTCAAGTGTTCATGCTTGCATGGCAAGCAATTTGTTTTTATTTAGTACCACCCCCCACCATTTTTTTTTGCAAACCTCTGTTGACTCATAAAAAAACGTCAGTTAAGAACAAAACTCTGAGGAAGTAGATGTTTTCCGAATTTATGGGGCTATGTTGAAAAATTCATGGAAGAAACTGCTCCTGGGATATTTCGGGAGCTAAAAATGCAAAATTTAGAAATTTTATTTCAGTACTGGAAGTACCATCTCACCATTAACACAGTGATCATAGCCCAAGATTGTGGATTCAAGTGACCTCAAAAGGCACACACAAATAAAGAAGCAGTTGCTTCAGTCTCCATGGTCACAGAACAAAAGAAAGTCAAAGATCCGTCAATTAGCAGACATGTTTATTGGGAGATAGGAAGGTGATTCCCTGGGAAACACAGCAAATCAGGGAACTCTGCTGTTCTACTCCAACCTAGGACTGTGATGACATTCTTTGGATTTAAGGATTCCTGGGAGCTATTGATCTGGTAGGAATATAATTCAAATGATTTACTTTATATTTGAAAGAATGTTAAGGCTGGCACAAGGATGGACCATGAATAACCATTAGGGGAACTAGAGATAGTTCAAGGTAAGTTGACTCTGCGTCTGCAGCATCCCAGCTCTACAGTTACGAAGCCCTAATCAACCAGCCTTATAGAACCTTCAGCACAGATATGATCTTTTTCCTGTAACTCCAGTTCACACTCACCATATTTGTTCCAAATAGTTCATGCAGATTAACGTCTACTTCTCTATCCTACCACTTATATATGAGGTCCTTTCATTCCTTCTTGGTATATGTGATTTATTTTTCACGCTAAAACAAAATGCGAGCTTATGGGGTTGGAATTAAGTAATGCAGATTCAGTCATTTGAGAAATTATGCCAGGTACAGAGTTGGACTTTGGATCCTGACCATGGGGGGTGAGGGGGAACAAAAACGAAAAAAAAACAAAAGAAAAACTCACTAATCGGCCCCTGTGTTACAATTAAAAACGCGTTTCAGTACGCATCAGCAATACATTGACAGTATTACTTAAGTTTGACCAATAATATTTCTATAAAATAATTTTCAGAAAATATTTAAAGGTAATGAAAATTTGAAACATTAATATAAGAATACCTGCAGATGTACCACATATTGATTGTGCTTTCAGGTTGTTCTGATAATTCGTAGTAGCTTGCAACAATGGATGCTGCCCCATCTGTTTGTGTGGATGGAAAAAAAGTCTCCTTTACCTGGATTCTTTAGTGGGAAGACTCCCTCACTCCAGACGATGCAAGCGTTAATTACAACACTTCATTTACTAAGTTATCTTGGAGGTCTTGCATTAAAAAAATCCACATTTGGGAAGCAAGAAATAAGATGGCTTAAAACATTAAAATGTAAATACAAGAACTGATGATCTGTGAGCAAAGGCTTGTCCTCTCTATGCCATAGTGTGGGTGAAGCTGATTATTCTCACAATTGCTGAGGCCAGAAGCACACTGTGAAATCTAAACTCAATAACTCAAAACCAACACACACACAAATACCACCACAGTAAAGCTCTGCAGAAATCTCTTGCATGTGCCTTAAGGCTCAGAGAAGGCAGACCTGCTTCCTCACATTTCCCTCCCACAGAGAGGCAGGTCTGTGTGTCATGCCTTCTTTAATTCCTAGAGACCCCACTGAGCGGTTCTTCAAAGCTCCTGCTAAGTTTCTGAGCACACAGGACAACCAACCATGTTCTCATTTTACCCTGAAGAAAGACCAAAGGTATCAAAGCCATTTAAAATCATCACAGATGGCAGAGACCTCCCTCTTTTGTCAAGTACCTCTTAAAAGTTGGGAAAGATGCTTGAAGTGAAGGCTCTATTAAAATTCTACCCCACCGATGTGCATCCATCTAGAATTCCAACAGAGATTTTCCTCACTGTTCTTCACTCTTATAAAGATCAGTTCCAGAAAGTATGTACAGTAACAAGCCGTGTGTTCGGCATCAATGGGAATTTAACCATGTGATTTAAACTATTTCCTTAAATTAACTTTCCTTTGCCTATTACAGTCTAAGTAAGTTCTCATCTGCACTACTGGAGCATAAACCTAGGGTGCACTTTCCAGATTACTTATATTGATGAGGCAAATTTCACACATTTCCTCTAGATCTTGGCCAATCATTTCAAATTTTAATTACTATGTCAAATTTCAGCCTCTGAGACCAAAAAAAGGAAGGTCACTTCAAACAAAAAAAGAAACAAACCTTAGTGTAAATTAAAATTTATTTCTTCTTCCTAAACCTGCTTTGTCTTGCGAGTTTGGCCAACTTAATGCATTTAAACAGCGCCACAGGACCTGAGAATCCTTGCATTTTTCTCCATTACTGGATAAAAGCTTTTCAGTTTGTCCATCAGAAAGAGTAAGCACAGTACCATTTAATTAATAAATTAATTGATCAATTAATTAATTAATTTTTTGACATTCCTGACCTCTGGAAGCTGGAAAAGTGCATCAGAGCTGAAGTTTCAGGCAGTAGTGAGCTGCCCTGGGTGGATACCAGGGTCCTGTGGTATCCACTGAGCCCTCTTTCCTGTCCCCCAACCATCAAGAGTATTGAGTGTACTTTTCTGGAAGGTACGCGTTAATAGAACTTCGATTGAACTTATCTGCCTACAGGAATGAAATGCAGAGAAAATAAATTGTTTAGAGCTCTTCAGAAGATTCCACTTAATTAATTATTTTTGAGGTTATAATACAACTGTATCATGGCTCTCCCATAATCATTCTTTGATCTTTCAAATCTATGGTTTCTCTTTTTACTAACTGTTGTTACAGGCATATATGTATATTATGTAGATGTATATTCCTAAATATAGCTTGCTCAGTCTGCATAATGTTACGTGTATACATGTTTTCAGGGAGAAGTTTCCTTGATGAGGGTTGAAGACTATCTTCCTCTTATCTGTGACTCTTTGCAGTGTAGTTAGGGATTATACCGGTTCAGTAAGTCGTAGCTGTGATTTCTCCTCTAAGACCTATGACTTCACTCTCCCTGGCTAGTTGGCCATGATACCAGATGTGATTTCCCTTTTCTTGAGGTAGTCTTGAGTACAGTTGAAGAGCTGTGGGTTACTAACAAGGTATGTGTACCAGCAATGTATGCTTCCGGTTATGATTCCATGCTGCTCACAGTTGTGGTTTGCGAGGGTCACACCTGCGCAGGGCTGCTAGTTGTTTCTTCCAGAAGCTGGCACGGTGCCTGCTGGTACCATGAAAGCTAGTTCTCTAGAAAGAGACATTTGGGTCAATTCTAGCACAGGGTCCTAACTTCATGGTGTCTTCAGTAACATGACTTACCTTCAATCTCTGGGGGCAATCAAGGGCAGTTAGCAATAGGCTATATGTTTTGGAAGTGTCTTGGACCAACAACTCAAAAGAGGGTGTCTCATGCCTTGTGTTAGGTTTTTCTTAGGTAATTTTTGGCTTTTGGTGGAAACATGTTCAGCCCTGATGAGAAATACGCATTTAAACTACATATGCAGATTTACATATTTATTCCACATATGCATGATAAAAGTATGATTCCTTAGGACTTTTCTCAGGTATCCTGGCTATTATTGTACTGTTTTTCCTCCTTCTTCTGTATTGTAACTCCCTCTTCCCAGACCTAATTAAAGCCATCTCTCCTTATTTCTGTTTCCCTGAACAGATCGCTTGTACTCTATCTTCGTCTTTCTATTGATACACCAACCCCTAGCCCAACAATGATCTCTTTTTACTTTCCTGGTTTCTGCAGTTACTCCATGATATGTGCTTACATCTGAAGATGTGGAGCTAGGACCTTCCAATATATGTTGGAAGAAAGGGAGGATGGGGCCAGGGTGGAGGAGGAGATGCTATGAAAAACCAGGCTGTCTTCCTGCTTCCATACTTCAAATGTTGAAATCACAGATATGTGGCAATATGAAAAGCCATTTAAATAGACATGCTTGCACATACACATGCACATAGGCACACATACTCACACCCTCAACTACTTACTACTCTGTTCTTAACACTTTTTAAAAATCTATATGGACTTCTTTAAAATTGCTTCACTTTCATACAAACTTGAGACTAATTTATTGCAATTTGCAAATATTAACATGATGTTATAATCAGGTGCTATCCCATCCCATTGCGTTTCATTTTTCGCCTGTACAATATTGTTTTATATTCCATGTATAAAAATATTGATTTTTAATAAAATATTTACTCAACGATGTTAAATGCATTACTCCATCTCTGTGATGGAGGAGCCTAATCACACATAGCCTCGAAATCTAGAAGTGCGAGCAAACCCCAAAGTCCTAATTCTGATTCTAAACACTTGAGGGTCTCTTTAAGACACCCTGCCTCGATACTATTTTCTGTTGCTGTAGCACAATACCTTGACAAGCAACTTAGGAGGAAAGAGTGATTTTTAGCTCACAGTTCCAGGCTTCAGTCTATCAGAGCAGGAAGTCAGGCAGCAAGAGCTCACCTCCGCAAGCAGGAGCAGAGAGAACGGCACATGACTGTCTTATTCCCCCCCTGCTCTGACAAAGTCCAAAAGCCAGGAAATGGTGCTCCCAACTGCAGGCTGAATCTTCCCTCATCAATTCAGTCAATGAAAGCAGCCCCCTGTAGATGTGCCCAAAGGCCAACCTGATACGGATAAAGCCTCAGTCAGACTCCCTTCCCAGGTGATTCTACATTGTGTCAAGTAGATAATTAAAAGCGAGCATCAGGACCCCAAAATTGTAGCACCTCTTCCAGGATGTACAGTGAAGGAGGGACAGTCAGAGGAAGAATGTGATGTGCGGATTTTGACTTTATGTGGGGAGACTTTTTGAGTACCTTAATAAGATAAAATAAAATGATATGAAACAGCTCTGTGTACATGTCATAAAGAGAAGATATTCCTCCACATGATGAACTCCTCATTAGTTATTTTATCCTTAAAATTGCCTGAGCAGCAGTTCTTTGAGCAATAATTTTCTACACCATATTTTTGGCTGCCCCATGTTTTGTTAATTACACACTGTTTAGAAAACTGCTACTAAGCTTAAAAATGGTTAGCTTCCAACCAGCTCCTGTCATGAAACGGCTGTGAGTCTTATTTTTTTTTCCTGTTAGGTAAAATGTACATATTCTCTTCCATTCTTCCCTGAAATTTTATCAATAAAATTTTGAATAAAATATAAACATAATTTGCCATAACTGGTTTATACTTGCATATGTGCTTGCATTTTTAATAATTAGTAATACACTACCTATTTCTTTATCTCCTCTGTTTATAACACTGACTGAATTGACTGACTTACTGTCTTTGTGCAGGGATGAAACCCATTTAGCAGATGTGTTTTGGTGGGAGTTAAGCTGGTTAAAAATAACCCAAAGCCATAGAGTTGATGCTTCAGTTTGTGTTATGGGGTTGGTTAACTATAACAATTACCCATAGGACACTACTTACTTCTAGCACTATAAAGTAAAAAACGCAGTGTGTAAATCAACCGTTGATTAGCTGGCTATTTGGAAGTCTACAAGCAATATAAAATAGAAAGAATTTAGCAGGCGTATCTACTCACAGATGTGGTTTTATTAGGTCAATAAACATGAATCACATGGGTAAATTGTTCAAATATAAAACATCAGTTAATAAGCAGCTAAGGTTGTGAGTCATTTCTTCAAGTAATAAACAAAACACTGTGAGGTTAGAAGGGTCATCATTTCAGTTAGGTAGAAATTTTATCTTCTGAGATTATAATTTGACCTGCTGTCTACTCTTAAGCAAAATTTCAGGTGAAATTTTCACTCTCTTACATATTTTTCTTCTAGTCAATTTTATTTAAAGCAAATTTAAAACCCGGGTATTTTAATTTAATTATTAACACAATATACTCATATTTCTTCAATGCCTGAAATGTGAAGGAGATTCATGGGTAACTGGCTATAATCAGCAGAGACAGATTATAAATTTAAAACAGTAAAAGAATGGGAAGATGTCTCTGTGAAGGAAAACATTTGCCAGTCAAGTATGAGAACCTAAGTTTTTGAAAAAAAAACAAACAAACATGTAAACGATAACCTCACACCTGTAAACCATTCTTCACATGGTGAAAAGGAGAGACAGGGGAATGTCTGTAAGTCCAGTTGCCAACTAGCTTGCTGTATACAATGGAGAACAACGTGAGACCCTCAAAAAGTTGAATTCTAGTACTGTAATCCATGGTGGTCCCTTGCCTTCTCATGTACCCAAAACACATCCACAAATGCAGACATAGCACACACACAAACAAACACACACACACACACACACTCACACAGTAGGTTTGTTATGCATTTTAAGAATAAAACCATCATCTAAAGTAATCAGAAATCAGGTTGTACATTTAGCAGAAAATACCTAATACCTTTTCTTCAGTCCTAGTAGCAACTATTGCTGTGATTCATAAGCTGCCCTTTACTTGAGAATTTCATCAACTGGTTATCCCCACTGTAAGCTTATAAGTATACTTAACCTTCTTATGAAATAATAATATTTGTCTGCTATGGTCTTAGATATTACTAGACTGTCTAGATTTATAACATAAAAGAGCTTACCTGTATTAAAAAAAACTGTTTTAGTGCATTTTACAGTTTGCAGCATTTTCATAACTAAAGGTTAAATTTACCATTTGCTCCAGATAAACCCACCCAGAAAACTGTTGTAGCTTATAGAATCCTTAAGTTTAGAGATTCAGTCAGTTTTCTTTGAAGGTTAGCATCCTTGGAGTTTATTCTGCATTGTTTAACATTCTCTCCAAGTCCTTGATTTTATTTTTCATCTCTGTAAGCTCTACTTGATGGAGAAGAAGATAACAAACATCAACTTTCAGAGACTGAATGTTCCCCTGTGAAACTGATCTCTCGTGGGTGACTGGTCTTTTTTTGCTTGTTTGTTTGGCTGGTTGGATTTGTTTTAGTTTGGTTTTTGTGTTTTGTTGTTGTTTTGTGTCTGTTTGTATGTGTGTGTGTGTGTTTTCTAGCATAAACTATTGTGAGTGTTTGTTGACTATTAGAAATGCCTCATCAGCAACAGCATCTCAGAGCACAGACAGACCTCAAGGATTCACAGGATGAGAGAATCCTAACTTGATCAGTGTCCAAAGGCTGAAGTCTTCCCACTAGGCCTCCTCCGGAAGGTCCTTTTAGTAGCCCACAAGGTAACAACAACCCTGGGTCAAACATATTACCATTGTAGGAATGAAGATCCTTTATTTCAGATATTCTTCACTATACTTACTTATCATATATAGGTATGATAATAGACTTAGGTGAGACACACATTTCTTATTATTTTTCTTATTTTCATATTGTTCATTTCTGTTTGTTTTGGCTTTTTGAGGCATACTCTGACATTGTATCATAGAATGACCTCGAATTCATTGTATAGCCCAGGATAATTTGAATACTTGTTAATTCTCCAAGGCTCAGTTTCTCTCATGTTAAGAGTCTGGCTGGTCAGCATTTTCAGCTAGGGACCCATGTGTCCAACAGTCCTTGATACTTAGCCATGCTGGAATCGGGCTCATTTCCATATTGGATCATTGGAATTCCATTGTTTAATTTCTCTTCTTTGCCTTCCTATCTGGAAATTGTTGTAGCCAAAGCAGTTTATCATTGACTTTCCTTCCATTCATTTCTTATTAGGGCAAGAGCGTATAGAGAGATATGTGTCCTTGAGTGAAGGGTACTGGGTAGCTTGTCAGTCATGATAGGATTCACTTTGTGAATGTTCTGGAGATAACAATAATTAGAGCAAGTAAGAAAAACAATTGACAGGCAAGCTCATACTCTGCTTATTAGCACAAATAAATCTTAATTTACTCAAGAACAATTTAATCCAAAATTTATTCAGCACCTATGCTTCAGCACATGGCCAATGACTTACTGTCTAAACAAATGTCCTATGGGTTAATTGCTTTCTCTTAGAGAAGTCACATGTATTTTAGAGTTGTACTGAAATTTCTCCTTTTCTTTGGTTTCTTACAGGGCAATCATATCTCCTCAGCACTCATTTTCCCTTAGAATTTTTTGTATCAGGGCCTTATTCCACCAATAATTGCTTTAAAATATAGTTTAGAATGCATAATAATTCACCTCATTATCTGCTGTCTTTTGAGTATACAGGTATTTTGTGATGAATTCTGTGGGCGAGACTCTTCAGATATAGAAACATTTTTGTAACCAAGCTGATATTTTGGTCAGGTGGACTCTGATAAATCCATTCAGTCCAAACACAAATCTTCAACCTGGGAAGCCTATTAGAATCAATTTAGGAGTCTGCACTCTGGGTCTACACAGCCAAAATATCTCATTTAGTTGGCCTAAGGTAAAGATGTTTGAAAACTGCATATCTAGCAGTGATTAAGAGAAACTCTTCAAATAATGTTTTAGGGCCTAGACCAAATTTCATCTTTATGCTTACAACTTATCTGTGAGGCTTATTTTCTGTTACACTATTAGCTAGATATTATGCAGATAACAGATTAGGGCTTTTATCCATATATTATACTGAAACAAGATCAGGTAACACTTGGAAGATTCATTGGAAGGAATTATTTTCACACATAATTATTATCTACAAGCTTGAAACCAAGTTGAGGGATTGTAGACCATAATGTCTTCACACAAATCTCAAACAAACAAACAAACAAAAAGCAAAGCCAGGTGTGATTCTACAGTCTGTAACACCAGTAATTAAGCTGCTGAAACAAGAGAAGTATAAGTTCAAAGTCAGTTCAGACTATATAGCTCAGTATATGTCTCCATATATAACTATAACTACATATATATTAATATATAAATATATATATTAATCCTAAAACAAAGTTATTAGTCTGGTTACTCTCTGTTACACAGACAAGCGTCTCTCAAGATGTGATTTCATACCTCCTTCTCCTTCATAACCTGAGGAATTTTGCCAAGGCCTTATAGATGGTTCTCTTGCCTTTGCTGTGAATGGCTTCTGGGAAATCTCCTTCTCATGTGGTGTCATGCTAAGTTGACATAAAATAACCTGGTACCCCTGCAATGTTCTCTGTGATGTTCTCTGTCTTCTTGTGTCTCTCTAAGCACTGCGAAACTCTATCCTGTACACATGAACCTTCCTTCCTGTGTGAAACGTATCAAACAGGAACTCCTCACAAGGCAGGGGATTCATGGGGCAGGTACACATGCCAAACAAACACATACCTCTTGGGTTCAAGACTGGGAATCCACTTCAAGCAGGGGAAGATATTTACTTACACCTCAAGCTAATGCATATGTGAAATTGTATGCAATGTCCAATTCTGAAGGTGAGAAAATTTGGCATGCCAATGTGCTTCTGAAATGGTGATGGTTGGCTTCATGCCGGGAAAATGTGCCACTCTTTTCAAAAGTGTAGTTACGAAAGCTCTTGCTGTTTTGTGCGGAATGCAGAAGCTGGGTGGTTGTATTTTGTATTGTTAAGTGCCTTTCCCTGA
Organism: Pachyuromys duprasi; assembly: GCA_028658305.1. Lineage (NCBI taxonomy): Eukaryota > Metazoa > Chordata > Mammalia > Rodentia > Muridae > Pachyuromys > Pachyuromys duprasi. The sequence goes on from CM053756.1 coordinate 47,121,282, forward strand.
TGCCATAAGTCCTGCAGCAATCTGTTCAGAGTGGGTCATAGGTTACATCACACCGCCCTTACTACACTCTTACACACCTCGTTCCCATTATTTTAGTTCTTCGGGCTGCATTCCTATTCAGAAGCTACAATTTTTACTCACAAATTTCCGCATGCAGAAATTTAAACTATATAAGAAACCTGTCTAAAGCCACAATGCTGTGTCTGAATCCAAACTTCGACTTAACAGCGAAAATCTCCCCTTTACATAGTGCTTATGATAGAATGGCTCATGGCACCAATATCGCATTCCTTAGCAGCCTCAGCAGATACCGTTGGGAACAGAGGTTTGAACCAAGCTGCTGGCAAAGCAATACCCTCTCCCTGGAGCCTTTGGAAATGGGCCCTTCCTTGTTCTTCCCCAGTTCTTTTGGTTTGCTAGTGTTTGTTGGCTTGGCTTTGCCTTTTTATGGTTCAAATTTGTACAAATCTAATCTGCCTTAGTCACATGACATCTCTTCTTTTTCTCCATGTCTAAAGTTATTTTCTAACACAGAAGTCCCAGCCATTGGTTAAGGGTCAACTCTAGTCCATTCTGTTCTTCAGGCTAATGGGTTAGTAATGAATGCCTGTGAAATCTCAGAAGTCCCAACCATGCATTTTGGAGTTAGGTGAGTCGGCTTCATCACAATCATCTGCCTTTGGCTTCGATGTCACATTTCCACTGGAAACTGATCCCATTCCATTTCAACTCTCCTCATATTTTCCATGATTGTTTGAGAAGGATGGGGATTAGATATTTTTATGATGCCTCAAATCTTCTAAATAATTATTGGTTCACAATTTAAAAAGGGGTTTTGCATGACATAGTTTTTTTATAATAGTCTCAGTCAACACGTAAAGCAATAAGGTTAAAAACCTTAGAAGCTGGAGCTTTCCCAAATGCAATGCTTTCTCTGGGAGGCTTGGATGATGATGGAAAATTTTGAAGAGCTGTAGATGTGGCTCAGCTTTAGAACCTTTGCCTACCTTGTGCAAGGCTATGGGAACCATCAACAACAATAAAAATAAGTCTTATTTGTTGTGTATCATGATATGTACATGTGGTGACAGCTGCTTATGAAGCTGAAGGTAGAAGATTATTTGGTCCTAGCAGTCTAAGACTGACCAGGAAACAGAATTCTTAAGAGATGTAGGCTTTGTTTGTAGCACTGGTGTTGAACAGAAATAGTGGAATGAAAAAAGAGAGAAGAGTATCTGTATTGTTTAAAATTGGTGTAAACTTTGTAATGTACTCTCACTGAGGACCTAAAGTTTAAATTCCCTTAGAATAAAAGGAAAAGGAGTCACTTCAGCTTTATGAAATGAGGTAGTGCTGGAAGCTAGGTTAAAAGGAGAAAGGATACATGAGGAATAGGAATTCAAAGGAAATGGCTCTGTTATTTCCAAACAATAGATTCACTATGGCAAAAGTAGTCTAGGTGTTTTAGAGGAGAGGGTGTTTGTAGCCAGTCATGGATATCTGAGGACTAAGGGAGGAAGCAGGGGATACAGTGGGGGCCAGGCAGAAGGGCGCACTGGAAAGTGTTAAGATGTCTATGAATGTTACGCATAACTCAAACACCTTACACAACATGGTGACAGATAGGTGTTTGCAATGAGTAGTAAACTGTTTATTTTAATATTGCTTCCTTAAGTTCTGCTGTGGTCATTTTTTATCTTTGTTGAGAAACAATTAACAAATAAAAATGTAGTATTGAAATGAATGACTTGATATTTTGTGAATTCAAAATAATTAAAACAGGCAAATTACGGTAAGTACCACCTCACATATCTATGCCTGTTGTTTGGGTCATTTTAAAATTCACACCCAGCAATTCATAGTTATGCCATACATTACAAGTAACTGTAGTCAGTGTCTATGGGTATGGCAGATCTACAATTCCTTCATCTTGTCTAACTGAGTTAGAGAAGAGAACAGGAATATTGCATTATTTATTGGCTGATAGCCACTAGAGGATAACGAACAGAAAGGAAGGCTCAATCATTCTGGACCTTTATTCCCAATCTAATGTGTTCAGTGAGGATGGGGTAGAGATGATTCACTGCAGTATGTCAAAATACTTGGCATGCCATTATTAATTGCCACTCACCTACCTTAGTTAGGAGGTATGTGTTAGCTCTCCTATAACCCTGAAAGGAAAAGATTTTATCTGAGGTTTTAATACTCTACTTCAGTTTGTGCTTTGTCATTATGAAAAATAAACATACCCACTGTGGGTTAAACACATGGAAAGAAGAGATATGAAAGATAAAAGTGAACTTTCCAGAATCAGTATGCTTTAGTTGGTAAATACTATGTTTAATAGGTGTTGAGTAATGACTTTGGAGTGGTTGAATGTACACAAAGGTAATCACCAAACAGCAACCAAATTTCTTTAGTAATGGCAGTTGGAGATATCACAGTCCAAACCCTCATGGGACCAAATATGTTCAAGTCATGCAGCGTGCAAGCCCTGAAAATCCACAGTTCACTTACTAGTTATTTACATGTCCAAATCATACTGAAATTGGAAATGTCTGGCTGATATTCAGTTCTTTGCCTCTTACAATACCAGGGAATTAGGTGAGGGCAGTCACAGTTATTATCTATGCTACTTTACACTACCATTTATTTTTGATAGGCATATTGTTTGAACTTAGAAGATGTCACAATTACTGAAATGAATGTTTATTTTTGTCTTTCCACAAACAGAAAGCAAAATGACACCGTGATCATTTCTTGTCAAAAAGAGATATTCCTTGGAGACCTTTCCCCTGCTCAGTGTGAGAACTAATAAAATGTGACAGCAAAAAGTACTGTTTTTTGGATAAATATTTGGCAGTAAGGAGAGTTCTGCTACAGATGCCAAGATGCTAATTTCACTCACCACCCTAATGCTCTTTCATTTTTCTCATTTTTTTTATTTCTTTAGCAGTTAAAGGCAAATAACATGGTTTTTTTTATATCCAGAGAGGGAGGGTATATATATATATTTAAAGTCTCATTCAATGTTCTTCATTCCAAAACTGGAGAGAGACAGTGAGGGAGAAAATATAATCTTAAATTTCTAGATCTAGGCAAAAATGAGAAGCTATAAATGATCCTCAATCAAGAGTGAGTTTATTTTGAAACATCCCCATTACAGGAAATGCCATCTTTTAAGCCAACTTTGTTCTTGAGATTGCAATGTGACATCTCAGCTATTCAAAACCATTCTATGCAAACATGAGAACGTCCAGTAAAAGAAGTGTTTCTCATTGACAAAACAAACAAACAAACAAAACCAACAACAACAACAAAAACCCTTTCCCAGTCCACTGATAGGGGAGAACTTCTTCCCCTTCCATGTGACCCTAGCCTATCCAGAGGAGATGAGGGAGGGAGAGTGGGGATGGCAGAGGACAAGGGCAGGGGCTACAGCTGGGGTACAAAGTGAATAAACTGTAATTAATTAAAATAAATAAAAAACCATCTAGACTGGGGCAGGAGGATGATCATTTTGGAGAACAGAGAAAGCTATGTAATGAGCTGGAAACCAATTAGATTACAGTGGTCTTGCCTCAAATTTCTCAAATGCAAATATGTTGTTCCTGGTGTCTACAGATTTCTTCTTGTAAATTATCCTCTTAAAACAAGGCCTATCTACATCCTGACTGATATCAGAAGGAATAGATTTATAATTGCATCCAATCGGAGGTTGTACAGCTGTCTCTCCTATCGCTTAATAACATGCCAAATTGATGGTCTAATTAAGTGGGGAATAAGCAATTCAAAACTCTACCTGTGTTAGAAGAAAGTGAATAATTTTTTGATGTATCTTCGGTTCTTAGAATCCCCACTTTCTGCATTAGAGCGTATGCCTTTTGGACTTAAACCTTTGAGAGAGTTGTTTTTCAATCAGAACCTCGTCTTGATGACAGGAGGCTGTCTTTCTACAGCTTCTCACTGCTTCTATTTTCAAGTCGGTTTCCTGGGACAGAAGAGTTTCTCTAGGCCGTTGTTCAAGTCTACTGCAGAGGGTGTAGCCAAAGCAAGATCTTGCCTCTGACCCACATGGATTCACCTGAGCAGGCTTCCTGCCGCTCAGAAACCATGAGATTAACAAGTATTGTCAATGCTGATAAATCCTCAGGCAACAGAATGCTGGAGATAATCAATTCAAATTGGTTTATGTTGGCTCACAGCTGCAGAAGTGCCAGCCAAAACACCCCTTTCTTAAAGCTCTGCATATATAATGAGGTTGCTTCTCTCTGAGTTCTTGAGAACAGCAGTGATATTTCTCCTTTTGTTATCTTTGTTTCTCGAACCAGCACATGAATTGGCTGAACTTTCCTTGTTTTCTGTTTGTGGTGGTTTTCCCTAAGTGTCCAGATGTCACTGCCATGACATCATCATGAGCAAGCGACTTTACTATGGTTTTGAATATCATCAGATAGTTACAGAGTTTAATTGATATTCAGTTTCAAGATCCTTATGGAAACCTGAAATAATCACTTAGATTTTTTTTTGGCTTTTCCAGTTTTAAGCTTTTATACAAAATAGATACATCTACATAAAATGTACATGAGAAACAAAATTGTTGCTCAGAAAAATATTGGTTATGAAAACAAATGAAACTGGCTGATTGGGAAGTAGACTTCAGAGATGCAGTCTGGGACCTGGTAAAAGACCTACTATATTTATGTCCAAACAGAAATGCATTTGATCACATATGCTTCAAAGAACAAAAATCAATTTATGTAGGAAAATGGAGAAACCAAAGTCTTACAGGAAGTACCACAAACCCTCTTTCTAGGGACATGTACACAGAGAATAGGAGAAAAAGAGAGAGAGAGAGAGAGAGAGAGAATGTGGTTTGACAACCATAAAAAGGGTTAGGGGACCGAGGGTACTGCTGTTTACATTTAGATAGATATTAATTTTGGGGAATGTTCAGAGGTAAATGAATGTTATTAAAAACATCTTCACGAAAAGAAGCAGCTTCGTATTTCTTCACATAAAAAAAGAGAAGGCCAGAGAAAGACATAAAACAAATGGGGGATTAGGAATCCAGTTGGACACAACCAGAAGGTCATGCAAAGGGGTTTAAATGCTAAGATTTCTGGCCCTTCTGTGCACAGACAGAAGGTGCTAACACATTGCTGACATAATAACGCACAAAGCCAAGCAGGTATAGGTTTTTCACAGCCAACAGTGAAACCTCAAAGTTGAATCATCCTGATATGATGGTATCTTTTTCATTTCTTATAGGCAAACGAAAAGTTCTCCGGTAATTGGTATCAATTATGCTGTTCTGTTTTTACACTGAAGTACATGGACCAATGCCTCAATGATTATAACATAAATTACATTAATTAGAGAAAATTATGTACTTCCTAACACATGCATATATAGTGATTATATTAATGAGAGATAGGGCTGTAGATATATCTTGATGCTAGGATATCTGGCAAATACATCCTGGCTTCCATGCTTCCATCACCGGCACTCACCGCCACACAAAGAAACAAATTTAACCGAGTGCATTAGATGTAGTAAATTTGCTATTATTTAACCATAGGGCCTAAAGGTGACAGGGGCATCCAAGGATTCCAGTAACTGCATTCATGTAAGCCCCAATGGAAATAAAATCCTACACAACACTACAAAATATACTATAAAACCACACCAAAACCTGAAAAAATCCTGTAACATTAGGCACTCTGGTGGCTAGTGTCTTGTCCTAATTATGCCAAAGTGAGACCTAAAAGAAAGCACAAATGATGGATTTAAAATTATATTAGAGACATAATTATTAGGAGGAGCACTCACAGTCTTTTGTGGTTTTATTTATTTAAGTTGGAATCATCAGAGGGAGGTCTATACAGATAACTCGATGATAGAATATCTGGAAACTGAATCTATGCTTCCATCACCAACACTAACTGCCACACAAAGAAACAAACTTAAAAAGGTCCATTAGATATGGTGAAATTTATTTCACACACACACAAACACACACAAACAGAGAGAGAGAGACAGAGAGAGAGAGAGAGAGAGAAAGAGAGAGAGAAAGAGAGAGAGAGAGAGAAGTTTAAATAAAATAATATGCTGAACCAATCTAGAATAAAGTAGTGAAAGTTATGGTAATGAAAGCTGGCATGAGAAAGGAAGAGAAAGCTCAATTGTGATGATTGTCACACAAAATCTCATCCCTTGAGAAGCTGAAGCAGGAGAAAGGCATGAGCGTAAGGCCATTCTTAGCTACAGATTGAACTCTTTCTCAATAAATAAATTAATAGGAGAAAAATCTCAAATAAACAAATAATCATGCTGAAATTTACACACCCAGGGAAGATATACAAGAAGGAGGACCCAGGTTGGTATGATCAATGCTCATTTAGATGAACAAATAGGATGGACATTGAATGGAGGAGAAAACAAGCAACAGGACAGGAGTATACCAAAGAGGACCTATGAAAGAATCAATATAGCAATGTATCAAAGCAGATATTAAGACTCACAATCAAGCCTTTGGCAGAGGGCGGGAAGTAATAATAAAAATAGAGGAAGTTAGTAAGACTTGGGAAGAACAAGAGCTCCACAAAGACCAAACTGAGCAGGGCACAGGGATCTTATATGAGACAGTTTCTCCAACCAAGGACCATATATGGATATGGCCTAGAACCCCCGCTCAGATGTGGCCCATGATAGCTCATTGTCGAACTGAAGACCCTAGTAAGGGAAACAGGGACTGTTTCAGTCTTGAACTTGATGGCTGACTCTTTGACCCTCCCCCAAACATGCTAGGGAGTAATATCCTGGCTAGATCCCAGGGAAGGACATTGCAGCCAGCCCTGAGGAGACAAGATGAGCTGGGGTTGGATGGAAGGGGAGGAGGTTCTCCCCTGTTGGTGGACTTGGAGGGGGCAGGGAGGAGATGAGGGAGGGATGGAGAGGGTGGGAGGGGATGAGGGAGGGGGCTATGCCTGGGATGCAAAGTACCTAACCTGTGATGGATAAAAAGATAATAATCCTTGCCTCTGAGATAACTCTGAAAAAAGTAGGGTCTGAATAGAACACAGAAAAATTATCCAACAGACTGATGAGACAGAGAACTGGTTCTTTGAAAAGGGAATTTTGTAAATAGATAAATCTCTAAGTAGAATAGAAATGAAAGGATAAAAAGTCTCCAGTAGGGGCTGAGTATCTCAGTCATATAAACTAATCCCTCAAAGCAAAGACTAGGATCTACTTAGCTCCAAACACTTAAAGTTGGCTAACACTGTGTTCTCTGATTATTCATGAAATGGGAAAGGAAAAAGTCTTCCCTATTATACATTCTGGTGCTAGTATTCCCTTGATACCCAAACCAAAGGCACACCAAAAGAGAAAACTACTGTCTAATGGTGTAGATGAACAAGCTTCCCAGACCTATTAAAAAGTATCTGAAACCCAAACCCAAGAGCACGATGAAAACATTCAGAGCAATCATCTCTGTTCAGCTTGCAAAGTTGATTCCACTTTCACATATAAGTAAACATGATATAAAGCACAGCAAAAAAAATGCACTTGGAAACAGATGGTCTCTCCACAGAAGGAGATGAGTTGTATGATAAAATCCAGCTCCTCTTCAGAATAAAGACACTGACCATTCCAAGTATAAAAGGAACAAACATCGCATATAAAAGCTGTGTATGAATAGCCAATATAGCTGACAGTGAAAAGCTGGCAAGATGTGAAAGGAAGCAGGGACTTGGACTTTCTCTCCTGATTCACAGTGCTGGAAATCCCACCCAGGGATACCAAGAAAGAGAAAGAAATGATGTTCAATCAGAGAGAGGAAGTCAAACCCTGACAGTTTCCACATGGTGTGATTTTGAATATGGAAAACCCCCAAAATCCCACCAAGATCTTAAATAAACTCAGAAAACTTTCAGGATCCAACACTGATTTAAAGACATCAGAAGCACAGCTGCACAATATTATTGAATTATCTGAAATAAAACCCAGCAAAGAAATCCAATGCATGAGAACTAAATTATCCATAGAAATAAGTTTAACCAAACACTTGAATGATGAAAACTATAACAGATTGAAGACACAATTGACTAGTACCCACAATGAAATGATACCTCGTTGGTCTATTGGGAAAAAAATCATTGTATTAAAATTTGCATAACAGTCTAATCACTACAAAAATATCAATACCATTCATCACAAAATAGGAAAAAAATCTGAATGTTAGTAACCACCATAAAATAATATGAGAATATTATTAGTAGCCCATACACTCTTGAGCAAAACTGAACCAGGTAGAATTACATGGCTTGCATGTAAAATATACTATGAATCTGTAGTAATAAAAACATCACAGTTTTAGCATAAAGGCAAACCCACAGACCAACAGAACTGATAAAGAACCTGAGTAACTCTTGTATCCACAACCAAATGATTATTAAACCAGGCAATAACAGTGTAGCAGAGAGTGGATTATCTTTTCAATAATGGCAAGAAAATTAGTTCTACATTAAAATACTCAGAAAATCAAAGCAAATGGACAAATGGAATGGCATATTCCTCACTGTTCTAAGCACTGTAAGGAAAAAGGCTCCAGACTGATGGGTGAACATACTGTAGTTTCATATTCATGATAGGAGAGTCTTCAGCCATAAGAGATAATGACAATCTATTGTATGCCGCATTGTGGAAGGCGGTGAAGGCCATTTTGTCAAGGGAAATACACCAGGCTCAGGAAGACAGCTACCATCTAGGGTTCTGTGGACCCAAATCTAGAGCACAATAGTGATTCTTGGACAATGGTGGAGAAGGGCAGAGGGAGAATTAAGGAAAAGTCAAACCTATATAGATACATAATTGACAGTGAGTAAAGAATAGCATTTGTACCCCGATTTATTCATCATTTATATTTTACCTTGAAAGATGCTAACACACAGGTGTCTGGAGAGATGGATTTGCAGTTAAGAGCCAGGGGCCGTAATTCAGTTCCTATCTCCCATGTTGCTTGGCTCACAGCTGCTTGTAACTTCAGATCCGTAGAAGTTGATGGCCTCTTCTGTCTTCCACAGTGTTGAGTGACAAGACTTTTCCAGGGGAGATTCAACACATGTGTCCATTAAACCCAGATAGGAAGCCCATGACAGGCCAAGGTATAGATAGCATCAGATTAAAGTTTGGGAAACCAGTGAGTTTAACTGGCATCACTGAAGGGGATATGGGTGAGGGGTCACTTATAGGAGCAGGAAGGACTCAAAGACAGCCGTGCCACCAAAGCTCGCCCCGGCGAGGGCGACAGCTTGCACAGCTGGAAACCCAGAGTACACACTGCAGCCTGCAGGTAGCTTAACATGCTACCTGCATGTCTTTTCCAAGGGACTCAGTTGGTCTCAGCATCTTCCAGACACATAGCCTGGTTTCAGAGTCTTTCTTGCATCTTGGCTTGTCTGAGAGTGACGGATTCAGCAGATTTATTTATCTATGTATTTATCTATTTATTTATTTAATTTCAGGAAAGGAGGGACCTAATGAATCTGGTCATTTAGAGGAACTTTCTGAAGCTCTTTTGAGCACTTTACTTTCTGGCCTCTGAAGCTTCCCAGCAGGATAGGATATTTCAGTCTTGGAGGAAACTCACAACACAAGGGCACTCTTTTTAATATAACCACACACAGACACTAGCATCTACACGTAATGAAAGATAATAAAAATGAATCTTTTAAGAAGATAGCTAACATGTAGAAAAAATAACAGATCATCATTCCCTAGGAAGCTTTGACCTAAAGATTTAAAATTTTAATGTTGAGGTAGCCACTATTATGTGATAATTTACAGTCCTTTAAAATATATTAGCATATCTTATTCTCTCAGAAGTCCAGGGTTAGCATTCGTGTATACATATGCCATTAGTATAGTATAGACCATGAAAACGTTTTATAACTCTTTTATAAGTATCTGAGAGTGTGATTGACAGCTGCTAATAAAGCTTCTGGAGACACAGAGGCGAGGTCCAGATCCACTCTGCAGCAGTGGGGAATCCTCAAGTGTCCGAGGAGCAGGAAGCACATAACTCAGAAGCATGGACTCCTGATAGAATCCCTTATCTGGTGAGGTCTCAGAGGTGCATGTCAGCACTTTTCTTTAGAGAGGAGGGTGAGAAAGTGAGAAGACAGCTTTTGGGAATCCACAAAGGACACGTGGAGAGTAGGAACTATTCAAAGTCATCAGGACAAAGTTCAGAACTTGTCAGAGGAGTATGTAAGGTTTGTAGAGTGTCTGTGCTTGAGTGTGCCCAGAGGTCGTGAGACATTGCAGACCCCTCTCCCCCCAACATGCTGTTCAGACTGACAGATCTGTAAGAACACATGGAGGATTAGCATCAGGGTGGCCAACGATGCTGCTGCAGGGCTTACAGAGTGGAATCCGCAATCTGCTCTCAAAATTATGTGCATTGTTCAGGGGTACAAGTGAAGACCAGGCAGGGCTAATGGGTCCAACCTCAGCCACGGCCTTCAGAAAAAGGTCAGGACATGGTAAGCTGTAAAAAGTTTCGTCTTTGGGAAACTTGGTACTTTAGCCACTTAAGACCATGTAGTTGCATAAATCAAGTCTCATTTCATCTCTAGGATCTTTCTTTCTCTCCTAGCTGGCTATAATGAAATTTTATTAAGCCCTTTGTAAATGACCTTGTATGTGGCCCATAGAAACAGCTTCCCAGGCCTCCTTCAAATGCAGGGTCAGGTGAGTTGATCTTTTCCAGTGCTGATTTCAGCAGTCCTCTTTGTCCTGGTTCCTCTGCTTATGATGAACACTGACCGCTGTGCAAATCTCAAGTGCGCACACTGAAATTAGAGAACAAGGACTAGGTCAGCAACCTTTCAATTCTACCACCAGGTGACTTGCCAGGAAGAGACCATTGCTATTCCGAGGGGGCAGTATTTTTGCCAAGCATCAACAGCCATCAGATTTTGTTATTTGGGGTCGTCTTCTTCTTCTTCTTCTTCTTCTTCTTCTTCTTCTTCTTCTTCTTCTTCTTCTTCTTCTTCTTCTCAATTTATCTACAGGAACAGTATTCAGGGTTCATGTCATCACTTGTTTTAAAAGATACAAATTAATTCTGATCCTAAGAAATGTATGAGGAAATACAGCCTTGCCAGGCTCTTCAGTAAGCACAGGGGAGGACCACGGACCTTGTAAAAATTCCATATTAATGCTTTTGACCTTTCTAGACTGAGCATATTTCTCAGACTAGAAAATTCATTTGTAGAATAAAGTTTGATTTTTTTTAATATCTCTTACTGCACTGTCACAACTCAGGGCTAATGACCTGCAATGAAAAGACTCATGGATGGTAATATTTATAATATTTCATTTGAATGGGTCTCAGAGTGCCTTGAGCCTTCTGCAGATGGATATTTTTCAGCCAATTGTTGAGGCTATGTGAGGAACCCTCTGAGGTAGGGTTCTGTGCTGTCCTCAAATACAGGATCTTTAGTTCCTATACATGTTTTTGCCAGTTTATCCTTCAATTGTGGCTCCTGAATTCAGGGAATAAACTGCAGTGCGTAGAACAAAGAAGGTCAAACTCAGTGGGCTGGGGGAGGGGCAAGGAGAAGAAGGAGGGACAGTGGGATTGGGAAAGGCCGAGGGAGGGGGCTACAGCTGGGATACAAAGTGAATAAGTTGAAATTAACAAAAAAGTAAAAAAGAAAAAAATGTTTAAGTTGTTGAATGTTTCCTATAGCTTCTGATGAATGTCCTTCACATTTCGTTGCTTTGTTTGATTTAAATACATACATCTTTAAGTTTGTCCTCAAGTACAGAAAAAATCATGTTGAGGGATAAAGTTGGTCTGTTGCTCATTCTTTGCCAGTGTTTCACGTATACAATTAAGAAATCTATAATTAAACATGTAAATTACAAATTATTTATATATTCATTTTAAAAATTTTACAAACGTGTATTTGAATAAGTAAGTATGGAATTCTACAAAATTTGAATGGATAGGTACATCTCCATCTGCCTATATGGATAGATTATATATACATATATATTATACCCAGATATATTATACATATATAATACATGTGTGTATGTATTATATGCATGTGTTTATGTATAATACTTATATGTGTATCTATAATACATATATGTATATATGTATGTATATATAATCTATGTGGATATGATATATATGTGTGTGTTTATGTACAGATGCATGTATATGTGTGTGCATGTTCACATTATATGTATACATGTACACATAATCTATCTGTAAGTATATTCTTGTACTCTAAAGTTCTTTCCTCTCAAGGCTGAAAATGCAGCTCCTCCAAAAGGATCATGGACTATCTGTAAATTACTAGGGAATAATTTGGTAAAGGGGGTAGTGAAAACACATGTGAGAAAGAAACATTTTGCCACTGATGTTTGGTTGAAAGGTGAGAGTTCATCCTCAAGTTCTTGCAATGTGACTTTACATTTGCATTCCAAAGAGACGACGACCGTGAGCCACATCAGCACACAGCATGGCTGGATAACCTGATGAGTGCAGCAGGGACACATGTGTTGGCAGGAGCCAACCGACTTCTTATTTTGACTTAAGACCCACTCAGCGGTACAGAAACTATTCCTAGTTCTGGAATCCAACCCTAACTACTAGCTAACTACTCAGGGCTTAATGAGGCATGGCTCTTGGAGGAGAAAGCCAGCATAGTTCTTAACTGCATTTTAAATGTCTGCCTTCACACCCAGATCAGTGTTGTCCTCCCTCACATCAATGAAACTCATCTTTTCAACAGGGACCATTATAGAAAACAACAGCCAATCAAAGCAAACAGTTGTTGAGCCCATTCAAAATAGATACATCTATAAAACAATTTCTGGACCTCAGGCTCATGGAACACTGAGGAAGAGTGTAAGAGCCAGAGACCCAGGGAGCGTTCTGTGAAGCCGGGTCTTTACTAATGTCAGAAATATTAACCTTCTTACTCATCTATCTCCATGCTACATTGACCAAAATCATTCCAACTTTAAAAAACTTGTCCTGATGTATCTAATATCTGGAACAGAGAATTAGGTTTAGTACACCACAGTTCATAGGAGCAGACCCATCCGGTCATGAAAGCTGGCAGCTCTTCCTCTGTTCTATATTTTTTATTTAGGTTACAAGACAGCAAGGTGTCAGATTTTTTATTTTTCATTTCCTGTAGGAGTGTATATTTGGTTGGAAGGTCAGCAATCCTTTTCCAAGAGAAGCTGCCTCTATAAAGCCAATGTGTTGCAAGCCAATTCCACTAGTCTCATGCCCTCGTAAGACTTATGCCCTCAGAGTACTTTGTACACTCCCCTCTCCATGATGAAACTTTCTTTGGATTGACCTTACGCCGTTCTCGTGTGTTCTGTCAAAACTACTTCGAGTTCATATTATGCAACTACCTTTAGATGTCTATAGGCCCTGTTTTTACTGTACTAAATTGCCACTTCTGGCTCTAATACTCTTTCTATCTCTCTTCAGAAATGATCCATGAGCTCTCAGGGGAAGGGTTGGATAGAGATGTCCAGTTTAGGACTTAGAACTCCACCGTCTTTTATTCTCTGCACACTGACAAGTTGTGGGTCTCTGTGTTAATAGCTAAGTAATCTAAACATAAGCTTCTCTTGACAAGGGTAGAGAGAAACATTGATCTATGAACATCTATTAGGAGGTCCCTATTAGGAAGTTAATATGGTATTATGTATGAATGTAACAGTAGTCAATTCTCCCATAGCTTCAATGATCCATCTGGCCACTGATTCTTGGTCCAACGATGGTGCCAAGTTTTAGTTCCATCTTAGGCGGTGGTCCTTAAATCCAAGAACGTGGTTTCTTCCTTCCCATGATGTTTCAGCTACAGTTATTTCAGTTGCATGTCTTACCAGTCCAGTCATTATTGTAGCTCCCAGTGTTCCCAGATAAATGAAATACATGGCAAAACTGACAGTTGCTTTTCCTCTCTGCAGTTTGCCATGTTTTGCTTCCAGCACGATGAAAGCTAGCCAGTAGGGCTAAACCTTCTAAGTTAACACCAGATTGGCTTCTCCATGTTCTGTGACGCATGTCTGTGGTGTCCTCAGCAATACGACCTTAAGGCCAAATTATATAGGACAGCCAATAGCATTAGTAATAACCTGTAATGCTTGTGAGTCTATGAGACCTCACTGCCTGGGAGGAGAGAGACCAGCTTTCCTATGCCTACGGATGTCAACGTGGCTTCAGGAGACAGCCCAGACAAAAGACATCTGAATGGGCTTTGGTGATAACATGGGCACAGACATCAACATGGCCTCTCTGTTCATATCAGGATCACCAGCCACTCATAGCCCTCAGCAGCTTCACAGGCCAGGGACCTCAATATGGCTTCAGGTGGCTACACATGCCATTCACAACAGCCCCTGAGGCAACAAAGCCTGAGGATGTGATGAAGGCAGCAAAGCCTGAGGGCATCACCAAGGCATCAGTCAGCAGCACAGAGGACATATGTCTAGATGGATCTCAGGCTTCATCCTGGGGCAGCATCCAGACCACTGACACCAACATGGTGGTATTGCGGCCCACTGTGGTCCTTAGAGGAGGTACAATTCAGATAGTGAATCCTTCCTCATTTCCATCCTCCATCGTTGCCCAGGGCTTTGGGGATCCCTCAGCCAGGTGGCAGTTCAGGGGCTAAGTCTGCATCTGCACAAGGTCCAGGCTCTTGTACACCTTCCTAATAACCCTACTACTGAGCCATGGCAGCACGCAGACCTCAGCCCTACCTCACCTGTCATCCCTGTCACAACTCCAGTTCCACCTCTCTCCATAGCGCACACACTGCTTCACCTTCTATCTTTCCCACCTCTCCATCACATGCATGTTCTGATGTCATGCTGCCAGACCCTGAATGTCTTCTTCCTGCCCACCTGGCTCTTTAATCATTTGTTGACTTGTATCTAAGCCGTTCTCACTGTGGTAAGGTGAAGTCTCATAGCTGTTTTTAATGTGTTATTGCTCAGATTACTAAGGTTGTTGAACATTAAAACAAAAAAAAAAAAAAACTCCAAAGGACAAAATAACCACTTCTTTCTCAGTAACTTTTTTTTCATTTTGAGAACTCTCTCTTTAGCTCTATTCCCCATTTTCAACTGGTTATTTAGTTCTTATTTTTTTTTTCTTTTACTTTTAAGTATTGAATTCTTTCCTCATATCTTATCTGTTGTTGATGCGTGTTAATCACAGCTTATTATGTAATGCATTCTGGATAATTCCTTCCTCTTATTGTATTAATCTTATTCCCCTTTCATGGTATTATTTCCTGCAGTCAGCTCCCAAAGAGATATATGACAGTTGTTTCATGAAATTTGTAGGCAAATGGGTGAAACTAGAAAAGATCATACTGAGTGAGATAACCCAGAATCAGAAAGACACACATGGTATGTGCTCACTTATAAGCTGATATTAGCCAAATAATACAGGATAAACATACTAAAATCCACAGACCTAAAGAAGTTAAACAAGGAAGATACTAAAGAGGATGCTTGAATCTCATTCAGAAGGGCAAACAGGTTAGACACCAGAAGTGGTGGAAGAGAAGGAACAGGACAGGAGCTTACCACAGAGGTCCCCTGAAAGGTTCCACCTAACAGGGGATCAAAACAGAGACTGAGACTCACAGCCAAACTTTGGGCAGAGTACTTGGAGTTCTATGGAAAAGTGGAGAGATAGAAGGACCTGAAGGCATAGGAGCTCCACAAGGAGACCAACAAAGTTAAAAAATCTGAGCCCAGGGGGCTCTGCAGAGGCTGAAGCACCAACCAGGTCCCATGCATGGAGAGGACCTAGAACCCTGCTCAGAAAGGCCCTGTTGCCCATAGGCAGCTCAGTCTCCATGTGGGTTCCCAAGTAAGGGGAGCAGGGACTGCCTCTGTTATGAACTCAGTTGCCTGCTCTTTGATCACTTTCCCCTGGCAGAGGCCTTGCAAGGCCACAGAGAAAGAGGATCCAGGCAGTCTTGATGAGAAGTGATAAGCTAGGGTCAGATGGCAGGGGAGGAGAACTCACCCTTTCAGGGAACTAGGGGAATGGGATAGAGGTAGAAGTGGGAGGCAGGGTGGGACCAGGAAGAGATGAGGGAGGGGCAACAACTGGGATGCAAAGTGCAATAAACTGTGAAAAAGAAAAAAAAAGAAAAATTCAGCTAAAAAAAAATCAACTGTCCAGTATCTCATTTGATACAGTCTTATTTGTCACTTAATTTTCAAATGTTTTTGACTGCTATATTTTTTTATCAAGTATGATTACTTACATTATACCTTTTCTGTAGCACTTCAGTATGATAGATGGCCAGCTCTCATTTATACTGTGATGTTGCACAGCCCAAGGTCTTCCATGTCAGAGAACTTGGCCTTTTGTCTAGTACGATGTTTAGACAACATACGTCAAAGATACAATGCTATTTTGATTATTTAAACACATAGGAAATCCATACTCTGATATGTAAATAAATCCCTAACAAGTCTGAGCAGCCTTCAGGGTTTTATTGTTTCATAAACAGAAGATTCACATAAAGGCCCATGCTGGAAATATCACTAAAGTTGGAATAAATATTGAAAAACAAAATTACTTGAGGCACATGAATTGCCTTGATTTTTTGTGTACCTAAATTGCATTTTGGGAAAACAGATATATTTTGAAGTATCTAAAAGCTTATTCATTTTAAACTATCAGATAAAACTATCAGCTAATTGGCCTACAACTCTGAGGAACATCTTTCTGTTGTTTCAATATTTCCCCTACTGTTTGTTGTAACCTAATGTATCACATATCATCAGATAGAATAGAGGCTAGAGGGTCATCTAATTATGAAAGTCAAATGGTAAAATAGCAACTCAAAATAAAAAAAAAATCCTCAGCCCAACCAGGATAACTATTTGATGTGGAAACAAAGTTCCTACATTTCACGAGCTCACTTAAAATTCATTTTGACTCTAACCTAGTACAATTTTGGAGGAAGGCATGACTTTGGATAACAACCAGTAGGTGGATGGCTAAGGAGTCAAAGTTACCATGTGACTCAAGTATTCTTCCTGGAAAGTAGCTGGCTGGAGAATGGGCTGAACAACCGGGAGACAGAGTGGGAACTTTGAACAGATGTGCTGAGTGATATCAAAGCTGACAGCAAGCTGCCTGTGAAGTCGGAGAGCAAAGCCAGGATCAGCAGCGGCACTGGGGATAGTATGAGTAAATAAAACCGAAGTCAAGTAAGATAATTAATCCATCATCTCTTATAAGACTTGACACAAAGCAGTTTGGATCCCATGGCTCGGAGGTAAACAGGGGTGACATAGGGAGCTTTGGTGGGGATTTAGCAGCTTGCTTAAGACCTAGCCTAGAAACAGTTCCACAAGTGCTGTCTTTCTCACTCAAAGAGAAGGTGGAGTGCATTAAATCTCACCAGTTTTCATTCAACAGCTTGCTGAATAATAAACAATGGAAGCAAGGTAGGTTTTGAAATTTTAATTTAGCCAGCATACATTAGGTGTGTTGCTTTTTCAAACTTACCAATTATAGCAATGAAATAATTTGTGTCATATGGGTCATTCAATAATTGTGCATAATATTTTATTACTGGAATGCATTTTATACAATTTCCTTTAGCCTTCTTTTGACTAATTCCAATACGCCTTACAATACTGATTAAATATTTCTCTTTCGGGAATACCTTGTCCATCCTCCCAATGCATTTCAATGACTCTCTTCTAGAAAGGTTGTTGATGAGTGAGGGAGATAAAGGTGTGCAGGAGAGGCGGGTCGACAAGTCAGCACTGTAAAGTTGTTAATTATATTATTATTATCAGGGTCTGTTTCATTTTATATCAGGGAAATGGGTTTGATCATCAGACAGCAATCTACTGCAATCCAATGCAGAAAGTAGATTAACCATCTGCTCTTGAGAAAATTCTGTGGAAAGCCTGGCGCCAGTATGCCAACCTGTAAGATAATGAGGAAAATAATGCTGAAATCTACCTTGCTAAATGTGATGAGCATGCCTGAGTGTGATCAATAAATATTCATTCAATCGAACCCTCATTGTCATCTCTACCCTAAACTTAAATCACATCCCGTTTCTTAAAAAGGGTAAAACTGAATTGAATTTCCCCATGATGACTGCTGAGCACAAAAATGAAAGCAGAATGAAGCTCAGACTGTGCTATAGCCAATGACCTACAGCCTTTCAGTATTTGATTCGATTCCAGGTAATTTTCATCTATTCTGGATTCTAGATTAGGGATTGGGATTTGAACGAGGGTGAGAATGAGGAGAGAAGATAAGTTAGAAGAAGGAGAGCGATCAGAATAGGAGAGACAATGAGATATTAGCAAAGTGACCTGATGTACTTCTAAGGCACACTGAGGCATGAGACAACTGAAATTCATGTCAGTACTGCAGCCCAGATTGAAAACATATTTCTTTGTGTTGTGTGTATATATGTGTGCGTGTGTGTATGTGCAGATGCACACAGGGCAGCTTATGTTCATATGGCATATATTTGTGTTTATAGATCAAAGTATAAACTTAGGTGTCTTTTAGCCTAAGACATCCCATTTTAATATTTTGAGGCAAGGTTGGGAACTACATTGTTAGAGTAGTATTGTTGACTAGCAAGTCCCAAGAATCTAAATGCCTCTAAGTTACCAACACTGGAATTAAAAGGAAATTCCACAAGTTAACTTTTTATGAGGAGTATGGAAATTATTTTGCAGAGATTTTGTTTATTTGGGTGTTTTGTTGTTTATTGATACGGGACCTTATAACCTAGCAATGGTTGACCCACCGTTTTAATATGTAGACTAGTCTAACCTTGAAATTGTGAAAACTCTCGTGCTTTTTCCTATCAAGTAATGAGATTAGAAAGGCAGAGAAACCAGATTTCTTGGTTCTGTTGCTCTCTTTGTGAAGCAACTCTCACCTCCAGGTCTTTCTATCTCCCACATCTTTCATAAGATTCCCTGCACTTTGCCCCAAGTGCAAAGTGCTATGTGTCTGAGCATCTGCTTTAATACACTGCTGGGCAGAGTCTCTCAGAGACCCTCTGTGGCAGGCTCCTATCTTGTTCCCTGAACATGAAGTCTTAAATTCTAAACAATAGCCTTTTCACAGATGATCCTCTCAAGAGTCAGCTTTGGCATGGGCTGCCTTGAATATGATGGATAATAACATCCATGACACAGTAGATAACATCTCTCCTGCATGTAACTTCTGCATATGTGAGATCAGATTGCTGGGTCATAGCCATATCTTTGCTGCTTTTACTTAATGTTCTGTCATTTTGTGTTTGTTTCTTTCTTTCTAAAGAGAAAGCCAGGTGAGGCAGAAACCTGTCACCTAGAGCAATTAGTGCATTGGCAGGGAAAGAATTTGGCTTAGTAATTGGCTACAGGTAGAACGAAACTCATGCCAAGTTCAGCTCGTTAGTAGTGACAATGTACCCATGATTAGCTTTTCTTTTCATGTAACCCTTATTGGGGTGGGGAAAGAGAGGGACAGAGACAGAGACAGAGAGACAGAGAAAGACTGAGAGAAAGAGAGAGAAAGAGAGCAGAGCATGGGAGAAATAAATGACAAGTTAAATAAATTGTTCACTTTTTTTTTGAAGAATTGAGCTTGGCATTAGAGCCAGTGCCAAAATGTTGGAGATTATGGTTAATATCTGTGTTTTCTTTCTGCCTCACTGACTGCCCTGTCCAAAAACATCTCCAAAACTATAAAGCAATCAAGACTTCACATCCTTGAGGGGTACAGAAATCCTCATGTGAGTAAATAAGTAGTTTAAGGCTGGGAAAACATTTCTGTGGGTGAACTGCTTGTCAAGCAAATATGAGGACCTGAGTTTGCATCCCTGATACCATGTTGAAAGCTCTGCATGGGGACACCACCACACATACTTGTAATCACAGTGATGTGAGGTTGACACAGACATGAGGGTCTCCTGGCCAGTCATCTTAACTTCATTGATGAGCTCAAGCTTCAACAAGAAACCCTGTCATAAAAGATATCGGACCAATGACAGAATACAAACAATGTGACCAATAGTTTGCACACACATGCACCCATACAACACACACACACACACACACACACATGACAAAGATTTTATTTAACTCATTTACTGACTCAGAAAAAAATTACAATTGAACAGTGACCATCCCTCACATTTAATTTACTTGGTTGATATTAAAAAAACTTTTAACTTTTAAGTAGATCTGTTATTTTTAATTTTAGCTATAATATGTGCTAATAACAACAAGAAAATCTTTAACTTATTGCCCTTATAATTTGTTATGGGGAAATAAAGGTGCCGCCTCAGTGAAGGTTTCTAGCAACATCAGAGGTCCAGTGACAGAAAAGGAGAGAGTCTTTACTTGATAGACAGTGAAACTGAATAATTAGTATGAACATAAAAGTAAAAAGTAAATTATAGGAAGTTGGCTGGAGAAAATGCACAGTGATTATAAACACAGATTGCTTTTCCGGAAGAGCAGGGTACAATTCACAGGACCCAAAAAGCCAGGGCAGCTCAGCACTGTCTGTGGCTCGAATTACCGGGGTGGACATCAGTGTCCACTTCTGGCACCAGGCTTGCTTTGTACTCAAACATACGAAACACAAAACACCCAGACACAAAAGTAAATAAATATTTTTTAAAGATAAGGCAGCTGGGAGTGGCGGCTCATACCACCCATCCCAGCGTGCGGATGTCTGTGAGCTCCAGGCCAGCCTGGCCTACAAAGCAAGTCTCAGGACAATCAGAGCTGTTACATAGAAAAACCCTTTCTCCATAAACCAATGAAATAAAATAAAACGGAACATATTTTTTAAAAGTAAGCCACGTGCCTTATTTTTAATAAAAAACTTTTAAAACCATTAGCTTTTATTTACATTTATATAAATTTTCAAAAATGAGGAATACCGTGGCATTTTGACTTGGTGTGTGTGGACTGGAAATGTTTAGGACTTTAAATAACTCAGGCTAATAAATCTCAAAGGGCATGTTTGACTCCCCAGATAATCATGTATTAGACGCATTGCTCTATCCCTTCATCAGCTGTTTACCTGTCTTGTTTTTCTCCTTAGTTAAAGCCAATGTCCCCTTGCATTCTTCCCTCACTTTACCATATTCCTTGAGTATAAACCTCCAAGACCTTTCCATACCTCTCCGCCCATTTTCCTGTCCCTCCTCAAAGAAGGGGGAGGTCCCCCATGGGTACCAGCCCACCATGGCACATTAAGTCACTGCAGTACTCCTTATCCCTTCCCAATGGGGCCAGACAAGGCAGCCCAGTTAGGGGAACAGGATCCAAAGGCAGGCATCAGAGACAGAGAGGTCTCCCTCTCCAGTTGCTAGGGGAGTCAAATGAAACCAAGCTGCTCATCTGCTATATACGTGCAGGGGGCCTAGGACCAGTCCATGCATGCTCTTGGCTGTTTGTTCAGTCTCTGTGAGCCCCCTATGGGCCCACTTGACTCTGTAGATCTTCTTCTGGAGTCCTTGGCCCTTCTTTCTCCCTCAGTCATTTCCTCTCAACTCTCCCATGAGACTCCCTGAGCTCTGTCTAATGTTTGCCTGTGGGTCTCTGCATCTGTTTTCATCAACTGCTGGGTGAAGCTTCTCAGAGGAGTTATGCTATGCTCCTGTCTACAACCATAGCAGAGTAACGTTAATAGTGTCAGGTTCTCTTCCATGGGGTGGGTCTCAAGTAGGTCCAGTGTTTACTTCGCCAGTTCCTCGATCTTTGCCACATCTTTGTCCCTGATCATGTTGTAGGCAGAGGAAATTTTGGGTTTAATGTTTTGTTGGTGAGTTGGAGTCCCTTCCCTCCACTGGAAGTCCTGCCTGGATACAGGAGGTGGTCACTCAAGGTACCATATCCCCCACTGCTAGGGTGACCCCCATAGAATCCTGCGGCCTCTCTTATCTCAAGTCTCTGGCAGGTCCCAGAGGTGGCCCCCACCTCTGATTTCTGTTTCTCACCAGACTCTCTTTCCTCCTCTCTCCCTACTCCTAATCTTCAACCCTGCACTCCAATACCTATTTAATTTCCGGCTCTGAGTGACATCCAAGCATCTTCCCTTGTGCCTTCCTTCTCACTTAGCTTCTTTGGGTCATTTGACTGCAGTGTGATTATCCTGTATTTTGTGTCTAATATCTACTTATAAGTGAGTACATACCATGTGTGTCTGCAGTGGAAAGCCACCTGTAGTAGACTTTTAAAAAACTTTATTTGGGGTGTTTAGGCCTCTACTTCCCTTCCATCAACCCCCTAACCTTAAGTAAGAGAAAGTCAAGGTTAGTGGGTAGAGGGGACCCAGATTGCTTTACTTCTCCCGGCTAGGTAGGGTCAATGGGTTCTTTTAGGACTCTATACCAATCTCCATCAACTGTAGACACAGCTAGCAGTCTCCTCCATACCACTGCGCCCCGAAGAAGTATCTCTCTCTATCTGTCTGCCCCAAACCACCACACCATCTCTGGTCTTTGGTGTCTCTGAACTGCTACACTCCACACACCAACAATGAATGCCACACCGAACACACCACCTTCTCTTTCTTGCTCTCATATTTACTTTCTCAGAGTCCTAGACCATGCCCCTCTCCATGTAGCATGTGGAAGGCCGTTACCACCTGGCTAAAACCACCCTCCACAAGAGACAATTAAGAGGTGTGGACAAACTATAGACCAACTAAAATGCCCTCACTTGGGATTAAAACAAAAGCATGTTTGCATAATGTACAAACAAACCAAAACTTCCATTACATGTGTTTTTCTGAGTCTGGGTTACCTCCCTCAGGATGATCTTCTCTAGTTCCATGCTTTCAGTTTTTAATTCTGCCTCCTGTATGTGGTTGAGATACACTAAGTTCCCAACTCACACCTTCATCCCTTCCCTGCCATATGGCTATGTGGCCATCTGGAACATAACTTAACCAATGTTTTCTCCTATGGGCTGCTTTTTTTGGTCATGGTATTTTCTCACAGTAACAGAAAGGTAACCAGCAGGAATGCTGCATTATGGAAGGACAGACATCTGACTACACAGAAATAACAGTCTTCCCTCTCGGAGTCAAGGACCAAGTTATGGGGCTTCAGTACTCTCTAGCCTCCTTTGCCTGAATCACTGTTACTTTGCTCTGAGGACCAGGCAACATTCCATCCTTCCCCCGCCCCCCCCCCAGACACCCTGATGGTCAGGAAACAGTCACATACTGCCCTCTGTGCTCTTCTTTCTTGCCACAGCAAATTCATCATTTATAGTCTCAAAATCAACAAAATTCTCACTCGAGGAAGTAATTACACACACTCAAACAACAAACAAAAAAATGGTAATTTTGTTTTCTTTTTTTTAAAAAAAAAGAAAAAAGAAAAGAATCCTTTGATTTCTATGAATTTGAATGAAATCTTATCTGTGCCATTGTTATAGAAATGCTAAAGTCTAAGGCTGGACCAAAAACTAAGGTCAGCAAGAAGGAAGCTGAGGGAGAGTTCTCAGTTCCCAGGCAAAACATTCAGCTTGAGTTAAGTTTCTCCTGACATAAAAGGAACTTTAAGCCAGTAAAAAGAAATAAAGATCAAGCATCAGCCTGCCAGGTACCTATAAATCACAATTAAGTTGTTTTCTAATTATAAATGTATTCCTTGGCATTCAACTCCACCTCTCCTTCATCAGACAGATGCATTAATATCTTGACCAGAGGTCCTGGCAGCATTAGACCTGCCTGATTGTCAGGCTTACGTATTAATGTAGATTGTACCTTTATTTGGTTCAAACCCCACTCCCCTGAAGAGAGATACCAATTATTTCTCTGCCAGTGTTTCTTCTGGTAGAGCATGGCCCTGCCTTTCAGCTTCCCCCACTCCCAAAGTTCATATAGACAAACAATGTAAAAAGAAGAAAGGAATGTCTCATTCCAAATTTTTGAAGAACCTTTTGGATCTTGCTGCCAATTCAGTCTAGTGCCTCAGATTTTAAAACTTGGTTCAGAAGTAAGTGAGATTTCACCAAGTTTTTAATCATCTGCAAGTCAGTAACCCACTGCCTCATCTGGGCTATCTGAGTTCCCTTCAGTTTAGCTCTCCTTGAATTGTTATGTCATGATACATGATTGATTTATTTCGGGATTTCTAAGTGAAAATGATTTGCTCTCAGACACCTGAATTGAGGTGATAAAAAGTCATTGTTACTGACGTGGAAAAAGATGAGCAGATCACTAATGGCTAAGTGTGAAGGCTTCAAAACCAAGGAAATTATTTGAAGGTTATATACCTCAATAAAAACACCAAAGGTCCCCTCCTCCCTTATTCATGGCTTTGTTTTCTGTGGAAGTAACTGTACTCAGGCATCCATTGTCACAAGATGCTAAATGGGAAATTCCAGAAATAGGCACTTCATGTTTCAAATCCCATTGCATTCTGGGCATAGGATGGATGCTTAAGCTATTCTCTGTCCTACAAAGGATACAGACTATCTCTCTGTGTGAAAAATTGTCACACCAAATATTGCTCCCCTCCCAGTTAATCTGCAGTTTTCTTGTTTGTCATCTTGCAGGATGTGGCCAAGAGTCTCTCTTGCTATCAGAGTCACCCCCCACCCCCCATCTTAGCCCAGATCCTGAACCACATCATATATTGATGACAGATCTTATTTTTAGACAGAGTCCACATCCATGCATCTCTTATGGTATCATATTATCATTTTAATTACTCTTACTTGTTACATATTGTATATCTCTACACCAAATTCTTTCATTTCAGTTTAACCATGAGTTCATAGGGGAGATTCATAGTGTTGTAAAGGTTGGTACTCTTGAAGAACGCCTGTGGTCTGGAACATAGCCTTTACACACAGAAGAAGCAGAAACTAATTGCTGATATTTACCAAAAGGTACAGTTGGAGAGAACCAAAATTCCCAAAGTTGTCTTTTTTTCATATTGTTTACACCACACACACACACACACACACACACTCACACTTATACTCACACTGTCACACGCAATCTTCCTCTACCTTTCCTCTTACTAGGCAGATTTTAGGTTGCCAGTAATAAAGGGCTATGAATTTCATAGTAATATAAAGAGACTAGGTATGAGTTCCTTGGCCTAATGCTCCTTGCAACTATGACAGGATTCATTCCCTTAAAATTGACCTTCTTTTCCCTTTGATATAAATGGCATTTTCTCATGAAAATGGAGTAAAAAAATAACGAACTGCTAAACTGACACATCAAGGCTTATGAAGGCTGTATTGGAGAGTGATCAGTCTAGACATTTCTGTAAGCATGTGTGCAAGCAGCAAAGACGTGACTGGCAGAGTTACCTAATTAATCAAAATGGCAAACTTACAACTAAGGAATTCTGGATGTGGGAGAAATAGTCTTCTCCAGGGAAGAACACACCAATTGCTTATTCAATAGTAAAAGGTCAGATCTGGAAAGAGTCATACAAGCACCAATATATGGGCTTGTAGGTTCCGTTTAGGAATATAAATGTATATATATATATGCATGCAATAAACATTAATAAAAAATAGGCCATGAATTTCAAAGAGGGCAAGAGGTATTGAGTGGAATGGGAGTGAAGAAAGAGAGGGAGATACATTGTAACTATATTATAATACCAAAATGAAAATAGTAAGAAAAAGATGCTGTATATGTGCACTATATTTAAAAAATTAAGCTGCTTTTAAGTAAAAAGACTAGACTGGATAGAAAGTAAATAATAGGCAATAGGTTTTTTGTTTGTTTGTTTGTTTTTAGTCAAGGCTTATAGATTGATAAAATATTACTAAAATAAAGGTATTGTTGCCTTTTAAAAAATAATTCTCATTTACATGTTGAAGTATGGTTAACAGGTTGTGTATTTAAGAAATGTTTGCCACAGTAAATGAATTGGCACATGTCCCCTCACATGATAACCATTTGTTATATACACAGGAAAACATATAAGATCTCTCCACTTGGTAAATTTTGAATATACAGGATGGTATTACCAACTGTAATCCTGTTGTATGTCAACTCCTCATCAAACACACAGAACACTGTTACCAAATGTAACCCAAGCAAACACACAAGACATTGTTTCCAAGTGTAATCCTGCTGTGTGTCAACTCTCTCAAACACACACAACATTGTTACCAAATGTAACCCTGCTGTATGTCAACTCCCATCAAACACACAGAACACTGTTACCAAATGTAATCCTGCTGTGTGTCAACGCCAGATCACTCAGGGTGGTGCTAACAAGTGCAGTCCTGCTATTTCAGCTCTCAGACCATGTTTTCGCCCTTTGACACCATTAGTCTGCCCCCTCACTCTCCAGACATAGCATTCTACTCTGTTATCATGACCTCCTCTTGCTTAGGAGTCCCATTTGTAGTGATTTGAGTGGGTAGTGTTTATGGCATGGACTCTGTTGCCTACTCTGATAATTTCACCCTGAAAGGACTGCCTTGCTGGGTCTCATTGTCTGAGGATGCCCTCAATCCTGATTTGACTTGATGTGCTGGGGTGGGCTTGTGGTGGGAACACTCCCCATTTCTGAGGAGAAGGGCTAAAGGGAGTGGGGGAATGTGAAGAAAGGAGGGACAGAGCTATGATTGGGAAGTAAAGTAAATATGTAAATTAAAAATCAATTTTAAACAATACATTTACAAGTATTTGGGAAAAAAAGGAGTCCACATGTAAGTGAGATTGACAACTCTGGATTTCTCTTTCTGTGTGTGGCACAGTTCACTAAAAATGTTGTTCAGCTCATCAGTGTTACAATGTGTGGCTTTTTTTTAATTAGGCTGACGTTGCCCCTCCTCCATGTGTGTAGAATGTTATTGTGGAATGTATAGAGGTACATATTTGTAACCCATCCCACTCTCAGTGAACACTCAGGTTGTTACCATATTTTTGAGCACAGTGAACTCCTGCTGTATTTGTTTCCTCTAGCTGTAGTTGAATTTTGATGTCTGGCTTATATAGTACTGTATTTTTTTAAAAAGAATTCAAACATGAATACTATAATTACTCATTTCCATCCCTCTCCAACTCCTCATAAACCTCTCTAACTCACTCTCAAATTCACGACCACTTCTTTAATTATTATTGCTACACACACACATGCACACACACATACGCACAAACATTCTCTACTAGGTCCATTCACTACTGCTTCTATGTAATGGTTTTGAGCTGACTGCTTGATACAGGATAAACTATCAGGGGAATAAAATTGATTCTCCCTTTCGCAGTGGCCATGGGTAGCCTATAATTCCATATCTAAGGGTAAGGACTTGCTACATTTTTCAATCCACATTGACCAGTCAGCTGGAGTTCTTGGTATGCAGGTCTTGTTTGGGAGAACATATTGGGAGTTCATGGGTGCAATTTTCCTGTTATGTCTAGAAGATGCTTTCATTCACCAGCTGTCCTGCTCTTCTGGCTCTTCTCTGATTTTCCCTGTGTCTTAGGTGTGGGAGCTGTGTTTCACATATGTTGATTGTGATTGGTACCTTATGTTCCTTATTATCTGTATTGAGATCCATTGTGCATCTTTGTAAAAGTCTTCATCTATTACATAAGAAGAATCTTTAATGATAGGTGAGAGCTACTGGGAGTATAATGTAAACATTTAGAGTATAGTTAAAAGCTATATTGGTTTAAGAAAATGGCAAAGTCAGGCTCCTCTTCCATCCTAGTTGGCTAGATATGAATTCCTTTGTATCCCTATTACTGTATGTTGCCTGCACACCAGTCATTGTTATTGCTCCTAGGCTTTAGAGCTGGCTAGGTCTATTTATTGCTTTTCTCCCTTGGCTATTCACGTAGCAGCTTTGGACACTGTGAGATATAGTTTTCAGAAAGGCATTTCATTTGAAGCTCAATTACTTGAAATCCTATGTTTTAAATCTGTAGTATCTTTGGCAATAGAATATTACTCTCAAGTTCTGGATCTTAGACCCGGGTGTCCAACAACTCTAAAGGTGTTTTATCATGACTGGTGCTGGATTTTTGTTTGTTTGTTTGTTTTTGTTTTTCCTTTTTTATTTTTAGCCTAAGGTTCTTGTGGAGAGAACCATTATCACTTCATGTAGGAAAACATCATTTAAGATATATATGTGTGTGTGTTTGTGTGTATAAGCACATGTGTATAATATGTACAGTTTATGTAAATTTATAAAATAAGGTTTCTTGTGGAGTGTTCAAATACTTGGTGTTATTTTCTACTATCTCTTCCCTATGTGTTGTCTTTGCTTTCTACCAGGTCAAAGTCTCACCCTTCATGGACCCTGTGTCAGATCATACCTGTCTCTACAGCTCTCTGTATTCCATCCCCCTCTTCCCCCGAAGGTCCTTCACGTTTGGCTCAGAAGCGTGCACCGCTACACCTAGCTCATGACAACTTTCTCATTTATTTATTTATCTATTAATCTATTTATTTATTTATTTATTTATTTATTTAGGGGAGGAGGGGCATGTCAGGACAGTGTTTTACTATGTAGGCTTGTCAGTCCTGGACTCTCTTTGTAGACCTGGCTGGCCTCGAACTCACAGAGAACCATCTGCCTCTGCCTCATCGTGAGTGCTGGGATTACAGGCATGCACGACCATGCCTGGCTTGACTCTTATTAATTTATCAATGACTTATACGTGGCTTGGAAGTATTTTCTGCAATCTCCTGAGATCTTTTTCATGTTAACATTTCTTTGTGGAAGTCTTTGTCTTTGTGGAAGTCGCTTATTTTGATGTGGTCCTTACTTGGTAATTTACCTACTGTTATGGTAGAACTGATAACATATACAAAATATTTCTTTGACTAGACCGAAATGAAGATTTTGTCTAAATTTTATAGAATTTTGCCTTTTTAGCCTTACATTTAAGTTTCAAACACTTTTGAGTTACTTTTTGAGTATTCTATAGGAGAAAGGCACTGTGTTACCTGTTACACCGACAGCTACTGTTTCTCAGCAGCAATGTCAAAGGCATTGTCTGCCTGCACGTATACGGCCAGTTCTCTATATTGGTTACTTTAGCGTGTGTCTGTGTGTGTTTATTTCTATGAACCCTGACCTATTATTTGTTCCTTTTATGGTAGAACTACAGTATTTTTACTGCTGCAGCTTTACAGAATTACTTATGCAATAAAGGGTAATGTTTGAAAGGTGATTCTTTATCTTAAAGAACATTGATTTTTCAGGGCTGTTTTATGTTTCTCTTTGAGGCTTAGGGTTGATTTTTTTTTAATTTCGCCTTAGGTGACATCAGAATCACCTAGAGATTTCAAGAAATGTGTGACTTTGTTGTACACCATGCATGTTTGGACTGTATTACTTTTTTCTTGTTAAAGAGCGTAGGTTATCATTCTACTTGCATATATTAAAACTGTTCCATCATTTTTTATAGTTTTCACTGAGAATATTTTTTAAAGCATTGTTCAAGTTTTGGATTCTATTATAGATAAAATTATTCACTTCTGTTTAAGAAAGTTTAATATCGTCAAGGTGTATAGTTGATTTTAATGTGTTAAGTTTATATTCTGCAAGTTAAGCAATTTATTGACAAGTTCTGTTTTTATTCTTGCAGTTTTATTACTATTATTTTATCATTAAAGAGGTGCAATTTAATGTTTTCTTGTTGTCGATTTAATTTTTCTTTAACTGTCATTGCTAGAACCTCTTACACTATTCTTACCCTAGAAGTGATAAGAATGCTAAATCTGTTTTGTTCTTTATCTTAAAAGTAAATGTTCAGGTTTTATAGTTGAATATGACTTCAGCCAGGAAAAATTTTTAAGTGGCCTTTTCCTCTGCGGATGTAATCTGCTTTTACTGTGAAAGTGAGTTAAATTTTGTCAAACACCTTTCAAACACACACAGAAACAAATCCAGATAGGCAGGTAAGTGGTGGAAACTGATGATAGAAATCAGTGCACACAATTATAAGGGCTCTCAACTCAGATCTCCAGGGCTGTTTCAACAGATTTACATCTATACAAAAGCTCAGGCCTGAGTGTAGAGCCCACTGGGACGACCACAGCGAACAAAGGCAAGATTTCTTTTTTTTTAACATTTTTATTTTATATTAACCACAGGTTATGTACTTTGTATCCCAGCCGTAGCCCCTCCTGCATTCCCTCCCTATCCCCCTCCCATCACTCCCTCATCTCCTCCCTGCCCCTTTCCAAGTCCACTGATAGGGGAGGACCTCCTCCCCTTCCATCTAACTCTAGCTTATCAGGTCTCTTCAGGACTTGCTGCAATGTCCTCTTCTGTGGACTAGCAAGGCTGCTCCTCCCTCGGGGGAGGTCGAAGAGCCAGCCATTGAGTTCATGTCCAAAATAGTTCCTGTTCCCCTTACTACTGTACCCACTTGGATATTGAGCTACCATTTGCTACATTCAAGCAGGGGTTCTAGGTTATATCCATACATGGTCCTTGGTTGGAGAGACAGTCTCATAAAAGACCCCTGTGCTTTGATATATTTGGTTCTTGCGGAGCTCCTGTCCTCTCCAGGTCACACTAACTCCCCCTTCTTTCATATGATTCCCTGTACTCTGCCAAAGGGTTGGTTATGTGTCTTAATAGTTGCTTTGATACCCTGCTAGGTAGTCTTTCTGAGGCCCTCTGTGGTAAGCAAGATTTCCTTATTCTGGTCTTGAAGTAGGGTGTATTCTTAATGCCTTCCACTGATTGGATGAGGAGACCCACAGTGTAAACTCACAGTGTAGACAAGCATTTACTTTGTACAAAGCTTAAAGGCTTTGAATATTAATCACACGAAAAGAATGTTCTTCTAGAAGCTTCTAGAAATGTTCCTCACAGTATAATTTGAGACAGTTTCTTAACTTTTTCAAACTTTCTCAGTCCATCCCTACTATGGCTCATGTTATATTCCTTTCAAGATGTATTAGGTAACACTTATGATACTCCTGGTGTGTAGTGAATAAATAATTATAACACAGATGCAGTTTTATAGTTATACTATTTATGTTTTATTCCAATTCCTTGCTTAAATATATATATATATATATATATATATATATTTCATTCACTAGCTTCACAATTTTAATTCTACCCTCATTGTTCATTTTTCTCACCTAAAAATGTAGCATTGGGACTAGAAGGGCCTGCTCATTCTTCCAGCTGAAAAACCTCATCATCTCCGGTCTCATTACCCTGGTGATATTTGTTTATTTCATCATTCATAAAACTCCTAACTGGTTTCCATTTTCATATGCTAACAATGAGACCATTGTGCTATAATGTGCTCGAGCCATTTGGGAGTAATGATCCTGGGCTGAACCACCCACATTTTCCCATTTTTCAGAAACAAGTTATGTATTTAGAAAATGTAATTTCATTGCGGCATGAACTCAGTGACCAGAATTGGGACGATATGTATACTAGTTCCTCAGAATGAAGCATGTCAGGGCATAGGAGCTTACAACCAGTGTGACAGTCACCTGAACTTTCCGTGAGACTCATCCTGCAGATGGGACTGTTTATGTTTCCTGCTCCTATACCCTAGTTAAACCCGTCCACACAATTTCACATCTACCCTCTAACTAAAGTTGGCATTCCAAATAGAGGTGTTACACACATTTGCATATTACTGATTTACATATCAGGTTGATTATTTTTGCTTAGAGCTAATTTCCATCTACTTCCTGTGACTGATTGGGATTGACTGTAATGGGATAGCCCCACCAGGCTGCTTCTGGGTGTCGCTGGCCTGTTCCTGTCCATCCTTTATGGGAACAGCCAACAAGGACATCAGCTGTGCAATTGGCTTTTCATGAGTGCATCTTGGCAGCAGGATAGGGGCCTGCACCATGAAAGCTTTCTTGGAGGTGAAGAAGGTTCTATGGCGCTGCATCTGAGAGCAAGTCCGGGCTTCCTGATTGAACACTGTTTTCATTCCAACAAACGCTCATTTTAGAGGGGACTAAGGGTGCATTTTGGGTTGGTTTTCTTCTTTTGCCAAGCCAGCATAAGCCCTGTATCGTTCTCCAATTCAAAGCTCTCTAGGGATTCCCTAATACTATGCATTTTTCTCTCAATGGGGCTCAACTACACTAGTATAATTTTGCGGAAACCCCTCAGTTTTTTGATCAAAGGAATATTTAATTACACTTAATTTCCCTCAAATATAATTTCGACCCAAAGAGAAAAATGTGGTTATACATGTGGCATAATTTTTTTCTGAGGTTTTGCTTTTGTTATGAGGCTGTATTCATTCACCAACACTGATTAGTTTCTTAACCAGGCAGCCACAACACCACTCTGTACAGCTCATTTTCACAATAAAATGTTGATGTGCATAGACCCAATCTTCTCTGTGGACAGATGAAGAAAGTTCTTCCAAGGGTTCTTCCCATCACACTGGGAAAAGTAGGGTGGGGGACTATACTTGAAATTCTACTCACTGTGCTATTGTATTCAGGTCTTGTATGAATACCTGGATTTCTTCAAGTATGTTAGATGTCCAAGCTGCATGGACTATTTCAAATGTGAAAAGTGTGTTTTAGTTACTGCGCCAGAACCATATTGCCTTATGTTTCTGTAAATCTCACAAAAAAAGTTTAGACTATAAACAATGGCCAATAAAACTAATACCTTGTAAACTAAAGAGTGAGAAAAATATTTGATACAAGTGTCATTTAGTGCAAATCTGTTTTCAGGAATTCTATTTGAAGTTGGGCCCTCACTGGATTTATTTACTATACTTTATTAAAATAAGTGGTATGCAGTTTACATGTGTATATGTTTATGTGTTTGTGTATGTGTCTTTATATTTGTGTTTGTTTGTGTATGTGGGTGCAGGTTTGTGTATATGTGAGTATGTTTGTATGTGTGTGTTCACATGTGTGTGTGTAACTTGCTTCTTCACTCTCAGTATAAACTAACCTTCTACAATGACCATTGCCCTCTGCTCGGCTTTGTATAATATTCACAAAAAGAATTCCTTTCTTGTTTGAGTTGTGTTGATCACGTTTGTGAAAAATGCTTCCCTTATGCAGTGCTTGTAAAATCTGTGGGAGAGATAGTTGAGGCTGGAGAAAAGGTGTAGGAACTTATGCTTATATTTAAGAGCATTTCTATATCTGTGCAAAATGTTAGGGTTTTCTGTTTACCTTGACCATTTTTTATCTGAGGCGCTAAGCCTTGCTGTAGTTTTAAAAGCCCATGGGACTTCAGTATTTCAGTGTGGAGTCAGCAGAACTAGAAGGCCTGAATGAAGCGTAGGAAGATTTCCCTGCAGAGCAGGGAGGAACAGGAGCAGGGAAAGGGGAGAAGGAGAAGAGGGGCAGAGCAGAGAGGGGTGGGGGAAGAAGAGGAAGGGAAGGTGACTGTGTAGTTCAGGATCAGCGCAGAATCAAGGACAGCTTTGTTAATGTAACCAGAAACAAGAGATAGGAAACACAGCACAAGGAAACTATTGGTGAAATTCAGATACCGTGTTAACTCAGAGCAGACTTCATTGTGGGTGAGCAATTTAACTTAAAACAGTGAAGGTCCAGTGGTGAAATAAATTGCTTCGAACCGCAGGACTCTTCCTATGTTATTAATCACTGTTCTGCTACTCCTGTGGAAGCTCGGGCTCGCCTCTGATCTACCTGTTCTCACTATTAGCGCCTTAGTCACCATCACTGTGCTATTATAACCCACTCCACTTCTCTCTTCATTACAAAACATCCAAAGCGATCCTTTTCCATCTTTGAGGGCTGATTCGTCATCCTTAGACAAACACTCAAATATATAATCTTTGTTTCTAGGTTGATCTGCAACACATAGATCTGGAAATCTAATCTCTGTTTCTTCATTTCCTAACTCTAGCATGGTTACCTCTTTTTGACATGCTTAGCAATCTATGTTTCAGCATGTTAAGAGTCCTTGTACTTGACATTGTCTCAAAGAGGGACTCTGTTCCTCAGACTCTCAAACTCTGCACCACTTCCAAGTCTCCTCTTAAATCCCAGTCAGATCTCTGAAACTGAATGAACACTTCTGACCCTGCATTCCTTTGCCCTGCTTTGTCTTCATAATTAACATCACCCTTTATACAACGCGTCTTTTTTGGTCCTCCACCACAGCAGTGTAGGAATATGCCATGTAAAATTCTCATTCTATTGCTATTCCTATACATGGAGCCATAACTCTCACATAGAAGCTTCTTTAAACAATTATCTGTAAAAGCAGGAGAAAACTCAGTGGTTAAGACCACTCACTGCTTTTTTTTTTTTTTTTTTTTTTTGTAAAACCTGAGATTCTTTCCCAGTACCCAAGTCTGTAGCTTACAGCAGACTGTAACTTAGAAGATCTTATGCCCCATCTGGTTTCAACAGGCATGTCCACATATGAGCATATATACACAGACACACATGCATACTCATAATAGAGTAAAAGCAATCAAGGTTTGGAAATATAGTTTGACAGTTTAAGAGAGAGTACTGTTCTTTTATACAAGTGAAGTTCAGTTCCCAGGTCCCTGCTGACATGTGCCCCCCCTCCAAAAAAAACCTCACACACTTAAAATGTAAAACTAAATCTTTAAATATAAATCTTAGAAACAAAGAAACATATGTATAATGTATGCGTGAAAGTGATGAAAAAATATTTTCATGAATGGATGCACTCATTGAAACAAATTAATGATTAATTAGAAAATACACCATGGACCGGAGATCCAAGATGGCTGCCACGAGAGAACACTGTGTCTGAGGAGTAGGAGAGCAGAAACAATGCAGCGACCAGGAGACTGAACTCTGGGACCTAAAACACCAGCATTGTGAATGCCAGGTGAGCGAAACTCCTACGGTGAGAAAATCAAGTGGGAAAACCCTAGGCACACACAGTTATTACCTGGAGAAATTTCCCGGTGACCAGCGGCGCACAGCTCTGATCTGGACGAGCGGCTGCTCTGGGCGCCCGCACCCGCCATTGTAGACTGGATCACACAGTCTCGCGGGCAGTCTCAGGAGGAGCCGGGTGCCGTTTTCACTGAACTGCACACTAAAAGCGCACACTGCACCCGGGTTCTGCTTCAACCCACAGGTGTGCGGCGGGCACGCACCGATCAGAAGGCGGGGGACTGTTTTGACCAGTCTGCACTCTGTGGGTGCACGCCGAATGCTTCTGCCAGCAAAAACTCAGTCAGTGTGTGAGTCCGCCATCAGGTCTCGGAGGAACCTAAGTTCTGCCTCAACCCACGGGTGTGTGGCAGGCGCGCACCTATCTCCGGAACCACCACAGACTGAGAGGATCCGGGGACGTCTTGACCAGACTGCACACTGAGTGTGAAAGCTGCACGCATCCTCCAGCAAAAACCCCAGTTCGGGTGTCTGTCCACGGGCCAGACAGAGAAGGCCTTGGGCACCATTTCAGACAGGCCTGCATACAGCGGATGCACACCAACCCAAACCCACCGTGTGTGCCCCAAATATCATCTCAGACCATGGTGCACAGCCCCTGGCACAGAAGGAGGCGCCAAATCTCCATTCCAGGGGAGAGCCCTTAGCAGCAAGCCCAGGGTGGAGTGCACAGCCCCCAGCTGACATCTCAAACCTGGACACTCAGACTCTAGCACAGAGCAAGGAGTAAAGACTCCAGACCAGAGAGATGACCAGCCTGCAGTGCTCACAGCTTCTAGCACAGAGCACGAAGCCGGGCTTACAGAGCCCACAACAGAGTTCAACTGAGACACAACACACACCACAAACCACCGGAAATCCCTGATCTTCTTGAAGAATACTCCTGACACAAGAGATTGACAGATTCAAACTGAAGTACAGCCTTAAAGC
>CM053756.1:47157657-47178261 GCA_028658305.1 Pachyuromys duprasi
GATGTTAGCTATATAATACAGGATAACCATACTATAATCCACAGACCCAAATAAGCTAAATAACAAGGCATGCCCAAGGGAGGATGCTTAATTGTCATTCAGAGGGGCAAGTAGAATAGACACCAGGAGTAGTTGAAGAGAGTGAACGGGATGGGAGCTTGCCATAGATGTCCTCTGAAAGAGTCCACCCAGCATGGGAATTGAAGCAGATGCTGAGACTCAGGGCAAAGTGTAGGGAATCATATGGAAGAAGGTGGGATAGAAGGACCCAGAGGGGACAGGAGCTCCATAAGGAGACAACAAAGACATCAAATCTGGGCCCAGGGGAGGGGCAGTTCTACAGATGTACCAATCAAGGATCATGCATGGAGAGTACTTAGACCCCTGCACAGATGTAGCCAATAGGCAATTTAATTTCCTGTGGGTTCTCTAGTAAGGGGATCATGGGTTATCTGTGACATAGATTCTGTTGCTTGCTCTTTGATCACTTCCCCCTAGTGGGGTAGCCTTGCCAGACCACAGAGGAAGAAGATCTATGTAGTTCTGATGAGGCTTGATAGGCTAGGGTCAGATGGTAGGGGAGGAGGACTCCCCCTTTCTGTGGACTAAGGGAGGGGATGGGGGAATGAGGGAGGGTGGGACCAGGGGAGATGAAAGAGGGGTGTTACAATCTGGATATAAAGTGAATAAATTATAAAAAAGAAAAAAGTATTACTAGAGTAAATTTCCACTATATAAAATGAGGTAGAACTGTAAATCTTCATGGCACATTTGCAGTTGTCAGACTTATTATTCAGTGACATGATAAATTGCTGTGAGGAAACACAGTAGAGTGGCCCTATATGCTTCATGATCAGAAGACTACTTGGAGGGAAAAGCTTCCCACAAGTAATTGCCCAGACCTCTCTAGGTTTAGTTTGATTTAATATAAAAAATACAGGGTGTTGAAGGCATTTACTGCACAAGCATTTTGTGATCATGGGGTGGGGGGACAGAACAATCTGGGGAAACCCTGCTTGATTCTAGAGATCAATTTTTTTTTTATTTTGTTGGTTCTAATAATCAAACCAAAGACCTTGTGCATGCAAGAACTCAGCCACTCAGATGCATACAGCCCTATATTAGTCTTACAATGTGTCTTTGATGCCATCAGGGTGAGGTTGCCTACAGAGAAATGGATTGTGGAAAAAAATGGTTCTTTTTCTTCACTGATTTAAAGAGTAAGAAGGCTAGAAAAACAACTTCTCTCTCTCTCTCTCTCTCTCTCTCTCTCTCACACACACACACACACACTCACTGAGAGAGAGAGAGAGAGAGAGAGAGAGAGAGAGAGAGAGAGAGAGAGAGAAGAGAGAGAAGCACACAAACAGATAAACTTGCTAAAGTGGACGAGGACCCAAAACTAGTGTCTGTTTGTCCAGGAGCACTAAAGTGTTTGTATGTTTGCCTATGAGGCTATTTCCATTTCTTCCTGGGAAAATAAACAGTTTGGGCAACTATAGAAGAAACAATTATGAAGAAGAAAAAGCTGATTGGTTCCCTGCAAAGGGAACCAACTGCTGTCCCAGGATCAGTTCCATTTTGCTGACCAAAAAAACCCTCATGCCATTCATTGTCATGGGGAGAAAATAAAACAGGAAGATGGTCATCTTAAAGGGTTAAGGAAAAAATACATTTATCTACCCAGAGACTAATTTCCCGGTCTGTCTCCCTCCCAGCTCCTCTGTAGTCTTTTATCTTGGCTAGTGGATTATTTGGGGCTCTCTAAATTGTGACTAAAGCAAGCTAATCCTAGCCCTGGAAGTGTGGATCTCCCTAATCCTTCAGGAGAGACCACAGCAATGTGGAGGATTAAAGTCAGTAATTCAAAGAATATTAAAGAGTATTTAATCATGCCAAAAAGAAAAGAAAAAGAGAATAAATATATTTGAACAACAGCAAGAACTGATGTGGACATCTTTAGAAAGGAATATTCTTATCATATATAATCATATTTAACTGATGCATTTCCATGAAGGTATTTAGTTATTTCATTTAAAAATGACTAAGAAGCATTAGTAAAGATTGCAAAGTAATTCTAAAACTTCTTTGATCAATTATAAAATGTTTACTGTTTTCATTATTTATTTCTGGACTGTTCCATAGCCCAGGCTGGCCTGGGACTTTCTAGGTAGTCCAGGATATTCTGTGATTTCAGGTAGTGCTCTGACTCAGCCTTGGACTACCTATTCTTTTGTTTCTTTACTTTTTTTGTTTGTCTGTTTTGTTTACATAATTTGGTGTACTTTTGGGATGAGGAATTTTTATAGTCAAATGATTCAGTTAGCTTAAACTTAAGAACAGGAAATAACTTTTTCATTCTTATAGATGTCTTTCATTTCAGGTCCCTTCAACTCTCAAAACTCAAACATTGATAACAGTGATAAATGCCTCTTAGCCATTCAATACTCAATTAATTTCAGTCTATAATTTGATTCCAAGTATAAGATTAGGTACAGTGAATTTCTCTCATAATCCTGGTAAGAGTATCTGGATCTATTGCCTATGGTATACCAATATTTATTTTATGGACTTTCATTTGTTTTCTAGAGATTGTCATCTGTCTTTCTAAATCAGTAGTTCTCAATCTTCCTAATGGTGACAAACTTTAATAGATTTCCTTATGTTGTGGTGACCCCCAACCATAAAATTATTTTTGTTGATACTTGATAACTGTAATTTTGCTACTATTATGAATCATAATGTAAACATATGTGCTCTCTGATGATCTTAGGTTGTGAAAGGGTCATTTGACCCCAAAGTGGTGTATGCCCCACGGGTTGAGAACCACTACTATAAATCATTCTACCTACAGAAACTGTATTTTCTTTATCCAATTGTCTCCAGAATTAGTCCTGTAATGTTTGATAAATTCTCCTTTAGCTCCACACATTCCTGAAGTTTATAATGAAGTTTTCCCACCTCTTGAAGGATTCAACATTTTCAAACTTTCAAACATACTCAAGTTTGTTGTTGTTATTTAATGATTATTTTGATTATTTATATTACAAATTCATTTTTTAATTTGAAATATATTTTAAAATTGAACACAATTACACCACTTCCCCTTTCCTTTTCAGGCCCCTTTTACTCAACCTACCTGGAATGCTTCCCTTAGCCCTATTATCAAATTGAGAATCTCTTTCTTAAATTATTTTTATTAATTACAGTTTATTCACTTTGTATCCCCCCTGTACCTCCCTTCCTCCTTTCCTCCCAATACCACCCTCCCTCTTCCCCACCTGTGTCCCCTTCCCATTCCACTGATAGGGGAGGTCCTCCTCCCCTTCCCTCTGATTCTAGTCTATCAGTCTCATCAGGAGTGGCTGCATTGTCTTTCTCTGTGGCCTGGTAAGGCTGCTCCCCATTTGGGGGGAGAGGTAATCCAAAAGTAGGCCAATTGGTTCATGTTGGAGACAGTCCCTGTTCCCAGTACTATGGAAACCACTTGGATACTGAACTGCCATGGGCTACCTCTGTGCAGAGGTCCCAGGCCATCTCCATGAGTGGTCCTTGACTGGAATATCAGTTTCAGAAAAGACCCCTGTGCCCAGACTTTTAGGATCTGTCACTGTCCTTGTGGAACGCCTGTTCTTTCCAGGTCTTATCATCTCCCATTTCTTTCATAAGATTCCCTGTACTCTGCCCAAAGTTTGGCTATGAGTCTCAGCATCTGCCTCGATAACCCACAGGGGAGAGCCTTTCAGAGGCCCTCTGTGGTAGGCTCCTGACTTGTTCCCTGTTTTCTCCTTCTTCTGATGTCCATCCTCTTTGCCTTTCTGAATGGGAAAGCATCTTAGCCAGAGTCCTCCTTCCTGATTAGCTTCCTCAGGTGTACAGATTTTAGTATGTTTATCCTATATTATATACCTAGTATCCACTTATAAGTGAGTATATACCATGTGTGTCTTTCTGCTTCTGGGAAACCTCACTCAGGATGATCTTTTTCTAGATCCCACCATTTACCTGCACATTTCATGACTTCCTTGTTTGTTTTTTTTTATCACTTGAGCATCTTTTGTATATATGCCTAACAGTGGTATTAGCTGGAACTTGAGGAAGCGCTATTCCTAACTGTCTGAGAAAGCACCATGTGTGCATGTATGTTTGTATGTGTGTGTTTACAACCTATATAAATACAACCTGCTGAGTCTGTTTCTATTGTTTGTGTGCATATGGTTTCAGGGCTGACCACTCTGCATTGGACCTTGAAAAAATAAACCCATTGCTGGATTTTATCATATATATAGTTACATAGTACTTTAATGGTATGGCTAGGTAGAAAAGTAAGTGAATTAATATCAGACAGTTTTAGTTGTAAGAGTGGATTAATTTTCCAATTTCTTTAAACACCATAAAATAATGATCTTCTATAAATTTTAGTAGTCTTCAGTGTCCTAAACCACATATTACTACATAATGTTTACAAGAAGAAAATCTGTAAACAACATTTAAATATTTAAGTTTGTTTTAATCTCATATAATAAGAAGATAGTTTATAATGTCAGTAGGGAAGAAGTTTATATCTTTTTTTGTTTTGTTTCTTTTGTTTTTTATTTTTTTAATTTTTATTTTGTGTTTGGCCTTGAATTTTTTTTAAAAGGGTTCATTCAGACAGGGCTAATTTTAATCAATATGCTTCTACCTGCTTTAATGATTTCAAAAAGAAAGATTGATGGCAGAGGTTGGAGATCTTTGTTCTTCAAAGGCTCAGTGTGATTATCTAACTGAATGGGATTCGACACGTGTCGAGATGTTTTACGATTCAGATTTGCTCTTGATCAAGTTCTTCCACCTGGGC
This sequence comes from Pachyuromys duprasi, assembly GCA_028658305.1. Taxonomy (NCBI): domain Eukaryota; kingdom Metazoa; phylum Chordata; class Mammalia; order Rodentia; family Muridae; genus Pachyuromys; species Pachyuromys duprasi. The sequence goes on from CM053756.1 coordinate 47,162,498, forward strand.
CACAGTGCTGCTTCAGCTGTCCTGCTGTCAAAGATGTGTGTTTGTGCATCTGGGAGGCTCAGCATCTCTTTCTCTGCTGAGGCATGACTGTTAACTTAGGGTTCTCCTAAGTCCTTTCCCTCCTGTTTGTGGATGGTTTCTATGAGTAAGAGCTCTTCACACATGAGACACATTTAGGCATAGATGTGGTCCCCGATTATCTCTTTTTTAATGATTTTGTTTTATTTTATTAATTACAGTTTATTCACTTTGTATCCCAACTGTAGGTCCCTGCCCTACCCTTGCCAATCCCATCCTCCCTCCCTCTTCTCTTATGGTCCCTCCCCCAGTCCAATGATAGGGAAGATCCTTCTCCCCTTCCTTCTGACCCTACTCTATCAGTTCTCATCATGACTACATTCTTTGTCTTCCTCTGTGGCTTCGTAAGGCTGCTCCCCCTCAGGGGGAGGCAATCAAAGAGACAGCCCATGAGTTCATGTCAGAGACAGTCCCTACTCCTATTATTGGGGAACCCTCTTGGACACTGAGCTGCCATGGGCTACCTCTGTGCAGGGGTTCTAGGTTATCTCCATGCATAGTCCTTGTTTGGAGTATCAGTCTCAGAAAAGACCCCTGGGCACAGATTTTTTTGGTTCTGTTGCTCTCCTTGTGGAGCTCCTGTCCCCTCCAGATCTTTCTATCTCCCTCTTCTTTCATAAGATTCCTTGCACTCTGCAAAAAGTTTGCTATGAATCTCAGCATATGTTTTGACACCCTGCTGGGTAGAGCCTAACTATCTCTTAAACTCACCTCTGGGATGTCTTCTAGCAACTGATAATATCACCAATGAAAGCACATCCTTTCACTTTATCATGAAGCTGGATGGTGTGCTTGCTTATAAAGGTAAAGTAAGAGGAGGGGGAAAAAAACTGTACAAAGTTGCAACCTGTCCTCCTCTGGGAAGATGTGAATCAATGTTCTGGACATGTACACTGACAAGTCAACTGCCTTGAGTCTGAATTTTCCAAAGCACACGTGGTGCCCTTTGCTATGGTCACCTTTTGTTTTATAAATAGGGTGCTGTAAACCTGAAGGGAAATATCTACAAAAGTGATAAATGTTTTAGAATCTTCATATGTCACACATAAGCAGAATATTATTCTGCTGTAGAATGGAGGAGAGTGGATGGATGCGGAAGGTATAATATTGAGTGGGGTTTCCAAGACTTAGAAGAGAAAGTCATATTGCATGTGGATCTTAACCTAAAATGTACACTACATGTTGTATTAAAACAGATCTCTAAGTGTGGGTAGAGTGTAACAGTAAGAAAGAAGTCCAAAAGAGGGTAATATTAAGTGATGAAGCAAAATGACAGCTGAGTCAGGAAAAGGAAGATAAAGCTCTTTGTTGTTCCAACTTTGTCATCATTTTCTGGTTTTCTTTCCTGTCCTGGGTGAGTAAATAATGTTGCTAATAATGAAACCGTGAAAACTTAAACAATGCTCTATGGCTTCAGTATTACCATCCTAACTTACCATATGGAATTTTGGGGAGTGGACACACAAACTTAAGTAGCTTCCTTAGATCAGCTGTGTGATGTTTTTATTTGTGACTTAATTATAGTAATTATATATTATGCTATATCACCATATTATATATATGTACATATATAATGTACATACATATTATATATGTACATATTATATATGTACATATATAATATGTAAGTACATTCTGTTGCTTCTACCCTTTAATAAAGTAATAATATCAAAAATCATGGATATTAGGAACATCTAACTTTAAAACTAAAGAATAATAAATTTAGAGGTGTTTTTTTCTTCATCAGATGATGTGAATTGAAAGCCATTTATGAGAATGAAAAAAGTTATTTACACTTGATAAGTTTAAGCTAATTGGACATATTTGCCTATGAACAAGCATTGTAAGCCGAAGACCCAAAATGCGAGTGAAGGAAAAAAGATACACTGGTTGAATATTTTTTGCATAGAGTATTTGTGGACATGACATTTCTTTATGATGTCAGTGATCATGAATTTTTAAAATGCAATATTAAGGCCCTGTAGGTCTAAAATGGGATATATCTGATCCAGACATCAGCAAGTACTTATTTAGCTCCTGCAGGTTCCTGTCAGCGTCCCTAGATACTTTCCTAAAATTATTTATGTGATAAGAAAGATCCTAGTGCCAGTTATTCTGAGTTTGCAAAACAAAACAAAACGAAAGAAAACAGAATTCTTAAGGAAGCAATGCACATGTGCACATGTTATCACTTATAGTTTCTTGGGTCGAGGAACTTGAGACTTTCTCAGATTGGCTTTTGAGTCTGTGTTATTGTCAGAATAAAATTAAAATATGGGGGAATTTTGTGACAGTATAGCCCCATTCAGTTATGACTTTTTGTTCATGAAATATAAGAGAATGTGGAGTCAGCATCAATCATGGCTACTTGAGCATCCTTACCTGCTCCAGTAGTCAGTTGACAGAGCCGTGGGGCTTGTTAAGATGTGTTTGTGTGTGTTTACACACACACACACACACACAAACATGAACAAGCTCCTACGAAAGCCAAAAGAGGTTGTCCGAGCTCCTGGAGGTTCTGAGGTGCCTGATGTGAGAGCTGGCAGCTTAACTTTGGCCCTCTCCAAAAACAATGAGTGTTCTTTCTCCTCCCTTCCTTCCTTCCTTCCTTCCTTCCTTCCTTCCTTCCTTCCTTCCTTCCTTCCTTCCTTCCTTCCTTCCTTCCTTCCTTTCTTCCTTCCTTCCTTCGTTCTTTCTTTCTTTGATTTCTCTCTTTTTTCTTCTAATTTTAAAAGGTTGATTCAATTTAATTTTTTTCACAATTTATTCATTATATATCTCGATTGAAGACCCCTTCCTCAAATCCTCCCTGTCACATCTTCCCTCCCTCCCTCTTCCCCTCATCCCCTTCCCCTAGACCACTGAAAGGAATTTTCCACTATTGCCACCTGCCCATAGCTTATTAAATCTCATCAGGACTGCCTGGAAAGCCCGCATTGCCAGGGGCGAGTGATCGAAGAGCAGTCAACCCACTTCATGACAGAGGCAGCCCCTGCTCCCCTTACTCAGGCATCCACATGGAGACTGAGCTGCTAATTGGCCACATCTGAGCAGGGGGTCTAGGTCCTCTCCATGCATGGTCCTTGGTTGAGGCATCAGTCTCTGTAGGATCCCCTGGGCTCAGATCTTTTAGCTTTGTTGATCTCTTTCTGGTGTTCCTGTTCCCTCCGTGTCCTTCTATCTCCACTCCCTTCTTCTTCATTGAGACTCCCTGCACTCTGCCGGAAAATTTGCCTTGAGTCTCTCAGCATCTGCCTCAATTCCCTGTTGGTGAAGCCTTTCAAAGAACCCTCTACAGTAGGCTCCCATTCTGTTTCCTGTCTTCCACCACCTCTGGAATCTATCCTGTTTGCTGTTCTGAATAAGATTTAAGCATCCACCCTAAGGTCCCTCTTAGTCAATTTTGCCTTTTTCTCAAAAAATCGGTGAAATCTCAGGGTTGTTTTGATTTGCATCTCCGTGATGACTACGGACGTTGAGCATTTCTTTAAGTGTTACTCTGCCGTTCTATATTCCCTTACAGAGAATTCTCAGTTTAGCTCTGTACCTCATTTTTTAATTGGATTACTTGATTCGTTGCTTTTTAACTTCTTTAGTTCTTTATATAGTCTGTATATTAGCCCTCTGTCAGATATAGGGTTAGTGAAAATCCTTTCCCAGTCTGTAGGCTGTCGTTTTGTTCTGACGGACCACCTGCCCACTTACCAGGCCACAGAGGAGGACAATGCAGCCAGTTCTGATGAAACTAGATAAGCTAGGGGCAGATGGAAGGGGAGGAGGCCCTCCCCTATCCGTGGACTTGGAGAGAGGCATAGGAGGAGATGAGGGAGAGAAGGTGGGATTGGGAGGGAACGAGTAAGGGGGGCTACAGCTGGGATACAAAGTAAATAGACTGTAATTAATGTAAAAAAGTAAAAAAATTAATTTAAAAAATCAGGAATAGCACTACCTCAAGATCCAGCTATACCATTCCTAGGCATATACCCAAAGATGCCCCATTTACTCTTGGTTCCTTTACCACTAGCATGAATGAAAATGGGAGGTAGGTAGAAAACTGCATTGGTGCAATTCAAGGCCCTCATGGTTTCCCCATCTGACGAGTGTATTTCACCAGAAGATGGTTTCCTTGCCAGTGTTTTCAGTGAGCTTACCATATATTCACCACCACAGAAGTATTTCACTTGAGATTTTATCAGCAGGATCATCTCAGCGGTAAAGAACCAGGACACAGGGTAGTAGTGACAGACAAGTGACCAGTTTATTTTCCTATTCTGGCTGAACATGAACTCATTAGGATTTTTCTCTACACAGAGGCAATCTAAAGAGGTGACTCAGAAAGCAGGTTTTAGATATGAACAGATAGACTCTCTTTCTCTGCCTTTCTGTAACTATGTGAGCCAAGAAATATAACATAGCATTATTAAACCTCAATTTACTCATACATAAAATCAGATGAACTTTAAAAGATCCGTGGCAAGCACAGCAAAGAAATTGTTATTGTGGCTTCTAATATTACTTCCAAAGGAATGAATCACCCATAGGTTATCACAAAAAAGTATTATATATCATTAGACTTTAAGGTTGATTTTTAAGACATTTCTTTTAATATGCTGTATGTAGGTAATAGGATTTCCTGGCTTATCACATTGTATTTTTAAGAAGTAGAGCAGAGCTGTACTTGACGTCACTTCCAAGGTTGGAATCGATTGTAACTTAATTTTAGATATTTAAAGAACACACCTGCAGACATATATGAATGTCCTCCGTGGAAGGTGTAGTGTAGTTTATGCCATAAGAGGTCAGTGTCAGTCTAAGCTGGCTCACAGGTATTCAGTATTGCATGTTCCCATTAGGTTGCTGAGTGAAGTCACAGAGGGTAGTCATCCCTAAACCCTCATCTGTATTTGTGCAAGAAACAAGGCTGGACTACAATTGCAGATACAATTCAATTCCTTTTTGAAGCATCATGCCTACAGCAAATATGCAGTGGAATATTCTAGGTGGTATTTAAATTTACCTAACATTAATGTAATTATCTTTTAATCCATTTGGTTTTTGTTTATTATTCAAATATACCCTTTTTATATTTCTACAAAGAACAGGATTTTTTAATTGCTGTTTCTCTCTCTCTTTCTATTTACAAGAACATTCATCATACCCAAAAGAATGGCTGGGATTTTGACAAGACCATTTATGTTAGACTTCAATATTATAAAATAGCTGTGTCCTAAACAGTTAATGAAATGCCTTCAACTGTTGCTAACTCAACTGTTATTGCATTCCTTCCTTCCTCAGAGTTTTTTTTGAAGTCCCACTATCTACTGGATGTCAGGTAGATGCATGTGCGGCAAGGACATGCACATTCATGGGTTCTGGGGGCAAGAAATCTTAGCTCTTGTGTCCACCGAGAATTCCACAAATATATAGACATCAACTATTTCCTGTAAATCAGCCAACTTCTTAGATAGCACTGAGGAAAGCCTGTAGTTTAAGTTAGAGACAAAGCCATGTGATCACATATGTTAAATCAAAAGCAAGAATTAGGCTCTTGGTACTCAGGAAGGACATCACATTCGTATTTGGTTATGAAAAAGTGGTCACAAGGTTAACTCTGTTGAGATGTAGAAAAATCTGAAGAAATGACAGAGGTCTATTATTTGGGATTCAGAGGAATTTAAGAGAGGATACGTTTCCATGGCTCAATAGAGAACCAGGTGAATGTGTTGTAACTGATGCTGGAACAGCAGGGAGCTACCTAAAGAGTTTATTCCCTGGTGGTAACCAGATCAGAAAGGGGCCTTCATGCTACACTAAGGGTCTGTATTAGAAGCTAGGTATTGTAAAATAATAATAGTTCTGAGAAAAAAGCCAACCTCTTTAAAATGGAAATGATAGATATTAGATGATTATTTTGAGAATGGGGTAAAACAGTCATATGCACAGTATCTGTTGTATAAAGACTGCAGGTTAGATATACATGAATACCTTGTCATGAGCTGATGTGTCTGTGTACTTTACCACAGGGTAAATGGGTCTACATCAGCCATGAAATTTCTGCTACTCATTGTACAAGTCTATGTGCAGACCAACTCCCTACCAGTTTTTCACATATGGACCTATAGAGAAACTCATCACTGAGTATACCAAATACAGGAATAAGGGATAATAAGCATAATGATGTGATTAGCTTTCCAGGAGTTTATGGTATTTGAAAGTCCAAAGACATGTAAACATTTGGCCTTGGTTCATGTGTGCAGGGCCATGAACAGAAGGGCAGAGTATGCACATGGACGGTTGGACATGAACAGAAGTGATTGATGACGTGTGTGCAGGGATTGCTGTGAGTTAAAAGGCTTATTGTGCATGTGCAAGGTTCAATGTGAACAAAACGGCTTACTGGCATGCACAAGGATGGCTGTGAGTAGAAGGGTTTAGTGTGCAAATGCAAGGTGGTCCACAAGGCTTAATATGCCTCACAATGTGGGCTCTGAGGAAAAATATCTCTGCAGTAGAAATAGTAGCACATAAGCAGGAATTCAGTCTGTGGGGATCATGGCATGCTGCATTTCTTACACTGATTAACATGTGCCTTTCCCAAGAGAAGAAGATTGGATGGAATCTGAAAGAAAAGAGTAAAGCTAGGCAAATCTGATTACTAAAGATCATGTGAAGAACTGAGTATTTTGGAGGATTTTGGAAAACATTCACAGGTTTTAAACGGGGGTGTGTGACTCAATCAAAATGCTTTTCAGATGTCATGCTGATTGTAACATGCAGAATAAGAGGCAGAGATGGATGCTAAGGCTTGATTCTCTAGTTCTGAAAAATGATGATTGTGATATACAGTAGAGTGAGGTGGAGAATAGGAATGGATTTGAGATAAGATTAGGAGCTTTGATTAAGACCCTTGTTGTATATTTGATTAAAAATGAGGTAGAAAAGTGTTGGGAATCCAGAGTAGCTTCAAAGCTACCCATAAAAATAGAGAAACTACGAGAATTTTTAGTGGAAGCAATTGCATCAATTAGCAAAGCTTTTTTCTCATGGAAAACATTTGTCCACCAAACACCAGAGAGAGAGGAGATGTGTAGACTATTGCAAATTGATCTTAAGTTTCAGGTCAAATAAACACAGTTTGATAAAAACAAACAAACAAACAAAAAACAAGTTTTTCTCCAAATTGCTAAGAAGAAACAGCAAGAGTTCAAAGGGGAAAGTAAGAGAAATAGTTTGTGACATTCTAGGAGAATAGTCTTCAGTGAGAGAGGCAACAATGGCTCTGGAAAATGCTGGGAAGGAAAGAAAGACAGAAGATTGAGGCATCTGTGAGCAACAGTGAAACGGTTCTGGACAGCATTCATGTTCATGTGTCATTACAGCAAGTGGGAGATAAAGAGAATTCCTGAAAGGAGTTTGAGGTTGAAACAGTGAAGGAGAGATTCATAGCTGGAGGAATCTAATGACATATGTGTATTTATCTATGTATCATAATCTATCAATAACATATCACCTGTCCATCTCTGTCTTCTATCATCTATTCAGTAGCTTCTCCAGGATCTAATTCCTTTCTGACTGCAGCAATCTGGTGGCAGAGTGTGGAAACTCATACAATTCCTGATATTATTTGATACCCATGAGCTGACTAAACTTTTTCAAGGAGCAATTAGCACACAAGGCCTTTATGAGCTCAATGTCTTGTTTAGATAATTCAGGGTTCACTGTCTTTACAGCCAAGAGGAATGCTTCCTTCATAGTAGTTGTTTGTGAGCCATTTACTTACCACACAATCCCCCTAAAAAATATTACCAGTCTCATTGACTAAGGTTGAATTAGAGGAAAAGGATTGAGTCACAGTAAGAATCAAATCAGGCAGAGATACAGGAAAAAGCAATACCATTTGTGGACTGATAATCCAAAGATGTTTTCTCCAGGGCGACGGTGCTCCAGTAGCCAGAACTGTGCCAAGCAGCTGCTTCCACAACCAAATCATCTCTGACACAGGACAGTATCCCTCTTCTGTCCTGATTTTTGTGAGACATAATGTCACTAAGATGCTCATTTTTGCCTAGAGCTAGATGAAAAGCTGGGGTCATAGGTCTCTGCCAGTTTGTCTGAACGGTTCATTTTACATAATAGGATATTTTTTAAATTTGTTCTTGAGCTGGTATTTGAAAAAGATTGTGAACATCTGAAAAATAAAGCTTATATTTATGGTATTTGGGATTGTGTGAGATCTTATATCATCAATATTCTCAAACCCTGTTATCATTTATCCTGCATTGTTTATTTAATTGCTTGATGAATTATGAATTATGAAGATTCATCGAATCTTACCTGAGGACTTACAGTTAAGCTTCCTTAGCACTTGGGAGGCTTTGACATGTATTTATAATTATCAGGAGGACTTCAAGTGAAGTTTTAAAAAATGAAAACAAAACAAATGAAAAACACACAAACAAAATGCTCTGTCTTAGTCATTGTTCTGTTGCTCTGAAGAGACATCATTCTCATGGAAACTCTTTTAAAGTTTAGCCTTTAATTATTTATTAAGTTTTTTTTAATATATTTTTTACAGTTGGAACTTTAGATAGGTGATGCCTTGTCCTGAGGTCACCATTCCCTTTATTCCTCTCATTCTCAGTCTTTTCTTAAATTTTGTTAATATCTCCTTCAGCACTGGATTCAGATTCATTGCACTTCCTGGTGATCCTCTTCTCCTCAAACTGTATGTCTTGTGGTTTTGCTTGCCCAGAGTGTTCTTTTTTCATTATAGATCTGCATAAGAGTAACCATTAATAAATGCATGACATAATCAATGCTAGGCTGCCTTGAAATCTCCTCTGCCAATGCCATTAATTAAACCAAAACTCTTCCATTTACCTTTAGGTATATATTTTGGATGAGGTTAAAAAGCAGCCACATTCTTCACCAAAATATCACAAGAACCATCCCTAGGCCATTTACTAATATATTTCTCCCCTGAAGCCTCTTGAGTTAGGCCGTCATAATCTATATTGCTCTCAGAACGACTGTCTTCGCTGTGTCTACTAGTATGTCTCATTAGACACCAATTAAATTGTTTAACTGATTTCCTAATCCAAAGTCTCAAAGTGCATGTTCTAGCAACAAAAAAACATGACCATGCCAGTCACTGCCCCTGATACCAACTTCTATCTTATTCATTGTTCTATTGCTGTGAAGAGATGCCACAACCATGAAAAGTCTTATAAAAGAAAGCTTTTAATTGGGGATTATTTACAGTTTCAGAGGTTCAGTCCGTTATTATCATGGCAAGGAGCATGATGGTTTTTAAAAAGCCCTGTGTTGGAGAGGGCTAGCACTCCAAATCCACCAAAGAAAGATTTTGGGCTTCTAAAGCCTCCAAGCCAACCCTTAGTGACATACTTCCTCCAATATCAGCACTCCCTAAGTTTTCAAATATATGAGCCTATGGAGACTATTCTTATCAAGCCAGCACACCTTACTACTCTGAATCTTTTCTTAAGTTGTCACTTTGAGAATAAGTCTTAGCATCGATCTCTTTATCTTGTTTGTGTCTCTTACAATAGATAATTGTCAGACTACCTACAGGGTTTCTTAATGCCAATCATTCAGTTATCAGCAAACTATTGGTGAATGCACACTTTATTAAAACGGAAGATGTTAAAACAGAAGGATAGAGATAAATTGACTCAACTCAGAAGTGAAGCACACTGTGGTATCAACTTCAGCTAAGCAGAGCAGTCACCTAACCCTGGGAAACCTACACGTGTGCTTTCCTTAGGAGATATTTTTTTCTCCACTGAATTTTATTTAAATGCATAAATACGTAACTAGAAGGAGGTAACTTCAGATTATGTCCACATTAGTGTCTTGGCAAGACTTTGCAGTATTTTGTGTTTATATGTGCAAGCTTGAGAAGTGATGTAGAGCTTCAAAATGGTTCACAAGCCACCAGGTTTTTGTTTCTTTGGTTGGTTGGTTGGTTGGTTTTGGTTTTGGGCTTGTTTGTTCTGTAATTTTATTTTATGTTTCGGTTTTTGGTTTTTTGAGACAGGCTTTTTCTAGATAGGGTTGGTCTGTATAGCCTTGGCTGTCCTAGACTTGCTTTGTACACCAGGATGGCTTTGAACTCACAAATATCCACCTGCCTCTGCCTTCCTGAGTGCCAGGATTACAGGAGTGTGCCGCTCAACCCAACTATGTTAATTTATTTTAATATTTTCAATTTATTTATTCACTTTATATTCCACTCACAGACCCCTCCCTCTTCTACTCCCAGTCTCCTCCTTACCTTTTTCCTCCTCCTTCCTCCCCTCATCCTTAGATACAGGGATCCCCCACCCACCCACTCAGCTCAGCTCATTAAGTTACATCAGGATTGAGCATGTCCTCATCTCCTGTGGCCTGATGAGGCAGCTCCACCAAAGGGAAGTGGTCAGAAAGTAGGCAAAGAATTCCTATCAGAGACAGCCCTGCTCCCCTTACTAGGAGATCCATATGAAAGCCTGAGCTGCCCATCTGCTACATCCGTGTAAGGAGCCTACATCCAGTCAGTCTGTTGCTTCAGTCTCTACAGGGCCCTCTGGGCCCTGTTTAGTTGGTTCTATTGGCCTTCTTATGGGGCTCCTGCCACCTCAGGTCCTTTCTTCTCCTTTTTCACAAGACTCCCTATGCTTCACCCAATGTTTGACTGTGAGTCTCAGCATCTGTTTATATCAGATGCTGGGTGGAGCCTCTCAGAGGACAGCTATGCTAGGCTCCTGAAGATGTAGAGGAACAATAAAAATATAGAAAAAATGCTCTTTAGACTTACAAAGGTGCATTCTGGAGTGATTCTTCAAAGGGAGTCTGCTTTTCTATACCTGTTGGCTTATTCTACAAAGTTATCTGCTTTTCTAGAATGGCTAGAGCTTTAATACCAGGCTAACAGTTAAAAGATGTTTTTCCCCATCAATTAATCCATTTATTCATCCTGATTGCAGCCTCCCCCCTCTCCTCTGAGTGCCCCCTCACATCTCTGCATATCTTCCCCTCTCTCTCCTCAAGAAGGGAAGCCCTCCCACAGATATCAACCTATCATGGCATATCACACCTCAGTAGGACCAGGAACATCCTCTCCCACTGAGGCCACACAAGGCAGACCAGCTAGGAGGAAGGGATCTAAAAGCAGGTCACATAGTCATAGGCAGCACCTGTTCCAGTTGCCAGGGGCCCCACAGGAAGACCAAGCTGGACATGTGCCCTACACGTGAAGAGGGTCCAGGCCTCTCCTATGCAAGCTCCTTGGGTTGGTGGTGGTTCAGTTTCTGAGAGCTCCTATTGGCCCAGATTAGCTAATTCTGAGGATTCTGTTGTGGTGTCCTTGACCTCTCTGGCTCTGCCAATCCCTCTTCCGTCCTGTCCCGTTTCCACAGGACTCCTTAAGCTCTGGCCAAAGCTTTGCTTGGAGCATGCGATACTTATAAGAAAGAGGTTTTAAAAGAACATCTGCAAAATCCTTTCCCCAGGAATCTTCACAACATTGGAGAATCATTACTTGATCCAGGGTTTAGCTGGATTGATGATACAATTTTTGTTAGAATTATAACTCCCCCCCCCTTTTTTTTCACTATTAGTGCAAAAAGATAACTCCCATGCCTATTCTAGGGTGAATCATTCATAACACACAATGATTTGGGTATTAGATAGACAGATGGTTAAGGAAACCTGTGTGCTTCTCCAGAGGACAAGGGTTCAGTTCCCAGCACTGACATGGTGGCTTACAACTCTAAGACCAGTCCCACTGGATCTGATGCCCTTGTCTTCCTCTGAGGCTACTAGGCAGGTGAATGGTGCATGCCCATGCATGCTTGAATCCAAGCACTCAAATACATAAAAAAGTTAAACTTTGAAAGACTAAAATACAAGGAAGTAGAACACATCCTAAACTCTCTGGCTGACCCTGACCCCTCATACTATTGGCTGTTTGTTCCTTTTTGGCTTTTAAGGATTGAAAAATGTTAGGATCTCTGAGCCTGTTGTGGTACTCCAATAAGCTCATCATGGAAGAGTCTGAGGGAGGTGGTTTCTTGTTAGTTTAAACTAGGCTACAAAGTGAATTCCAGGTCACCTAAATCAAGACCATATGTCAGGAAGAAAAAAAAAAAAAAGAAAAAGGAAAACTCCCAGCAAAACTACTGCTTTTACAATGAGGATACAAGAATGTTTGATCAAATTGAAGCTTAGGGAGCTGAGCGGTCTGGGTAGAGAAGTTTTTGTTGCTATTTACATTGCCAAGGATTACGAAAACTAATGATTAGTATGGCACATTTTAACAGCAAACGCAACTGGAAAATTCACCTGAATTGTTTTCTAAGAATTTCAGAAGTTTTGAAGTTGGAAAACTAGAAAATTAACATTGTCTTTTTTTTCCATCAAAAGCCTTATGTGTGAGTGTGTGTGTGTGTGTGTGTGTGTGTGTGTCTGTGTGTCTGTGTGTCTACTTATACAGCTGTAACTCATGCTGTCGTGCTGGCCTCAAACTGACTGAATTTTCCAGGAGTCTGGCCCTGAACTGACGATTCTCCTGCCTCTCCTTTCCTAATGCTGGGCTCACAGGCAGGTGCCACCATGCCTGGGATTTTTCTCTTTCTCTTTTCTCATTGAAGTATGTGTACTTTTAAAATGTTCAGCAACCCTGGTTTTACCTACTTCTGTATCCTCGACCCTACAGCGTTGGCTCACATATCCTTGTTCCTTGACACTGAGTAAATAAACACTCGGCCTTGATTCTTTACACAAAGTGTCCATACTACACAAAGTGTCAGTATTTTCCAAAAGAAACAAACAGTAATACAGTTTTCAAAGAGCATACCTCTGGGAGCTGGGGAGATTACTCACTAAATAAAGTGTTTCTTGTGGAAGTTTGGGGAGCTGAGCTTGATCCCCAGAACTCATGTTTAAAACAAAAAATTCCTACAAAAGCCAGGCAATGTGTCCCATACTTGTAATCCCAGTACTGGGGAAGCAGAGAAGGCATACCACTGGGATTCTCTGAACAGCCATCCTAGCCTGCCTGACATGCTCCCAGAACTGTGGGAAAGGGGCTACAGAGGTGCCTGGGTTGTGAAGAGTCCTTGCTGCTCTTTCAGGGGATCCCGCATTCAGATCCTGCAGCTCACAACCACCTCTGCCTTCAGCTTCAGGGAATCCAACATCTCTTTTGATCTCTACAGACACCTGCATCCATGTGCACGTACACCCACATGGATAAGCACACAGCTTTATAAAGGTATGTAAAACAAAACAACAAACAGCAAAAAGATGGCTTTTGCTTTCTGCCCTTACAAGTAATCGCACATATGAATATACAGAAAGACATGAACATAGACCCATATTTGCATGCATGTACACACACACAGAGAAGCATTCATTTTACAGGAGGCTGAATCCTCAGTCCAATCTCATGTAAATATATTTGCTGAGCTCAGCATTTCTTACTGGTTGGTCTTTCACACAGAAACACCAACTTTTTTTTTTTTTCTAGAGTGTCCTTTGGAATGTATCTGGAGGTACTAATGTCTATTTAGTGAGGGCTGTGTAGGAATTAGATAGAAAACCAATGATGATAACTGTATTTTCATTTCTTTTTCACCAATTAGTTATTTTTATATTTGAAATTTCATATTTTGAAAAATTTTATAGATTAGTAATGAATTCATATCATTTTTAACTCTCTTTCTTCCCTTTCCAACTCTTTTGGTGCCCCCAACTCTCTTTCAGTTCATAATTTCTTTTTTTAGTTTTTATTGTTACACACACACATACACACACACCATTGAGTTTATTTCATGATGCCTGCTATTGTGTGGTGATTTCCTCCCAGACTGTAACATTCAATCTTGTGAGGAATTTCCTTAAAATGGAAAATAAACAATATAAAATAGCATCAGGATGTTCCTGAAATTGACTAGATTCACTAGCTATGTCTCTCCCCATTAAAAAAAAAAAAAAACCAACAAAAAACCCAGTAAAGACTCTCAACTCAGACCAACTGTTTGGAAGATGCAAAGATAACCCTGTCAGAAACAGAAGACTCTAAACTGTAAGTGAAAAAGAACAACAGTGCAGACCAACCAAGCCAGCTAGAAAGAAGACTCTCCTGCAGGTTGTGAAGTGTGCTCTGAGTTTACAGCATCAGTGAGCTGTCATCCATGCTGGGTGAGCTTCGATGGCTCAACGACCTTTGAGTAATGTTTGTCCCTTTAAGTAACAAAGTACACCTATATTCTTGGAAGTAAACCCAATAAAACGTTGGTTCACCAGGAAGGACTTTGGTGGTATCTATGCTTTGTTTTATGGTCAGTTCTTAACCTTGGATGAGTAGACCCTTTTTTATATCTCCCCTCAAAAAGCATGTCACACAACAAATGTGTATGCATGTGCTTCCGGCTGATTCGTGAGACTGTATAATTTGTTGGGAGGCTCATCTCTTAGAGGAAAAAACAAAACCAAAAACAAAAACAGAAAACTGTCTCTCTCTGAGCAGCTGTTGATTGCTGGTGAATGACATTTATCTGTGGGTGCAACTTCTGAAAATCTACGTTCACACTGGCTTGTTCACTGGTGGTATCATTATGTTGGCCCTGTTCACACAGCACATTGAGATTTCCTCGGTGAGGCTTCCTGTCCTATCAAGCAAGAGGCAAGCAAGATCCTCAGGCATGAGCAATCTTCCTGCCCAACCTCCATGATGTTTCCTGAGCCTTACGTGTAAATGTTGGATCTAACCACTGGGGTTATGGATTTCATCATAATTTATTTTCTTTATTTTGACCAAATATTAAAACTGAAATCACACATTGATCCCAACACCCGAATAGTGGGAGACTTCAACATTCCACACTCACCAAGGGACAGATCATCCGGTCAGAAGCAAAACAGAGAAACAAGGGCACTCAAAGACACCCTAAATCAAATGGACCTAATAGATGTCTACAGAACCTTTCATCCTAGATCAAAAGAGTATACCTTCTTTTCAGCACCTCATGGAACCTTCTCCAAAATAGACCATATAGTTGGTCACAAAGCAAGCCTCAGCAGATACAGGAAGATTGAAATAATCCCTTGTATCCTATCTGACCATCATGGTCTAAAGCTGGACCTCAACAACAACAGAAATAGCAAAGGGCCTGCATATACACGGAAAATGAACAACTTGCTACTCAAGGACAGCTTGGTTAGGGAAGAAATTAAGAAGGAAATTAAAGACTTCCTAGAATTCAATGTTAATGAAAGCGCAACATACCCAAACTTATGGGACGCAATGAAGGCAGTGCTAAGAGGAAAGTTCATAGCACTAAGTGCCTTCAAGAAGAAATTTGAAACATCTCATACAAGCAACTTAATTGCCCAAATGAAAGCTCTAGAAAAAAAAGAAGCAAATACACCCAAGAGGAGCAGACGGCTGGAAATAATCAAACTCAGGGCTGAAATAAATCAATTAGAAACAAATAAAACTATTCAAAAAATCAATGAAACCAAGAGCTGGTTCTTTGAGAAAATCAACAATATATACAAGCCCCTAGCCAAACTAACAAAAAGGCAGAGAGAAACGGTCCAAATCAGCAAAATCAGAAACAAAAAGGGGGACATAACCACAGACAATGAGGAAATCCAAACAATCATTAGGTCTTACTACCAAA
>CM053756.1:47178761-47204769 GCA_028658305.1 Pachyuromys duprasi
AACTAATAGGAGGGACATTGAATGGAGGAGAAAACAAGCAACAGGACAGGAGCATACTAAAGAGGACCTATGAAAGAATCAGTATAGCAATGTATCAAAGCAGATATTAAGACTCACAATTGAGCCCTTGGTAGAGGGCGGGAAGTAATAATAAAAATAGGGGAAGTTAGTAAGTCTTGGGCAGAACAAGAGCTCCACAAAGATCAAACTGAGCAGGGCACAGGGGTCTTATATGAGACAGTTTCTCCAACCAAGGACCATATATGGATATGGCCTACAGCCCCTGCTCAGATGGGGCCCATGATAACTCATTGTTGAACTGAAGACCCTAGTAAGGGAAACAGGGACTGTTTCAGTCTTGAACTCGATGGCTGGCTCTTTGACCCTCCCCCATACACACCAGCCAGTAACAGCCTGGCTAGATCCCAGGGGAGGACATTGCAGCCAGCCCTGAGGAGACAAGATGATCAGATGGAAGGGGAGGAGATCCTCCCCAGTTGGTGGACTTGGAGGGGGCGGGGTGGAGATGAGGGAGGATTGGGGAGGGTGGGAGGGAATGAGGGAGGGGGCTACGCATGGGATGCAAAAAACCTAAACTGTGATTGATATAAAAATAAATAAATTTATTTAAAAAAGAAGATTCCTTGATGAAAGGTGAGTGCTACACTTAGCTGTGGTTGTAAGTGTTTGAGTATATAACCTGAAGTAACTATAGAAGCCAGGAAAACATCAAAGAATCATGTGGGTCCTCTAGGGAGGGATAGTGTGTATAGGTGCTTTGGAGGAAGAAAGGGACAAACAGTGGTCATGAGGGTGATACAGAAGGAATAGAGGAAGGAAACATAAACGATGCTTGAGAAATGCTTGAGAGAAAGCATATAGGAGAGTGTATTAATATTCTTTCATTAGCTTAATTTAATATGCATACATACATAGTTTAAATTAACTAAACCACAGCAAACATAGACTACCCAACAAATCCTAAGTGCCAGACATGGGAAACCTCCATTCAAGTTATTGGTCAGGTGTCTAAGATAGTCACCAGATCTTATAAGTTAATGACATTGTCCTTTGCTGTTTCCTAAAACTTGAAGACAAGACCTTGTTGCTGTAGATAATACACATTCCAGACACAGAACAGGAAAGGAATTTGTCTGGGACCCACCAGGAAGCCTCCTCCCTGCAACTAGCTCTCATAGTATCCAAATGAGCTAGGAAGGACACCAAGGGAGAAAAGCAATCAGTAGTCATACCCACCTGCAAGACTGTGAACCATGACAGTAGAGGGCCTGGCAAGCTAACCCAATGGAGCAGTAAAGGAACTTTTAACCTGGGGTAACCAACAGCCATCTGATTGGATGTGATTTCTACCATATTCATGTATAGGCTATAAACCATGAATAATCTTAGTACCGGACATTTTCCAAGATCAATTAAATTTCATGTATGAATTTAAGTGAAACCTTAGTCAAGGGAGGCTTTGACTTCACAAAACATCACCGAGATCCAATGATGAGACTGAGTCTCTCGCATGCAAGAATGAGGGGCTCTGGTTTAACTTACAGAGAACATCCATGCCTTAAACTATTCAGAAAGCGTGCCCAGAACCATTTATATTCTCTTTCATGGCAGTGCTGACGGCAGCTTTTGCTGTTAGATTGGGAAGAAAAGTTTCATTCCTCTGTCACTGTTGGTCTTGCTGCTCCATGCAGTCTTCCTTTGTGTGTGTTTACAACCGCTCACCCTTTTTTGGGCTGAGTTAAAATAAAAGTGAACTTCAGAACACTTAAAGGTGCTTGTCTTCCAGGGTGCCCATACTCTTAGATTTCCAGCAGCTCCCGTTGGCCACAGTCCATGCTGGCAAAGCAGTTCTTGTCACTGATGGAACTTGACCTTATTTCAAATATGGGGCGCAGTTATCTGTTCCTGTGGAAATTATATAAAAACATTTTTAAATGGAGCATATAAATCAACTGCAGAGCCTTTCAGTCCGGCAGGACAATAGACTGGAAGAAAAAGAGTTCGCTTGTTTTGAAAATGAATAACAATAACAATATATCAGATATTCACCATGCTGTCAGGGCTGGGGGTGGATGGTGATATTAAGAGCTAAAAGACGATTACTGAATTTACACAATGCAAGCAAATATAGTGGCTGCATTCACTAATAAAAGACCAGCTCCATAGATCCTTGCCTATAGTCTGTGATGTTCTGCATCTGGTCCATGATTTCTGTATCCTGTTCATACCTCTCTATGACTCCACATTTGTCCAGGACTCTTTGCCACTGGTCTGTGATTGTCTGCATTTGTGCCATGCTTCTGTGTATCTCCTCTATGATTCTGTATCTCACTCATTGTTCTCTGCATCTGTTTGACGCTCTGAATCAGCCCTTGACTCAACGATTCTCTGCATCTAGCCCATGGCTATCTGCATCTGATTCATGATTTTCTACACCTGATACAGGACTCTCTGCCTCTTGTCTGTTACTCTTTGCATCCAGTTCATGATTATCATTGTCTGTCAACCTGCTCTGCCATTCAAGGGATTTCACTGGGCTTGGATGTGTACCAGGTCTATACTCTTTGTTTGGGGGGGGGTGAGAATGGCTGGCACAAGTACTGTGGGATTTGGGGAAAATGACCCTTTCCTTTCAGAACACTCAAGTGTGTCTGCTTTTGCAGGAGAAGACAGAACAGAGACTGAATACATTTGTTGTAAGCTTTCTCCAGAACTACTTTGATCCTCTCCATTCTCTAAAACTGTGGCTTAATGATCATTGCATCGATACAAAATTAGCATAGATCAAAAAGTGAGAAATGTTATTCCTTATGAGGTTGAGAATCTTTATTTCAAAGTCTGTAAAGAATTGTGTTGGTAATTTGATGGGTATTGCGTTGAATCATAGATTGCTTTTGGTAAGATGGACATTTTTACTATATTAATCCTGCCAAGCCATGAGCATGTGAGATATTTCCATCTTCTGATATCTTCTTCTAATTCTTTCTTCAGAGACTGGACATGCTTTTTTTTCATACATGTCTTTGACTTGTTTGGTTAGGGTCACACCAAGGTACTTTATGTCCTTTGTGGCTATTGTGAAGGGTGTTGTCTCCCTAATTTCTTTCTCAGCTCTTTGTATTTTGTATACAGGAGGGCTACTGATTTTTTTTTAGTTAATTTTGTATCCAGCCACTTTGCTGAAGGTGTTTATCAGCTGTAGGAGTTCCCTGGTAGAAATTTTGGGGTCACTCATGTATACTATCATATCATCTGCAAATAGTGATTCTTTGACTTCTTCCTTTCCAATTTGTATCCCCTTGATCTTCTTTAATTGTCTTATAGCTCTAGTGAGGACTTCAAGAACTATGTTGAAGAGATGTGGAGAGAGTGGGCAGCCTTGCCTTGTCCCTGATTTCAGTGGGATTGATCTAAACTTCTCTCCACTGAGTTTGGTATTGGCTATAGGCTTGCTGTATATTGCCTTTACTATGTTCAGGTATGTGCCTTGTATCTGTGATCTCTCCAAGACTTTAAACATGAATGGGTGTTGGATTTTGTCAAATGCTTTTCAGCATCTAAGAAGATGATCATGTGGTTTTTCTCCTTCAGTTTGTTTATGTGGTGGATCACATTGATGGATTTCAGTATATTGAACCACCCCTGCATGCCTGGGATAAAGCCAACTTGGTTGTAGTGGATGATATCTTTGATGTGTTCTTGGATTTGGTTTGCAAGTATTTTGTTGAGTATTTTTGTATTGATGTTCATAAGAGAGATTGGCCTGGAATTCTCTTTCTTTTTTGGGTCTTTGTGAGGTTTAGGTACCAAGGTGAATGTGGCTTCATAGAATGAGTTTGGTAATATTCTTTCTGTTTCTACGTTGTGGAATAGTTCTTCTTTGAAAGTCTGATAGAATTCTCCACTGAAACCATCTTGCCCTCAGCTTTTTTTGCATGGGAGGATGCTGGCTAAAATGTTCAATCACCATTCAGAAAGGCAAAGAGGATGGACATCAGAAGAAGGAGAAAACAGGGAACAGAAAAGAGCCTCTGAAAGGCTCTATCCTGCAGGGTATCAAAACAGATGCTGAGGCTTATGGCCAACCTTTGGACAGAGTACAAGGAATCTTATGAAAGAAGTGGGAAATAGTAAGTGCTGGAGAAGACAGGAGCTCCACAAGGAGAGCAACAAAACCAAAAAACTGGGCACAGGGGTCTTTTCTGAGACTGATACCAAGGACCATTGATGGAGATAACCTAGAACCCCTGCACAGACATAGCCCGTGACAGTTCAGTGTCCAAGTGGGTTCCATAGTAATTGAAACAGAGACTGTCACTGACATGAACTGATTGGCCTGATCTTTGATCATCTCCCCTTGAGGGGGGAGCAGCCTTACCAGGCCACAGAGAAAGACAATGCAGCTACTCCTGATGAGACCTGATAGGCTAGGATCAGAAGGAAAGAGAGGAAGACCTCTGCTATCAGTGCACTTGGGGAGGGGCATGCGTGGAAAAAGGAGATGGAGGGTGGGGCTGGGAAGGGAGGAGGGTGGGTTTTATGGAGGGATACAAAGTGAATAAAGTGTAATTAATAAAAATTAAATTAAAAAAGAAAAAAGTGAGAAACGTCAATGTAGTTATTTTTGTTTTATTTTTTAAAACCAGTACCATTAATGTATTTAATATACAAAAATTCCTCAACTAATGTTTACTGAGACCAGGGCCCTTAAAACACTGACTATAAAGTGTATAAAATATAAAACCATAATTTTTAACGTAGAGATCTGTGGGGTAAATTCAAAGTCATTGAAATACTTTGGTATGGTCTTTCAGAAGGTCCTAATGTAGCAAACTTAAAAACAGCTCTTATCAGGGCTTGTCATTAGTTACTGGAAAACTAGTCAGTATGTTCGTACCTGGGGAAGACTCTTTCTCCCTCTCTCACCATTTCTTACACTTGCTTTGTAGTTGTTACCATGGGGTTGAGGCCCCCATGGGCTTTCAATCATTCAGTCTAGTATGTCAACTGGTGTAACTCTTTTTAGAAGTCATGCCATTAAGACTTTATATGTGCAGCTCCTAGGCAATAAATTTGAAAGAGAGCAAGGAGGGCTTTGTGAGAGGGCTTTGGAAAGAGAAGGGAGAAATTACTGTAGTTGTATTATAATCTATAAAACTATTTTTAGAGCTATCTTTTTTGTTGTTTTTTGTTTTCTAATTTTTATCTTTTTTACAATTTTTTCATTGTGAATCCTGATTGTAGCCCCCTCCCTCAACTCCTCCCAGTTCCACCCTCCCTTCTTCTTCCCTCCTACAGCGTCAGTAGAGCAATCATTATTATCATTCCATCTCTAAAAACATTATCTCCTCACATATGAAATAGGATTGTTTATCTGTGAGATCATTTTTATTAAAGTACATGCATATAAATAAAACATGTAACAAAGGGCTTTAAGTTCAAGGAATCAAAGAAGATATCTAAGCTATCCTTATACCAACATTTAGGATTAAATGAAGGCAGAGAATACAAAACCAGTTTGAAGGTTTTAGTTATTAATTTAAAAAGTGTTTGGCAAACTATGAAGGATGAACAAGTCCTGGTAGATGCTCACGCATGACATAGATTTGTATTTTGTGTAGCCTGAGATTTTTCCAGAGTTCTTTTTGAACTTGAGAAATCTTCCTAAAGAGTTCAGGTTTTACATATGTTAACTAACTGATCAGGGTACTTATAATTGACTGGGATTTAAATCATTCTTTTCTTCTCTCATGAATACCGCCTTTACATACAAAAAGTCTTATAAAGCATTCAAGCAGATTGAAAAGCAAATATTACTTGTTCAGACTTCATCAGTTTACCTTGTTATTATCCATACACATTTTACTGTCCCATTGAATATGTAACCCAAACTTGATGGCAAACTTCTAAGAGGACACCTATGGGTGTGTACAATGCGTGTTCCCATGGGACATACAACATAAAATTGTAAAGTTATTTGAAACATCATGCGATATTTTGGTGGTGATTCGTGGTAATACTGAAATTATTGTCTGTGAACCCTGTGTATGACAGTATCACGCTGAAATTTCAAAGTCAGACATGCTTATATCCTGAGAGTTTCTGTCCCCATGATATGAGAAGAAACTACAATCTTCTCACAATACAACAAAAGTGATGCAATATTAACCAGTCAGTACTATGGATTAGGCTGCAGTGCCAGCATAAAGTTCATTGCTGGTACACAGTAGTCCTCTAGCATTCCTGAAGAGCTCTGTTATAAGTGTCAAGTTGGGACCCTATGGCTGAAGGACAGAGTATAGCTTCTAGCTCTCCAAGGTTGCATAACTGAATCATTAAAAGTCGAGCCTGGGACTTCAGAAATATAGTTATAATTCAATTGTTTCCACCACACAGCTTGAATGAGCTTGCACATAAGCCCTTCTTTAATCAAGTTGAAAGGGAAGCCCCTCTCCAATAATGTGAGTTCCCCCACATGGAAAATGGGAATTTAGAGTGTGTTGAGCTAAGACATTCAATGTTAGTTGATTTATTCTATAACAACAATGTAGTAACATATCTAACATGCATGAGCTGCAGTTTTAGTGATTTCAATACTAATCTAATCATTGGATTAAAAATAAACTCTCTTGTTAAGTCTGATTTTTTTTTCTTTGTTGTGATCACAGTGAAGTAATCTTAAGCCAGGCATGAAATATCTTAACAGCAGACATGGCATGCAAAAAATATTTTACAATTATTATCCATCTTTATGCCCCTTGAAATGAAATTTACAGGTAAATGGATGGGACTATAAAAAGAAATCATCCCGAGTGAGGTAACCTAGACCCAGGTCTGGGGTGGTGATACGTCTAACTGTCCTTGGATTATTCAGGATTGTTTTGGCTATCCTAAAATTTTTGTGTTTCCATACGAAGCAGGAAAAGTGTCCTTTCCAGATCTCTGAAGAATTGGTATTTGCATTACATCTGTATATTGTTTTTTGGTAGGATGGCCATTTTCCCTACATGAATCCTAGTGGTACATAAGCATTTTCTTCTTCAGTGTCTCCAACTTTTTATTATTACAGTCTTTCACTTGCTTCGTTAGAGTTACCTGAGGATATTTTATATACTTGAGCCTATTGTGGAGGGTATTGTTTTCCTGATATCTTTATCAGCCTATTTGTTATTGGTTTACAGGAAGGCTACCGATTTTTGTGAGGTAGTGATGTATCCTGCTACTCAGCTGAAAATGTTTTTCAGCTGTAGGAGTTTCCTAGTGGAATTTTTCAGGTCACTCATTATTACTATTGTAATATAAGTCTACAAAATATCATCTACAAATAGTGATGTTTTGACTCCTTCATTTCCAATTTGTATCTACTTGATCTCCTACAATTGTCTTATAACTTTAGCAAGACTACAAATACTATACTTGGAGTGGAGAGAGTGGACAACCTTGTCTTATTCCTGATTTTAGAGGAACAGCTTTGAGTGTCTTTATATTTAAAATGATGCTGACAAGAAGCTTGCTTTAAACTGCCTTTACTGGGATAAAGCCTAGTTGATTGTGGTGGATGATCTTTTGATATGTCCTTGAACTTGATATGCAAGTTTTTTTGAGTTTTCTTTTTTAAATCATTACTCTTGTGCAAAACTGGTCTATTTCACTAGAGATTATAGGTATGTTTAAATTTTGTTTGCATGAGCTTTATTTGACATTGGTAGGTGGTAAGTATTGAGAGAATTATCCATTTCTTTTAGATTTTCCAATTTAATAGAGTAAAGGTTTTAAAGTACATCCTTAGGATTCCGTGGATTTCCTTGGTTATCTGTAGTTATACACCCCCATTTTAATCTCTGATTCTTAATTTAGATTTTGTCTCTCTGCCTTTTAGTTAATTTGGCTAAGGGTCTGTCAGTCTTATTTTCTCAAAGAAACAACTCTTTGTTTCATTGATTCTTTTGTATTGATTTTGTGTGTTTCTCTTTTATTGATTTCAACACTGAGTTTGATTGTTTCCTATAGTCTACTCCTTTTATATGTAATTTCCTCTTTTTGTTCTTGAGTTTTCAGGTGTGTTGTTATTAGTATGATACATCTTCAATTTCTTTGTGTAGGCACTTAGTACTAAGAACTTGCCTCTTCCAACCACTTTCATTATCTTGTAAGTTTGGGTATATTTGCATTTTTTCATTTGATTCTAGAAAGTCTTTTTCTTAATTTTTGTGTGGATCCATATCCACTCAGTAATAAGGTGTTCATTTTTCATGAATTTGTAAACTTTTTGTTGTTGTTGATATACACATTTAATTAGTAGTGGTCAAACAGGATGCAGGCTGTTATTTTAGTTTTCTCTTAGTTTGTGTCCCAATATGTGGTCAATTTTGGAGAAAGTTTTATTGGCATGAGTGGGGTATTAAAATTACCCACTATAGAAGGGGAGGAGGTCCTCCCCCGTTGGTGGGGCAGGGAGGAGATGAGGAAGGGAGGGGGAGGATGGGAGGGAATGAGGGAGGGGGCTACGCTTGGGATATAAAGTACCTAACCTGTGATTGATACAAAAATAAATAAATTAATACAAAAGAACTTCATTTCAAATTTGTAATCAACTTCATTACAAGTTGATTATTCAAAAAAGTCAATAAATTGCAAGCATCTGTTAATAAATGCTTTTTAAATATAAAAAATAAAGTTACCCACTATCAGCATGTGAGGGTCTATATGTGATTTAAGCTGTAGTAGTGTTTCTTTTATGAACTTGGATATTTCAGTGTTTGGTGCATAGATGTTAAAAATTGTAGTATCCCCTTGATGGATTTTTCCTTTGATGAAAATGTAGTGTCTTTCCCTTACTCCTCTGATTAATTTTGTTTTGAAGACTTTTTGTCAGATATTTAAATAGCTTGGATGGCTTGCTTCTTAAATTCATTTGCTTGGGATATTTCCTTTCCATCCTTTTGCCTTGAAGTGGTAACTATCCTTTATTTTAATTCTAAGTGCTGCTATCTGGTTTTCTCTTTGTTGGATGATTTTCCTCCTTGGTTTTTGTTGCCCTCTCTGGTTCTTATGAGAGTGTAGGGGGCTGTGTGTTGCCTGGTAGGGAATGCTTCTGGGATCCTGCTGGGTTGTTTCCTATAAAATGTATTTCAAAATATTGGAACTGATGCTTAGGAATGGGCTAGAAGGTGGGTCCCACAGTGTCCACAGGAAGAATCAAAGTGGGGTGTTAGCAGTGTCTCTTAGTTCCCTGGTAACAGGGACAGAGAGTGAGGGAAGGCCACAGCCTGTAGTCTGCAACAGAGCTGGGGGATTGATTTTGAAGGCAGAGCTAGAGTGAAGGTCTGAGGTTTGCCTACCTGGCTTAGTGGTCTATTTGCTTCTCTGGCATGTCTGCCATTTCTGTTCCCATCAGTTTGTGTTGGAGGTGGGGGCTGGGACAGAAGGATGAGTGAAGAGCAAGGTTTAAGAAGATCAGTAGGATCTGCTGAGGATGGAGGCAGAGAGGGAGGGGAGGCCAAACAGGTGGTATGCTCCAGAGCTGGGGTATTGGATTTGGAGGAGGGTAAGTGAAGATCAGCAGTTCAGCCTACCTGTTTCCCTGTTGTGTTGTGGTGTGGTGTGTGTGTGTGTGTGTGTGTGTGTGTGTGTATCAGGTTAACAAGTTACTCTTGGAAGCTAGCTGCTTTTTGTAACCCATTTGTCTAAAGAGCTTCACATTCTGAGCTGTCCCTTATGCAAATGCTGAGTTAATGAAATGAGCTAAATACTGCTGAGAAGAAACTGAGTTAAACATGTATTATGAACCTTGATATTAAATAGTGACAGATTTTTTTAAGTGGGGTAACCCTTAGAGGGACACTGTGAGCCCAAATGGAATTTTTTTCATTATGCCCATGTATGTGAATGTATACACATATGTATATGAACCATATGTAATTTTAGGGAAATGGAGAATAACATTATTCTTCATGATTTTTTTTTCTAGACATCCTTATTGCTCCTATAACCTACTTCTTCTATATTTGAGAGCACACATGGAAAAGGTTGTAGGGAGGAAAGGCAAGATGGAAAATGTAACTATATCAAAGTTTCAAACTATATATGTGTGTATACACATATATGTATATATATACATATCACACACATATGTGTATATAGGTATGTGTATACATATATTTAATTTCTGAAACTGTAATATAGTTACACTACACACACAGACACATACACACATTTAAAAAGAGAATCATCAGGAAAGAGTGGCGAAAACTTATTGGTGAGTGTAGTGAATTCCCAGAACTCCAGTTCCTAGGTCTTACTGTGTGGTTTACTAGCAGGTTTGGATTTCAACTATCAATAACTGTGAACAGTAACAAGCCTGTAACAGCTTGATTCCAGCCAACTAAGGGAGACATTGCTTAGAGTGAGCAGGCTATTTGAGTAATACTGCAGAAGATTTTGTGCAGTGTAGCTTTAATCTGGGTTGGAGGAAATGAGTTCTTTCCTCTTTGCTATCACTATTTACTCAAGAAATCAGTCCTCATTTTACAAGGAGAGAAAAAAAAACTTTTTGCATCTTGCTTTCTCAATGGGCTATATTTAAGAATAACATTGGAGCCAGGTAGGGTGGTATGTGCCTTTAATCCCAGCACTCAGGGAGGCAGAGGCAGGAGGACTTCTGTGACTTTGAGGCCACTCTGGTCTATGAAGCAAGTCCAGGATAGCCAAGGCTACACAAAGATATCTGTCTCAAAAAAAAAAAGCAACATGGGGTTTATACTACTGGTTGCTACACACTAAGCAGATACTTTGAAATGTTTTCCATGAGAAGACAAATGTCAAAAGCCCATAAGAAACTTCCTGTTTCATTAGTATAAAATTTTGCTTGAGCTGCTCAAAAAAATAAATTGCCTGTTAAGTCATTCTTCAGCAAGAGAAAGCAGATTTGCATAATGGTAAATTCTTTTCATCAATACATTTTTAAAGTAAGTTAATAGTCTAAAAGATTAGATAGAGAAAATTGTGTTTATGCATTTGCTTTTTTATTGTTACCTAAAACCATTGCGCAGAAGAACTGGTGTGGACACAGATGCTTATGGAGACACCGCTTATATTAGGAGGGAGTGATTTTTGATACACATCCAGAGGGCCCCCTTTCACTTTCATGGCCTTAGGAAAAAAAAAAAAACAGAAAACAAAAAACGTGACAACATGTTTTTTATGGAAGAAATTCTCACGAAGGTTAGTAGAATAACTCATGAATTTTTAGGATTCAATAAAGCATACATAGTGTGCAAACAGATAGAAGTACAAATAATTGTTGTGTATAGAAATGGCTGTTTTTAAATAAGGATGTGGTTAGACAAGTCAACACTGAATTTTATGAAATTAAAAAAAAAGAAAGAAAAGAAACCTTGGCAGGAGCTAGGGCTGTAGCTCATTGACAGAGGACTTCCCTGGCATGGTTTAGGGTGAGAGGTGAGAGAGATTGAGAGAGTGCCACCCAATGGGTAGACAGTTACAGTGCCTGAATTTATATGCCTTATCGTATTTCACTGTCTGTGCATATTTATCCGACAGAGTGCACTTCTAGACTCAGGGTGTATGCATTTTTCTTCAAATTAAAAAAATATAGCAGTTCATTTCTAATTTTAGCATTAAATG
Source organism: Pachyuromys duprasi (assembly GCA_028658305.1). Lineage (NCBI taxonomy): Eukaryota > Metazoa > Chordata > Mammalia > Rodentia > Muridae > Pachyuromys > Pachyuromys duprasi. Next base: position 47,190,429 of record CM053756.1, read on the forward strand.
TAATTTACTAACTGGTGATTTGCCTTATAGGCAACGATTTATTTTAGTTGCAATGACACTACTGTAAACAGAAATGAATGAACTCTTAACAGTTAAACAGTTTTTTCACGTTTGCAGGTTTTCAATATTTATTTTTTCCCAAGTGTGTAACATTCTATTTCTTCTTAAATTAGGAGCCTTAATTCTTGCATTTGTGGTGGTCTACTGTGTCTTAAAATGTCCCTTGTGTGTGTGTATGGTAGACTTTCTCTGCCCAAGTGAGTATTGTATTTCATGAAACAGACCATCTGCCAAAGGTGTCTCTGCCACTGCATGTCTGGCACACTTAGAAAAAGGATCCTTGCATTCATGAGGGTTCTCCATGGCAAAGTGTGTCTGTCATGAAAACAAATAATACCTGTTAGGGTATTCAGGGGCCAGGCAGAGCACAAGGCTTGCAGGACATAAGCCGCCCACAGCACCAGACAGGTGGAGTTTGGAAAATCGCCTGTGTTAAACTGTGTGTCCACAGAGTTACTAAAAGGCAAAACTCAATATCCAGACCCATGAGGTGGCTTATGGGTAAAGGTATTTGGTTGAAGACTAAGTGTCTGATAGCCACACAGAAATCACACTGTTGGTAGGACTGAACTTATTCCAGTAAATTGACTTTTGATCTGCACACACACTACAGTATGCATGTACACACACACAACTAAATATACAAGCACATAAGTAAATGTAATAAAAATCAAAAGTTAAACAAAAGGAAACACCCAAATAGATATTATTAAAAGGTAATTAAAAGTAAATGTGTATGCACTGTGAATTCTCCCAGATGTATCATAAAATATTTATTTTAATTTAAATATAGATTGATTGAAGGAATGTAATCGTGACTCTTTTAAGAGCATAAAGATTTGATTTAAGCTGGGCTTTAAAAAGAAAGAGAGAAGAAGGGATGGAGAACCAGAGGAGTGGAAATAAATCTAGACTATTTTACACTGTTAGTTTAACAGAAATTATCACCATAGTAGACTGCCTACTTGGTTAATTTTTTGTTGTTGTTTTCTCAAACATTGCCTCCCTTTTCTGTTCTTAAACTGTTTGTCTGAAGTTTATTTTTAACCCTACACATTATAGTTTGCCAACTTTTAATAAAAGTTTTTTTTTCTTTGCTAGTATCTAAACACAGTGATATGGTCATTTTTTCCTTTTTTAAATTTAAAATTTTTTTATTTATAATAATTTATTCACTTTTTATCCCAGCTATAGCCACCTCCCTTGTCACCTCCCAATCCTCCTGCCCTCTCTCCCTCTTTTCTTCCCATGCCCCTCCCCAAGTCCACTGATAGGGGAGGTCTTTCTCTCCTTCTGATCTTAGTCTATCAGGTCACATCAGGACCGGCTGCACTGTCTTCCTCTGTGTCCTGGTAAGGCTGATCCCCCATCAGGGTGAGGTGATCAAAGAGCAGGCCAATCCATTCATGTCAGAGACAGTCCTGTTCCCCTTACTAGGGAACCCACTTGGATACTGAACTGCCGTCGGCTACATCTGTTCAGGGGTTCTAGATTACCTCCATGCATCGCCCTTCGTTGGAGTATCAGTCTCAGAAAAGACGCCTGGGCCCAGATTTTTTGGTTCTGTTTGCTCTCCTTATGGAGCTCCTGCCCCTTCCAGGTCTTTCTATCACTGCCTTCTTTCATTAGATTCCCTGCACTCTGACCAAAGTTTGGCTATGAGTCTCAGCATCTGCTTTAAGAGCATTGTCTGTTCTTCCAGAGATCCTGAGTTCAATTCCCAGCAAGGATATGGTGGCTCACAACCGTCTATACTGGGATTTGATGCTGTCTTATGCAGGTGTACATGCAGACAGGGTGCTCAGACACATAAAAATAAATAAATATCTTTTTTAAAAAGCTCAGCAAGTCTTTTTAATTTTTTTAATAACAGTAAAATCAGCTATGTTTCATGAGTCATCACATTGATAATCTAATTTTCCATACCAGTCAAGAAAGAGATGCGTGTTTCTGTGCTGTGGCTGAATTTCTGATGTGTCATGGAAGTTGTAATTGAATTTTACCAGCAGTGAGGGTGACTTTTCATGAAAGCAAAATTATGGTTTGTAGTTTTGTTTTTTTTTTTTTCTTATAGCAGCTGTTTGTCCAGTGCTCTCAAAATATGTGCTCTTCCCTTGTGAAAGTTCAATTCTAAGGAGACTTCTTAAACTATTAGTAAATGTTGTGTACTTTCTCCAGGGCAAACACTGGGGACAGACCAATGCAGCACACCAGAATCCGCCTTGGCAAGACAGGGGGATTAAGGAGCTTGCAGAGCCTGGGGGAGGTGTGGGGTACTCAAAGGACTGTGATTAAACCTTAACTGTGACTGTTACTTAGGATTTTTGTCTTACTCAGCCTGTTCGTATGATATCTTCTGAAATTTATTGGCAAAATGTAACCTGGCTTGTGTAAGTACTTACCAACATAGATACGTTCAGATTGTGAGTCTGGTTAGAGCTCACCATAACTAACTTTAACTGGCTTGTAAAAGTCTGAATCAATGTAATACAGAGCAGTGTTTAAGAAAAAGACTCAGCGTCATAAGAAGTTTCATCTTGGCACCCCTTTGTGAGACGTGCTGGATCATAAAAAGCTAAACTGTTTACTGTTGTCTCAGAATAAACACGTGGGGTTTTACTGTCGTTGTTTCTATGAACCTCAGACACGAAAACACGCGTCTTAGAAGTTGTATTTGAGGAGAGGGGTTGTGTTAAGGAAAGGAAAATCAGGTCAGAGAGGAAGAGAAGGGAATGGTGAACAGAGCTCAGGACATTATTTTGCCCGGTATAGTGTTGTCACCGAGTGTAGGCGCTGAACTTCCTAATCCTGTTTAATCGAAACAGTGCTCGGCAACCACACAAAAGAGCAGGGATCCACCAGACAGGCTGAGGGCACAATAAATCCCTCACAGCACAAACAGTGGGATGTCAGTTTGTCTTTGGGGCTGTCGCACCTGCTAATAATTAGTACAGAGCGTTCAGCATCCTCGGCGTGGCTGAGCACATCCCACTGTCTCCTGTATAACCCGAGAGGAGCAGGAAAGCTAATTGCCTTTCAGGCAGCTGATCAACTTGCTGAGCTAATAGCCACAGATAGAGGGCACGCTGATCGCCGCCAGCCCAGCAGCTAGGAGTTAGTTTTTCTCCTGGTACCTGAGGCAGTTGGCACGCACCTCTGAGCATGGAGGGGGCAGATGGGATGCCTCCTCTGTTAATATGTTAAAGGATTCTGTTTTATTGTGTTTTATTCATCTCCAATAATAATTTTTGTGTGTGTGTGTGAGAGAGAGATGAAACAAAAGTGGATTTTGATGCTTCATCAGAAACAAGAGCATAATTTGTGAATGAATCATCTTGAGACTAAACTGAGAGAGCGCTGGTGGTTTGTAAAGGGATGTGCAGCCACGGTACGGGGACTTCCCGCATGGACTTGCATCTGCTAAAGATGAAACTTTAAAGAGCAAGTAAGTTCCTTGTTCCCATCTCTTTTCTTACTGTTTTAAGACAGAAGTGAGCTCAGCAGAGCAGCAAGAGCTTGTGTTGACGTGATGTTTCTCTGTTGTGACATCACTTTCACTCGCGGTAGTTCAGTGCATACAGGAGTGTTGGCCAAAGACTTACTTTCTGCAATTCGAGCACGCTTGGTTATTTGCCCCCTCTCTGATGGGTTGTCCTGTGGTTTTGTGAATGTAATGCGATGCCTTTGAGTTATAACTGCTTCATTTGTTCTTGTTTTTGTTTTATTGTAAGCCTAAATCACTTTGTCTATGTAGTTATCCCTGAAAGTGTAAAACTTGGGTTTTATGTGCACAGATACCAGTGTTTGCTCTTCTGTGTGAAGTTGCTGGAGGGACTAATTTGTAAATGAGGTGATACAGTGAATGGCAGAACGAGTCTCTTTTTATCGTGGATCTGAATAATGTTATTATCTCCTCTCCGTCCACTGGGAAAACAGGTTACTTTTGGAAAGTGTGCATTTGGATCTATGCTTTTTCCTGCTGATACAAAAGTAGTCCTACATGGTTTCAACAGCTTCCCTACTTTACAGACATGTTTTGCCCCAATAACTAGCTTCAGGCTCTGTTTCCGGAGCCTCTGACATGTGTCCCTTGTACACAGAGCCGTCAATGTAATGGAATTGTAGTGCAGACCCACAGAGCCCAGGCTGACTAGAATGGTTTTCGTTCTGTGGACTTAACTCCAGTTATACTTACACAAAAGGTCCGGTTGTCAAGAACAGAAACCGGATACCTCAGTTTGTGGTGTTACCTACTCCAAAGAAGAAAATTAACTATTTTTTGCAAAGTCATTTTGTTAATCTTAACCTGTTGCCTCCGGTATGTTTGGTCTATGGGCAGGCTTTTTGTATCAGTGTTGATTTTCTCTGCCAGTGGCCCCTGCTAGCCCTTCTGTTCCTTTATTTTGTTCACCTGTGGCTGAGTTGGAGCCACCCTTTATCTGCCTCTGAGAGTCTTCAAGTTTCAGGAACTTGATGCCTCTGTCTTTGGACTCCTTCTCCTGTGAGAGAAAGGTGCAGTTTAATGGGTGCTCAGTTCCACTGAGGGGTGACCTCCTCAACCCTCAGCTGGTGCTCAGCAAGCAGTGCCAATCCCCGGATCCCTTACACAAAAGTTACCCTGAGACACTAACCACTGAGGACCCTGACCAGCTCTGAGAGTGAGATGCACTTACAAGCTATCTCTGTAAGAAAATGATGGAGTGACTGTGAATACTGCGTATAAAGAGATTTAAATAAGATCTCTATGAGACATTCTTAAACTGATGATATGTGAGTTAATAGTGGATGAGATAAGTAAGCATGAAAATTACAAAATCAGCTGAACAAAGCATCCATTCTTTCAAATATAAGAAAAATATATTTAAAGGCAAACATTTTGTTTCTTAGTATTTCCGTATTTAAATTTTGTATAATTTCTTTGTATAATGTCTTTCTTTAATCTGATATTTGTAAGCAGGCAGACAAGCAGACTTCTGCCTTCACTGCCTTTATCAAAAGTTCCAGTATTTTTGTTGTTAGCCTAAGTTGAAAATAAAACACAGAAGGGAGCCATTATTTTTCTTGTCTATATAAATAACTACTTTTATCCCAAACTATATGTCAAGCAAATATATGATGAATTATTAATTACTCCTGTCTGTTACCACCAGATCATAAAGACTTTTACTTCATGAATAAAAATGAGTTATTTTATATAAAAATAAGTAAAATTAAAAAAGAAAACCCCAGGTTTTTCATCAGGTTTTAGGATCTGCCATCCTGTGTCATAGAAGTGAAGATATGATTCAAAAAGAGCTTTTTGATCCTGCATTCATTCTGTAGACATGATGAACCCTCTTGTGAACCAATACTTACCCTGACACTGAGCACAAAAGACCCTTGGCTACGCTCACATTTTATTGCCTACGTAGATTTTCAGAGAGAAGGAAGAGCAACTCTGAAGAATTACAGCAGGATTCTATTCTCTCAAAGCCACAGGTTCAAACACCTAAAAATGGGCTGAGAAGAGACATTCATTTAAATCTGATCCTAATGGCACTAAGGTTAGATTGGTCATGAGAGAAGGGGATGTAGACATTAAAATGTAGCCCTTCCTTTCTCCGGCTTGACCTGACAGGGGAGTGGAAACTGCCCCGCCTTGTGTCTGCAGCATCCACGATGCCTCCATTGGAGTGACAGAACTGGGTACAATGGAGGTGAACATCAGTTGGCCGCAGTGTGAACATAAGTGATAGAATGACCTTCTAGCTGGACACACACAGACACACCACCATGTGGCTCACACCTGCACCAGTACACATCCAAACAGATGTACACACACACCTTCACGTGTGCCCGCACATGCACACACCCAGAGCTATGCTCACAGGATCACAAAGAGGCATGTTCTCTATAGAAACATGTGAGCTTCAGATTGTGTTCCAAGAACAGAAAATGTTTCCTCGGAACTCCAACACACCCCTCAGCGGTAGTTCTTCCAGTGCATTCATTCACATTTCAGCTTTCAGAACTGTACTGTTATCAGCAAAGATGTTAAGTAGGATGTCTGTGAGTTGTTGGTGTTAAACAATCTAAAATCCATTTATTTCTAGCATTCCTGTATTCACTCTTCAATATGATGTACATGCTCTGTGGGCATGTGGGGTGTGTGTGTGTATGTAGTGATAGCAACCAAACTTCTAAGATAAGTTTCTATCTGAGCAGACAAATGGGCAGATTTTTCTCTTCTCTCACAAGCTGTTTGAAGGATGTGTTCAGCCAGAAAGAAGAGATCGTGGCTACTGATCCCACAAATGCAAAACGCACAAGTAGTCATTATTTCAGGAAACTACAACAAATAAAGCACTTTTCTCCTTCGGGCTGGTAAATAGAAAATTCAAAACTTGTTTATTGTGTTTCTTGATGGGCAAGGGATTGACAGGGGGTGTGACTTTTCTGTGGCTTTTAGAGAGTAAACATTCTCGGGCTGAGGCAGGTGCGGAGCTCCGACCACTTTGGAAGGACACTCATTCCCATGGCCAGTGAAAGGGCGGGCTCAGACAGAACTGAACACTGTTTCCTGAATGGGGGAGGATGGTGCTGAGGGATGAAGTACATCATTCAACTGGACCCGGCTAGTGAATAGCCTCACTGTGTCTTCACCGAGGTGTCAGAATAAGCCTCTTCTGATTCAGCACCACTGAATCCTCAGGGGGATGCAAATTGTCTGTCCAAGGACAGTGACTTCCTTTTCTGCTTTATCAGTTAATGAACTAATTTCTTCAACTTTGCATACATCACAGGAATCCTGAGAAGGGTCTTTAGAACTGGACATGAGTTTCTGTTGCCTTAGAACCCCATATTTCAGCTGAGGGTCAGGCAAAGCCACAGACATGTTTCAGAAACTGAGAGAGGTACACGCACAGATACCGAGATACTCACAAAAAGAAGGAAAGATACACTACAGTAAGGTGAGACAGAATGAGGAGTGTGCTAAACGGAAAGGAGTACAGAACATATACACCATGCGAGAGAAGATTAAAAATTGAGTGGGAAGAGAGAGACAGAGACAAGGTAGAGACAGGCAGAGAGAAAAGAGAAGGAAGGGGTGTAGGATATAGACATTCAGATCTGGACAGAGACATACACAGAAACTGATTAACAGGAAAAGAGACTGCTGAATGACTATTGGAAAACTAACAGATCCAAAGATGACCTCAACAAGTAGGACGGTTATTGGCATTGACATCATCATAGCGACCATCATCACCACTATCAGCACAATTTCCATTATCATAGCCACCATCCTCGCTACCGCCATCATCTAGGATGAATTCATAATTGCAGGAGCATTGAAATCAGGGATATGGCCAAGTGTTTTACTTCTTCCTTATTCTGCCTTAACTACTGCACAGTATTTTAGTATAAAATAAGCTCGCTATTTCAACTATACAACTCGGGTGTGTTTGATGAGTTCTTGCTATTTCTTCTTGACTTTCATTTGGGACTTAGAGAACATGCATTAAAAAAAAAACTCCACTGACCAGCTCAGTTTTGAATGTCTCACAAATAATTTATATTTAATGATTTAGCTTGCATTTGCTCTGAATATTGTTTTCTAAGCTTGAGTGCAGTTTTAGTGTTTTAATATGAAATGCTGCAGTAAAGCAGTTTGCTTTCCCTTGTCAGGTTTCAGAAGCACTGTTGATTGGCGGAAGCATTGGAACAGGTGTCTTCCTGTGGTCCAGCCCATTTTTTAAAAAGACAATTGACACTATAATGGCTTTGCTTATAGCCGTGTGTTATTAGGAAAGAGAATGATTAGGAATTGGGGGAAATTATTTAGTTTTGTTGTAACAAGAATGAAAAAGAAATTGAAAATTAAAATAGAACGAAAAGTACAAAGGAACGACAAAGGTGTTTTTACTTGAGAAAAACGTTTATGTGTTATTTTGAATTTGAAGGAGATATGGGGGAAAATAAAAGAGTGTGTCTGGTTTATAAATGAAAATGTTCAAGATACAAGGATTAAAGCAATTCTAGGCAATAAGGTAAAAAGTAACATACAGGGTTAAATTCTAAATTTCAGGTTTATTTACTGGAACTTAAAATCTTACATATTTCAATACTGAGCTCTCTCCACTAAACAAATCATTTCTCATGCAGACAGGAGCACATTTAAAGCCATTTTGAAAGTATTCACAAGGGTTTGGTTTGAATGATTTTCCCCTACTTTCTTTGATGTGTTCTAGAGTCAGTTTGCTAGATGAAAAAGAAAATAGATTGAGTGTCCACTCTATGCCAGGAACTGTGAAGAAAGTTCTGACAATGTCATCCACTCAGCCTCTGCAAGGGAAGTGATGTCAACCATATGGCCCTTCACGACTGATTTTATCTCTGAAAATATCTACATCCAATATGTGGTGACAGTTTATGAAACAACATTGCATTCTAACCGATACTTCAAATGTGAGAGGCATCCTCTCTTGAAATTCTAAGGTTTGGATTTTTCATTTTTGACAAAAATTGTAAAATTTCAAGTTATTTTTCCAAGACCTTTTTAGAAATTAGTTGAATCATATTGTATTCTGAATATGTCACATGTCTTTGTATGTGCATTCATGAGTCAGGGTTAAGAACAGAATAAAGTTCATCAAGTATCAGATAATTTTACTTCATTGCAAGACAAAATAACTTTTAAAGTGATATTAATATCAGGGTACACTGACATTTTGTGCTTCAGAAGGCATTAAGATTATGTCTTAGTATTTATAGAACACAGTGCGTAAGTGGGAAGCTGCTGCTGTTCAGATGTTGATTTATTTTCTCTTTACTTTTATTTTTGGTGTTTCTTTTTATTTGTGTGTTTGGATGTGAGTGTCTATCTGTGTGTATGTGTGAGTCTCCTCAGAAGCCAGAAGAGGATGTTCAATGTTGATTAATAAACTGTCACTACATTTTGAATGTAGAGATTTTCAGAGATAAAATCAGTCATGAAGGGCCATCTGTTTGGCATCACTTCCCTTGAAGAGGCTAAGTGGTTGACACTGTCAAAGCTCTCTGTACAGTTCCTCACATAGAGTGGACACTCAATGTATTTTCGTTTTCATTTAGCTGTAGTCACAGGTGGTTGTTAGCTGCCCAACATGGGTGATGTGAATAGAACTCTACTGGAGTAGCATCAAGCAACCTTAACCTTTGAGGTGTCTTTCTAGCCATGATTCCTCTGAACTTTTATACAGATATCTCTCTTTGGCTGTCTGGCTGTCTGTGCATTATCTTTCTGTCTATCATCTCTCTATCTATCTCTCTATTTAACTCTATTTATCTACCTACCTACTTAGTGCCTTATTTGATTTAATCAAAACACTAGGTATACATTGTTCTTTATATCGTCTCTGCTATTTTCATCTCAATCCTATTTCCAAATATAGTGATACCATGAATTTAGATCTCCTGAATATGCAACTACAATGATTCCACAACATGGTCTTGCTTTCTAATTTTCACATCAATAGACCTTTTGTGGTTCTTTTTTAAATGACTAATTTATTCTTTTTGTGAAGCATTCCATCTGTGCTTTTAAACAATTTCATCATCTTCAGAAATGCATAAACAAATTCCTTCCCTTCTGGAGTAGCAACTATGTTTTTAGTAATATGAGCATGGGGATTCATACGAACTTCTTTACCCTGACAGAGGATCACAGTTTCCCACCAGAACTTCAGACCCTGGGAGGAGACAGTGAACACTGGATAAGGTGACTTTGCTACCACAGGATGAGGTGGGACTAGCAATCTTGAACTTTGAAACACAAAAGGATAAATGAGGCTTAACTCACCTCATCTGTAACTTACTTCCAGATGTGGGGGACATTCAGCTCACCTGAGCTCTTGTCACACTGCTCAGTCCATTAACATGTCCATTAATGGAGGTGTAAAGTCATGTTTTCAGTGCGTATCAAGCTTAGCCTAAGCCTTCCTGCTTAACTATGTTTAACTGGACTGGGGTAAAGCCTCATTTGTTGCATTTGGTAAATGATGCAGCAAAAACATGGTTAGGTGAGATCTGGAGGCTCAGTGAGCCTTTTGATTCTGGTGCTAAATGGAAGATGATTCTAGACTTTCTACATTAAATAAGCCAATGCTACTATACTAAGGAATAATTCTTCCAAGACAAAAACCAATAAGAGAACAGATGAATAGATGGATAGATAAATGGATAGATAAAATAGATGAAGAAATATTTGCTAGATGGCTAAACTGGTAGTTGATAGGTGATGGTTGGAAGAGGGTAGATTACAGATACTTAAATAAATGATGGACAGATGTATGGTAGATTATAAATCATAGATATAGATAAACATAGGTTATATATGTGGGCTGCAAATTCCTAAGATCTGTAATTTTCAAGCTGTAGATTCAGGAAAGTGGGTGGTACATTTTGGTTCAAGTCCACATCTGAACATGGGAGACCCATTTCCCAGCTTGAAAACAAGCATAGAGAGAGAGTTATTCATCACTCAATCTGTTCCATTCAGGCCTTCAATAAATTAGGTGAGGAATGTGCACACTGAAAAGACCAATCTGTTTTACATCCTGAAATATCCCCACAGATGCACTAATGGATATCCACAAATGAATAATGCTGACCCAGATATCTGGACATCTCACATCCAGTGGGCACGTGGAAAGAATCATCATGTTACCTTGTATGAGTTGAATGATTGCTACTGGTTCCTCTGTAGAAAAGCCAAATTTTAGAGGTGGAAAACCAACTCTCTACTTAATCTTGTTGGTTGTGGAAGGCTTATATGTTATTCAAATCGCTGTGTGTTGCACATGCCCTCTCCTCACCCCTTTGGCTATGGAAAACGGTTTTTCTTGGAGTTTCCCTGCCCAGCTCTGTTATTTGGTCCCTGTAGAGCCATTAAGAAAATCCCTGAGTGTCCTCAGGATTCTGCTGCTTCTGTCAGCCACTGATTCCACAGTACACCAACCTTCTCTCTGATCTTCAGAGGCGTTTTATGCATTTGCCTTTATGTTCCAGAGTTTGTCAGTCTTAAGAAGGGCCGTGTAAGAGGATGGAGCTATAAAGTATGATAATCGAGACTTTCAGACTCACTCCATAGGATTGTTCTCCCTGCTCTGTGGAAGTCTCCAAAGGCCTGCTAGTGGAGGCAGGGGGATTCCAGGGCAAAGTAATTATCCAAAAAAGAGCATGTGAGACCTGGGAGGACTCATAGCAGAGGACACCCGTGAGTGTTTATTTTGTTGTTGTTATTTTCTTTTGCTCTGTTTTGATTTGGTTTTTCATTTTTACATTTTTTCCCTTTCTGGATATGAGTGTGTGTGTGTGCGTGTGCGCGGGTGTGTGTGTCAAACTACAAGCATATATTGATGATTTTCTATGTAGGAAATGAGGCAGGAGGAAGCAGAATGCCCTTACTACAGTGTTTAATATTAAAACAGCAAAGCAGTATTTCAGCTCCTCTCTCCTCTTAGAAATGGTATCCAGAGCAAATGCCTGTTTGTTTATCAAATATTTATTACTTGTTAAACTTTCAAAACTGAACTGTTTCATGCACTTGCTAGCGCACACCCTGTGGGTGGAGATGGTAGATAGAATCTTAGCAAGGCTGCTCATGTGCTTCTCATGTGTGCTTTGCCAGAGCTCAGGAATGGTCACTCCTCAGAGAGGCTGAGCTGTAATTTTTCTATGTGGCAGATAGGAAAAGAACGTGACTTTTTATTAGGCAGAAAGCATCCTTGTGATTAGAGACAGCAGAGAAAACCATGGTGGAGGGTGCTCAGGGGTTGTGGGCAGGTAGTTGTTGATTGTACTATACTTCATTTTTGTGCTTTAGTGTTTTAATTCCTGTCGTGAGCTGAGTATGTAGAAGATAGCACTTATTTCAGGTTAAGCAAAGCTTATTTGCTTTGAGAATAAACTTGTAGGGATATGGGATAATTATAGCACTCACTTCATGATCCTGAACATATCACTGCGAAAGAGGAGGTAGAACAAGATGTGAAAATATACCATTTTTTTGTTATTTAGACAGAGCCTATCTTTTTATGTAGTTCTGGCTGTCCCGGAACTTGCTTTGTTGACCAGGTTTGCCTCACACTCAGGGAGATCCATCTACTTCTGCCTCCCAAGTGTTGGGATTAAAGGTGTGTCACCATGCCCACCTGCTTTGAAAGGTTTGCTTTGAACCTAACAATATGAAACTCATTGTTAGTGAATTATATAACAGCAATTTTTGAAAATTCAGTCCTCTGTTTCTTAACACACATACATGTACACAGTCACACAGGTATATGCTCACACTCATACATACATTTAATACCCATATCCATATTCACATACATGTACACTCACACAGATGTGTGTCAGGACAGGCTTGTTTTTACACTCATCTATGCTGCAGTTCAGTTTACTACTGACTGTGAATGTTAAGACCAGAACAGAAAGAAGGATAATCTCATCTACTGCTCATGAGGAATCTCTCTTTCCTGCAGCATTGCAGAAAGTCGTGGGGTTAGAATTTAATGAGAGACAAGGTAGAAACAAGCTTTAGATACCATTTCCAGTGTAGAATTTGTGGTTTTGTTATTGTTGACAAATCAAAGGGATTTTGTAACTATTATAGAGTATCCTGCTCCTCAAGTCAGTTTTCAGTTACGAAGTTTTCAAAGCAGCCTGCTCTGCTGGAGAAGACCATGTTGCCTTGGAGGAAAAATCAGCAGGAACTCTGGGGACATGCCATGTTGCTTCCTACTGTGAGCGATGAAGTTCAGTCTCACCAGGATACAAATGCCTTCCCTAGCAGTCTCATACAGGAAATGATTTGTTGCCAAGGGACCTTGACTCTATAAAGAATCAGGTTCATTAAGTCTGAATTCAGCCTCAAATTCAATGAACTGTCGGTAAATTATTAAGGTAGTTTCACTGCTTGGATTGAGGTATCACTTCCAACTTCATGGTTTCTTTCCTCCTCCTCATATCAGCACGGACAGACGTCATCGCTGCTAACTTCGGGAAGATTGCTTGCCTTGACTTGCTTTTCAGGATATTGCTGACTGTTCTCAAACCCAGGTCACTCTGTATCCCTGTCACTCAGCACAGCTTTAAACTCTTTACATTATGTCTTTATTATTGCGTTATTTTCAGTTTTCTTTTTATTTCTCAATACATATTAGAAGTTATTTTGACTCCTTTTTAAATTTAAATTTAAATTTTTCATAATTTATTCACTATGTATTCCAATTGAAGCCCCCTCCCTCAGCTCCTCCCAGTCACACCCTCCCTCCCTCTTCTCTCCTATCACCTTCCCCTGGTCCAGTGAAAGGGGGAGCTCTCCTCATCTGCCATCTGCCTACAGCTTTTAATCCTCTCTTTCAAAATGTGTCTTATGTATAAATATTCACAGATATATTGCCCGATATTGATTCTCTTTCCTAACACTTCTGACACAGCTCAGCTCCAGTAAAAATGTTAATTTTTTGCCTTTAGTTGTTAGCTGGAATTATAACTGTAACATTTCTACATTTATTCCAAAATTCAGTCCTATCCATTTGGTGCATCTAAGAGCACAGTTAAGCTCTAAGCTCTCATTTTCATCCTGGCTTTCTTATTTTCCTTTTCTTGTAGCTTTATTATACTAATAGACAACAACATAAAATTTCAGACTCAGAAACTGTTTGCCACCCTGCATTTTCTACTCTTGCCTTCCATTTATTTTGAGTGCCCTATTTTTCCTGCTATTCATCACTTAATAACTAACGTAAGACTCCAATTCCCTCCTTTGGACTCCAACATCCCTCCCTGCGTTTCTTTGCTTCTAACCTACTCTGACCTTCATTCCCACTCTCCCTACTATTTTATTTCTTTTTTTCCAAACTGTTATGAATACCATCAAGTTCTTGTTTTATTTTCTCATTTTATTTATCCAGAATCTCCTATGGGTATTTTCTCTCTACCTAATTACGTTTGCTAGGAAGCAAAGAGTAAGGAAATGTGCAGGTCTAAGTCCCTCAAGCACAGACCTGGCTTGCTTCTCGTACTGCCGGATTTAAGGTTTACACACCTTGTCAACATATGGGTTTTCACTGGCGTTTCTTTGTTAGCCGAAACTGTTCTGAAAATCATGCTATTTAATAGCATGATCCTACTGGAGCCCACACGGCCCAAGAATACATTATGAGGAAAACTGTAACATCTTTTTTTCCCAGGAAGGCAAAAAAAAAAAAAAGTATTGTATTCACTCTAGATAAAACAAGGCAGACAAAAGGAAACA
>CM053756.1:47205269-47228487 GCA_028658305.1 Pachyuromys duprasi
GAGGAATGGATACAGAAATTGTGATACTTTTACACAAAGGAATACTACTCAGCAATTAAAAAGGAGGAAATCATGAAATTCGCAGGCAAATGGTGGGACCTGGAAATGATCATCCTGAGTGAGGTATCCGAAAAGCAGAAAGAAACATATGGTATATACTCACTTACATAGACCTATAGGATAGGAAAGTCATGCTGAAATTATACACCTAGGGAAGATAAACAAGAAGGAGGACCCAGGATGGGATGATCAATGCTCGCTTAGATGGGCAAAGGGGATGGACATTGAATGTAGGAGAAAACAAGCAACAGGACAGGAGCTTACCATAGAGGGCCTCTGAAAAACTCTACATAGCAGTGTATTAAAGCAGATATTAAGACTTACAACCAAGCCTTCAGCAGAGAGCAGGGAATAATATGAAAATAGGAGGAGTTAGTTGTTGAGAACAAGAGCTCCACAAAGACCAAATAGATCAGGGCACAGGGGTCTTTTACAAGACTGTTTCTCCAACCAAGGAACATATATGGATATAATCTAGGACTATTGCTCAGATGTGGCCCATGGTATTTCAGTATCCAACTGGGTACCCTAGTAAGGGGAACAGGGACTATTTCTGTCATGAACTCAATGGCTGGCTCTTCGACCTTCCCCTACACACACCTGGGAGGAACAGCCTAGCTAGATCCCAGAAGAGGACATTGCAGCCAGCCCTGAAGAGACATGATAAGCTAGGTTCAGATGGAAGGGGAGGAGGCCCTCCCCCATCAGTGGACTTGGAGGGGGGCAGGGAGGAGATGAGGGAGGGATGGGGAGAGTGGGAGGAAATGAGGGAGGGGCTATGGCTGGGATACAAAATACATAACCTGTGATTAATATAAAAATAAATAAATTACATTAAAAAAACCAAAATATTTAAATATATTTATTGAAGATATTTACTAAAGATGTTGAAAGAAATATCAAGAGAGTTAATAACATTCTCTGAACACTCATCTGGAATAGTACACTATGTACTATTGAATATTATGCATATTAGTGCTAATATTAAAGTGTTTTAGTCCTGTGTCAGATAGGTAATTATTGTCTTTACTGTGATGAATAATTCAAATCAACGATCGACATAGTTAGGCATTTGTCTTACACATTTAACTACTTGATAGGAGGGCTGGAAATTTATAATTAGATTTGTGTAACTCTGTAATAAACAGATAATTATCCCAGGGTGTCTTAGTGTTATTCAAACAGGTGTGCTATTAAAATTTCTTATAACACAATATGTATAAACAGATGGTGTCTACTAAACGTATAACTGACAGCATTGTCCTGGTATTTTCAAATGCTTATGAATACATACCACAAAGAGCTTTGAAATTTGTAGCATCTTATACTGAAGAAGAAGCTTAATAGGCAGTCAGCCCACAACTCTTCAGATAAAACAAGAAATTCAACATGCAAACGCATAGCCATGTGTCTTGATCCATTTTCAGAGTTGCTTCTCTCATATCAAGAATGTACTTGGGCTGTATTTCAAAACACTGTGTAGTGATTATAGAGCAGTGGTTTGCAACCTACCTGATGCTGCAACCGTTTAATACACTTCCTCGTGTTGTGGTGACCCTCAACCATAATATTATTTTGTTGCTACTTCCTAGATGTAATTTTGCTACTGTTATGGATTGTAATGTAAATATGTGATATGGGACTCCTATGAAAGAATCATTCAACCCTCAAAGTGGTCACAACACACAGGTTGAGAACCACTGATCTAAAGAGACTGTGATGTTAATCCTCAATATTAAGCTAGAAAAATATATTAATAATTAGAAAAATCTTCATCACCTATTAACTAAGAAACAGGAAATTTAAAGTAGGAAACATAAGTTTTTTCCCCATAAAATTTGTTTCCAGTATCATAAGATAGTAAAGTATAATTTAAATTGATATGATTAAGAAAACAATACATGATAGTCTCATTATCACTTTGTGAAATTGGTTGTCATGAATAAACTGCCTAGAATTGGCTTGTTTTGTAACAAAATTGTGATTAGATTTTTTTCAAGAAAGGGGCTATTACTTATTTCCTATTGTACACTTTCTATTATTTCAGTTTGTGTTCAAAGCTTCCTCTGTATTTCTGGAACTATATGCAAATACTGAAAATTATTTCAGAAGATGTTTAAGACTAATGCCACTTTAAAAGCATTGAAGAGTAAAACAATATTTCAAGTAGATACATACTTCTGCCTCATTGTTCTTGAGAGCCATATAAATCACTGGACTAATGTATTCAAGCAGAGGATTCTATTTCATCTTTGATGTTTCCTGTGTTCCTTAAAAAAAAATGGAACAGTGTGTATATTTTAGGATTTCTGCCAGGGAAGCATTGGAATCCAGGTGGTCTGTCACTAGTCCTGATTGACTTGCCTTTATCAGAGTCTCAATGATCATCCCTAAAAACTGTCACTCATTGTTGGAACACCTGAATTATAAAAGTGTGGTCCAAAAGTCCACAGCAGGGGAAGGGCAGTGATTTAGGCAGGAACAAACTACCAGGCATTCAATAACTAAACAAACATTGGGCCTTGGAGAAACCAGGGTCTAAAAATGGTGGCAACGATTACAAATTCAGTGCTGTTCGAATTGTTTAGTATTTGCCATGTAGTAGAGAGGTTAACAGGGGAAGGCTTGATGACTTATCATAGACATGTCAAAGGTTGCACTTGTAACATGTAGATACAGCCAGTACAAGAGAATGCTTGCTTGTGAGTGCAGAATAGAAAAGAGGCATTTTTCAGTGTGCTTGATTTATATCTTTTATATCCTCACCCGAAGACATTACCAAGCACTTACACTCTAGGCTTTTATTATTATTTTTTCAACATCTGTCCTTCCTTCTCTCATTACTTTAAATGGATAAGATAGAATTACATATTTTGAAATCCTTCTAAATGTCAGGCATCTCTGTACTAAGAGACTTCTCTTGGAGCGGTGACAGTGGTTTCACTGTGGCTGTGTCCCTAGACACAGAAAGGTGACCTCAGCCTTGAATACTTCTGGCTTATTCCCCAAATCTTAATAGTTACTCAAGTTCATTGCTTAGGGCTATACTGCCCGAGAAAGTGGCACGGGAATGATGTCCTAGAGATTCGATCAATCTAGATAACACTCATTTTAAAATTGACATTTTTGAATGAAAATAAGCATAGAATTTAACACTTTTAGTTTGAGAGGAAAAGTGCAGTTTAATATTGTGCTATAAAGAAACATCAGCCTAATAATGAATAGTCATTTTAGAAAATTCTATTAGGAAAATACAGAATACCTTTTCTACACTTTGAAACGCTACTAAAACATGTAACATTAGAACAAATTACATATTATTTAAACTAATAAAATAATTCTGTATTACAACTTGAGAGATTAGAAATCAATATATAAATCAATATGACAATTAGTTTTACATTACTACTTACTTGTTGACAACAATGGATTTCAGTTGGGAGGAAAACCAGAGACTAGACATGAAAGAGAAGTTTATCATGTTGGTTTTCATATCATCAAATGGATTTCTGAGAGAGAACCTGGAGTCCTGGCGACCCATCAGCAGGCCTGAGGGATATGACGTCCACCACCAGCTGGAGTGCAAGGATGAGAATATGTATCCAAACCAAAGCAGTTTTTATGTAAACTTTCTGTGCCAGCCAGCAAACAGTGTCATGTTCTGTTGTGTCTACCTAACACACATCGCTGACTCCTGTGGTTACCTCTGTGGAACACTCATGAGTGGCCAAGCCTTCACCTGTATCTACAGAACAGAAGGATTTACTTCGTAGATGCACACATGCAGTCTCCTTCCAGACTCAAAGTACGGTGTTTGAAATACTTTAGGTTCCTTACCGTTTGTTTACAATTTTAGTTAACGGTTATATAAAAAGCATCTGAAAGTAATGTGAACACTTATGTAATTTTCTTATAAGCTATCAAATGAAATACAGGAACTTACTGATATGTTTTAAAAAGTGTACCTTGTTGGCTAGAGAGACGGCTCAGCAGTTAAGAGCACTGGCTGCTTTTCCAGTCCTGAGTTCAATTCCCAGCAACCACAGAGTGGCTCACAACCATCTATAATGAGATCTGATGCCCTCTTCTGGAATGCAGGTGAACATGCAGATAGAGCACACAGGCATAAAAATAGAAAAAAATATATATATATATATTATTTGATTTTTTTTTCTGAGAAGGTCAAGAACTACAATTGCAAACTACAATAGTATAAAGACTCACTTGGCCTAAAATGTTCCTTTCCCCAAACCCCTGTGGCTCCAGTCTTGGGATCATCATGCCTATGCCCACTGTGTATGTAATGTGTTAATTACAGAACAAAAGTTATTTAAAACGTTCATCCTGAGTGAGGTATCCCAAAAGCAGAAAGACACACATGGTTTATACTCACTTATATAGACCTATAAGATAGGATAAATGTACTGAAATCTATACACCTAAAGAAGATAAAAAAGAAAGAGAACCCGGGGCAAGATGATCAATCCTCACTTAGAAAGACAAATGGGATGGACCTTGGATGGAGAAGAAAAGAAGTAACAGGACAGGAGCCTACCACAGAGGGCCTCTGAAATACTCTACCTAGCAGTGTATCATAGCAGATAATAAGACTCATAACCAAACCTTTGGCAGAGTGCAGGGAATCATATGAAAGAAGGGGGAGTTAGTAAGACCTGGAGAGGACAGGAGCTCCACAAGGACCAAATATACCAGGGCACAGGGATCTTTTATGAGACTGTTTCTCTAACCAAGGAGCATGTATGGATATAACCTGCTTGGATATAGCCCATGGTAGCTCAGTATCCAAGTGGGTACCCTAGTAAGGGGAACAGGGACTATTTCAGACATGAACTCAATAGCTGGCTCTTTGACCCTTCCCTCCCACCCCACCCCCGAGGGAGGGGCAGCCTTGCTAGACCTCAGAAGAGGACATTGCAGCCAGCCCTGAAGAGACCTGATAAGCTAGGGTCAGATGGAAGTAGAGGAGGTCCTCTCTTATCAGTGAACTTGAAAAGGGGCAGGGAGGAGATGAGGGAGGGATGAGGGGATTGAGAGGGAATGAGGGAGGGGAAAAACAGAAACAAAGGAACAAAAAAACTGTAGATGTTTTTTACAAGAAACGAGTCTGCCTAAGCAAGTCCATCCATGAAGATACCTCTGAGTCTTTACATTTTTATGCAGTTAAAAATATTATACAACTCACCACGTTAATTAAAAATGAGCTAAAAACCACTGTTGGTCCCTCATGATCAGACAGCACCTGTCTCTTTGGGTTATTAATGGACAACATCCACATAAAACACTTGCTTAGTTCAGTGAGAAGAGCATGGTGGTTGCTAATTACATGTCATTTGCTCTCTTCCCAGTGCAGAACTTTGTGAGAGTAGGACCACCTGTCTCTTACATGGTGCTGAGCACATAGGCATACATGGTAGGAATTTGCCATCTACTTTACCATGAGTGCAGCTCCACCTCCATCTTTAGCTTGCTGGTCCTCAGAGAGCCTCCCCCACCTGGATGGGTCCCTATGGGTCACATGGCTCTGATGGACTCTATGGCAACCCGAGGAACCAGGTTCTTCCGGAAACTCAACCTGGTTGTGGGTGTATATGTGAATACCATGGGTATTCAGAAATGAGTCCTGAATTTTTTTAAGATAAGGGTAACAAACTAAACATTTTTTCTCTGCATATACACTCACACACATATCTGCTCACCCACTCACCCTTACTTGTGTGTGTGTGTGTGTGTGTGTGTGTGTGTAGCTACTTGGCACTTCAAAATGTGATCTGAAGTTTATGTCAAAAACTGAAGCTCTTAAATGGAGCTCTAAAATGATTATTCATTAATGTACTTGCATATGCTCCATATTTTATTTTTCTTCCTAGTCTTTTTTTGTTTTTTGTTTGTTTTTTACTTTGAGTGATCTTTGGCTTTAGAAAGCCCATTCATTGAACAGAATTAGAACCAGTCTCAATAACCCTGATGGCATATGCTGTAGTTCACAGGAACTATAAAGAAGTATGAATCATAGCTTCATACATAGCTTCATATATTGGCTTGAGCAGTTTAGGCTGTGATTACAGGACTTGGGTAGCAAATACTCTGGAAATACAGCTGTGTCTGCAGAGACTAATGGAATGATTAGAATTCAAGACTGTTGAGAGATTTGAGTGCTGTTAAGTGAAAAGTCTAATTACTTTATCTTGGGCTAGCTTTAGCCCTGAAAACAGCCATGACTTGACAACTCTTTGTCAGAACTAACATTTTGTGACTAATACATTAAAAATGATTGAAATATGTAAACATATCTTCCCCCATCTGGCTATAGGTATCTCTCTGATGTACCTTCCAATGCATTGAACTTTCCTTGATTTATGACTTTCTTTGTTTTGTAAAACTTCACCCAAACTGTTGCAAACAGTTACTGCGCTAGGGTTACTCAAAATGGCTCCAGAACAAACGATTTTATTCCCTTTAAAATGTAGACTCTATTTTTCCCCCTAACAGCCTATAATATGAAATCTCAGAGTAGACACAAAAACATCCATCTTAGGATGGTAAACGGTAAGTTCCCATCCCTGAATATAGTGAGTTCTACCTCTTAAAACTTGATTCTTCATTAGGCATCCATGTTCTTCATGCTCTTCTTGATAGACATGTTTAACAATGGGAACACAAATAGCATCTCAGGATTACCCCCTGAAATGTAGAAAGGCGTATCTATTTCTGGCAATTGCAAACCTAAGACTTAGGCACCAGGTGTTCAGCAGCCTTGGTATTTCCCCACAAAGACTGATAGAATAAAGCCAGTATCCTGGGACACAAATAAAATACATTAGTGGAAACATAGTCCTCAAGAGGCTGAATCATTGGTTGGAGTCAAACCTAGAGAGTTCTCCCAAACAATGTTATTCCATTGGTTTATTTGAGCTCATTTTATTTCTCTTTCAACCAAAGGCCTAACAAATATTAGTTGAGGAGACTATTTAAAAAGGATGCACTTAAAACAGGAAAACACGTACATGATTCTGGAATAAGTTAAAAATATCTAAAATTATTTAAACCTCCTATTCTCTAGAACATACTACATTTGATTTATTTTTCATATGTGAAAGTACTGAGTTACACAATTTTGGGCATTTTCAACTATTAACAAAAGTTCTGCTATTATAATTATAGGTGATTTTCTCCTTTATGGAAAAGAGCCAGAACCAGATTGGTGAGAGTACTTGACTTTTAAACTGTATGAGAGACTAAAAAAAAAAAAAAAAAAAGAAAAAAAAAAGAATGTCACATTAAATCTATCCAATTGATTTTATGTTTCTGTCTTGAAGTGCTGATTTCAAAAAAGGCCATTGGTTTTTATATTTTCTTTTAATCTGGTAAATATTAGATTATATGCTTTAAATCTTCTCTTGAGGACAGGCTTTTCTGATCATGTTATTTCTCTTTTGTTTTTCCAAGGTTCCTGACACAGTGCCTGTCTTTCCTTTTATCATTGCCTCCACTGGGTCTGGCTTCCTCTGCCCTCTCATTTTCTTGTCTCCCACTGACTCTGTGCTTCTCTTATCTCCACAGCTTGCTCCTTGGGCATCCTTTTCAGCATCTCCTATCTTCTTTGAACTTCCGTTCCTGACCACATTCCTTCCCTCTCCTCCTGTCTATGTCACTGCTTATCAGAATCCACATAGAAAAAAAGGACAAAAAAAATTGCCTGACATCATAAGGTAGATTCCAAGTAAGCATTTGAGAGATCTCAGCCTTATTTTCTTGAAGGCAAAGAACATGAAATGAAATGCAGTAAGAGGATCATTGTTAAAGGACTCACGAGTCAGTTCTAGCACTATTAAATGTAGGAGATGAGGGAAGGGGACACAGCAGGGATACAAATTGAATAAGTTGTAGTAAAATGAGGATGATAGTAAAAAAGAAAAGAAGAAAAAAAATGCCTGAATTTCCTTTTCCATCTTGTGAAATGTATGATTTGTCTTGAATTTCCTGTAAGCTTAACAGTAAGACAGAACACAAAGTTTTCAAAATATGAATAAACAATTTCAGTTTCATAAGGATAATATAAATTAGTGTTAGAAAAAATTGCAATGTTTTAGAGCCCAAATCTAAATTGTTCAGAAAATTAAAAACTTTGAAGAAATTTCCATTTGATTATTTACTTTTGTTAGTTCTTTTTTTTTTCCTTTTTAAAACCTATAGGCTCTCACTAGTACTTGAGTTTTGGCAATGCACATTTCATTAATAAATTTATCTTCTTAAAATAAATTCATCTTTTCTAATTGACATGCAAATAAAAAAATACCCACAGATGGATTAAGAAAGCCAAACAAACAATTTTTCGAGACTCAAACTCCTTATATTTCAGTGAAATTTTATATAGTTAGAATGGCCATGCCTTCCTAAGCCATGCAGCTTTGTGTAGGGTTTTGTACTTTTCCTATCAACTATATTATCCATCTAGCTACCTACATATCTATCTGTCTGTTTATCTATCTACCTACCTACATATCTATCTATCTGTCTATCATCTATCAATCAATCAATCTTATTTTATTGTTCTTGGTATTGCCACTTCAATACCTAGAGCTTTTAATACAGTTATCCACTATAAAAAAGAATAAAGTATAACAGAGTTAAAATTAGAAAAATAAATCGTTCTGTAACTTCTTCTTCCATGGCTCATGTATCTTCTGCCAGTACTTTGTCTTTTCTCATCACCTGATATTAGCCTGTCTTGATCTCCCCTTCTAAAATTTATGCTCTTACACCTGAGCGCGTGCACGCGCACACACACACACACACACACACACACACACACACACCATTGTAGGCTAGGAACTAGTTTTAACTCCCATGAATGAAAATCCCAGCAAGATTCTTTGGACATTCGTTTTTAAGCAATAATATGTACTTTCAGATAGAAAATGTCCCTTGGTTCTTTGTGAAACCGTAGTTTTCTCCAGGGAACTGCTTACTGCTTAGGTTCTCTCATCTGACAACACTTAGTTGTTCAAAATTTATGTGGTGGTATGAACCAACAGTACAAAGCTTATTAAAGCAACAACTCTTTTTGATCTATGTTCTCAAAATATTCTGATACATTACCAGCATAGATAACTAACCCCTTCTACTAGCTTCTTGCACCCACTCTTTGACCTCCCAGTCGCTACTGCTTATTTGAAAAGCTTTCCTGAAACACATGGAAACATGGGTAACAAGACATTGGTGTTTTCTGTCTGTAACCTCAGTGATTTAAGAAACACCCATGCTATACTACTCTGCCATCTCATATCATATGTTAATATTTCAAATAATGAGAGCAGAAGAGGTCACCAAATATGTAATCACGTTAACTGAGATCCCGGTGGAAGTGGAAGAAATCCTGTGACCCATAAACTGCTGCCCCAGCCTGTGTTTGTACCAGGGCATTCAATGGTAGTGGTACCAGCATTCTTTAACCATATTCTCTCATTGAATTCAGTGCTCCATCTTCGGTGTTTATTTAATGGGACTAGAAACATGAGAAACAATTTAAATGTTGATTCCAATGGCAGTGAAGTACAATGATAGCGGAAACCTGTGAATTTCTCACGTGTCCATGATCTCCACGTTTATAGTTTTCTTATACAGACTAAATGGACTTTGGGGTAGGAGAGGTTCTGAGTTCCATTTATGAATGATAACAAGGAATGATGCTCAGAACTGTCTTCCTATACAAAAATTCAATGTTATGCTAGTTCCTAAACTACAGTGAAGACCCAGACATAAAACTTAGTTCAAAGGCAGAAAACCAGCACATGGAGATCTTCTGTCCCTCAGGCTAAGCACCATGGTGCAGGGATCTAAGTTAGAGGGTTATGCTTGTCATATTTGACATCATTTGATAAGTCCACTTTATTTCTATTAAGCCACCCTGAAAACTTGTAATGCCACCCTTAAACATTTAGGAAAGGCTTAAGAATTGTTACGGGCCTGTTGGACAACAGTCACAAAAGTAAACATGTTTGGAATGGCCAATGAACCCTTCTTGACCGCAGTCACACATTTGAGCTGTTCAGGCGTGTTACAATGAATTGAAGTGTCTTTGGCAAACACATGTTTTATGCGGAAGGTAGTTGCCTAAATTGCTGTCATCCTGAAATAATCTTTCTTTGCTCCCTGCCTTTAAAGCATTTGCTGTGATACAATTGAAGTAGATGGTGGCAACTTGCTGCTACCATCCTCTGTTCGTCACGATTATGTATTCAAGTAAGGCATGTGCTGGAGACCATCTGCGAGAGACATAATTCCTTCTGTCCCTTGAGGAATAACACGTCTCATTTGAAGTTGAACCCACCTTGCTTTTTGTGAGAACAGGAGTACGCCAGGTGGTCGGCATAAAATAAACACAAAGAGGAGTACGGTGGGGGACCCTCAAAGACAGGGCTCTGGCAGCAAGCCTTTGTGATGTTGCTGTGCATTGCAACAGGTGGTAAATGCTGACACCCCCATGTCATGAGTGGAGACAAGCTGGAGTATGAGTCACATTGAGTAGCTCAGATTCCACGAGGCACCCGGAACAGATGTTCAGAAATGTCAATGTTCAAAAAAAGGTAGAATCTAATATCGCCTTGAAACCCTACCCTTGTCAACCCTCCTCCTTATTCAGGGGCTGAACTGAAGTTGCTCACTGGAGAAAAGACCTTAGGATTTCTGAATACTGAATGTTTTGTTTTTGTTTGTTTGCTGTTTTTTTTTCCTAAGTGACATGTAAACCTGCAAACTTTCTGAGAGCTCTTGATTGCAAGCTGCCAGCAGACAAACTCACTGTTAGGTCAATTTTAACTAAGGGTAAAAAGGCATATAATGGTCCCCTTGAATATGAGAAACACCCGCAACCAACATTTCTCTGTTCTGAACACATCACATAGATTATAGTAATTGGAGTAGAAAATGAAACCAAGAAAGAGCACTCTGTATTTTAACAAGGCCCGAACCATCATATAGCCTTGGTAACCCTGTGTTTCTGGCTGTGTTAATGGCGCAGAATGATCAAAACAGCCCTCCGAATTAATTTCAGATTAAACCAAATGCAATAGGGTAAGTACAAAAAGAGAAACCCATCTGTGGACTTGCTATTCCCCAGCAAGCCTTTCTCACCTGTTTTCTTTTAGGTTTGATCAAAACTATAGAGAAGTCAGACTCCACAGAGTAACTTATAGATTAGAAATGTGAGCTCACAGTGGGTAGTCCCCAAGTCATTGCCTTGATAAGAAAATAAGGAATACATTCCCTTGAAGGCAAGTCATGGGGAATTTTGAAATGATACCGGGAGCTAAGCAGAGGGGGTATTTTCAAATTACCATTCATACATGATAGATCTCTTTGTAACAAATGATTTTCATACACTCTCCATGATAGCTGTCACACACTATGAAGCTGAGCAGTTGGCATAGTCAAACCTGTTAACATCATCTGTGATCCTTGTCCATAGTTAGTCCAAGACAGAAATATATAATGAGTAAACAAGGCATGTGAGGGAGACACTGCAGGTGGCCGTGGCAGGCAGCGAAGCAAACCGCAAAGAGAAGAGAATAAAAAACTCAGTTCAGATAGACTCTGTCAACCTGGATTAAGATTTGGGAAGTCTATAATGGCTTGTGGTTTATTCCCAAAAAAATATAAACACAGTGTAATTAAAAAAAAGTTTCCTGGTGTAATACAATCCCCAGTGCACATGGAAGTATAGTTACACATTTCTTTCAAGAAGATGGCTTTTACAGATGGCCTACCTGTGCTGGCATAAGGGGCTAAGGAATTGTCTGGCCTAGTCTTACTCATCCAGAGAGTTCAGAGTCAGCTGGCTATTAGCCACCTCTGGTCCTGCAGTTGGAGCTTGGGGAGACCCTGGACATTTAGATTACTAGCCACCTCCTATCCTGGCTGTAGGAACTCGATTTTGCCTGGCTCAACAGATAACACAGATCACCAGGCTGTTAACCACTTGCAATTCTCCCTCTTTCTGGATGCTAGAATAAGCTTTACATCTTTCCCACCGGAAAGACCATCTGGTGTGCTTGATATTCGCGGTTTCTCTAGAGATTTGTGGGAGCAAAGACCTTCATGTTGTGCTCCCAGTTGGCACAACAAATCTGCTGCCAACAGGCATACAGGCTTGATTCAGTCTTCAATCTGACCCCGTATCATCAGCTCACCTCCTACTCCAGAACATACTTATGGAATTCTCAGCTTACACTGTCCTTGAATCTTTGGATTTAACACTGGATTTATTCAGGTTGTGCCTCCAATATATAACAAATTAAAAAAAAAACTTTAAGTAAACTCTTGCCTTCTCTGAGGCTGTTTCCATGTTTAGTAAGCCTTATGTGACCTTCATTCTTCAATGACCCTAAGTATGGCAGTCCCATGTTCTTACTGTCCCTCCTGAATTTCTAAACAAAATTTAAGTATATCCACCTGCCATTTTAAAATACAATATTGAATAGCTTATTAGTCAAAGTTGGTAGAAATCGATCTATATGTACATCAAGGATTCTTTACCTAGACATAGCAATGCTTGTTATTTAAAAAATAACATATTATCTCCAGCAGGGAGTTCACACTATGAGGCTAGAATGTGCATTCCTTCCTAGACACTGTCTCTACACCTACTGTCCTAAAGTAGAGGAGGAAATTTGCTAAATATTTGCATCAAGCAGGGATTCTTTTCTCCTTTAATTGGATAATAGGAAATTTCATCAGCTGTTGGGAGAATAATCTCCAGGCTGCCCCCCAGGCTAAGGAAAGTCAATAGGAACCCAGTATCCACACATATTATTCGAATTTCAAACATCTTGCTTAAACCTCAAACTGAAGTTAATCCCATGATCACACAGGGAAATAATCCCTAATGCCATGTCTCAGAGTAATTAGGATGACATCACCTTGCTATTTTTGAAGGAGATTTCACAAAGTACATAATCCTCCGTCTGATCTGCAATGGTTCCCTCAGAACGAGCGACTAACTAGGTTCCCTCTACTTTGTTGAATGACAGATTTATGCTTCAGCTGTCTGAGGAGATACACTTTTCTCTATACAGTGCTTAAAATGACACACGTTCACTTTTATTTGTGCATGCAGATCAGTTTTATATAAGGAGTTTGAGATATTTTGGTTTAAAAGAGAGAAACATGTTGAAGGCTTTATAGATCATTGTGGTTTATTCTTTGAAGTAGTCAAACTTGTAAAATGGCTCCACATAATCATTATGTGATCATTGACACAAGAGGATGTTCTAAACTCCCTCCTCTTTCAACTCTCCCATTATACCTTGTATATGGTTCGAAAACATGCTTATGGTATTCTTTTTTAACTTATTTATTTTTTATTAGTTACAGTTTATTTATTTTGTATCCCAGGTGTAGCCCCATCCCTCTTCCCCTCCCAGTCCCATTCACCTTCCCTCATCTCCTCCCAGGCCCCTTCTCAAGTCCACTGATAGGAGAGGACCTCCTCCCCTTCTCTCTGACCCTAGCCTATTAGGTCTCATCAGGCCTGGCTTCTTTGTCTTCCTCTGTGGACTGGTAAGGCTGTTCCCCACTTATGGGGAGGTGATCAAAGAGCCAGCCACTAAGTTCGTGTCAGAGACAGTCCCTGTTCCCATTACTAGGGAACCCACTTGGACAACTGAGATGCCATGGGCTACATCTGTGCAGGGGTTCTAGGTTATCTGCATGTCCTTAGTTAGAGTATCAGTCTCAGAAAGATCCTTGTGTCCATATTTTTTTGTTCTGTTGCTTTCCTTGTGGAGCTCCTGCCCTCTCCAGGTCTTTCTATTTCTCCCTTCTTTCATAAGATTCCCTGCACTCTAACCAAAGTTTGGTTCTGAGTCTCAGAATCTACTTTGATATCTTGCTGGGTAAAGTCTTTCAGAGGCCATCTATGTTAGGCTCCTGTCCTGTTGCCTGTTTTCTCCTCCTTCCTATGTCCATCTAGTTTGCCTTTCTGAGTGAGGATTGATCATCTTACCCAGGGTCCTCCTTCTTGCCTAGCTTCTTTAGGTGTACAGGTTTTAGTATGTTTATCCTATATTATATGTCTAATATCCACTTATAAGTGAGTATATACCATGTGTGTCTTTCTGCTTCTGGGATACCTCACTCAGGATAATCATTTCTAGATCCCACCATTTGCCTGCAAATTTCATGATTTCCTTGTTTTTAATTGCTGAGTAATATTCCATTGTATAAATGTACCACAATATCTGTATCCATTCTTAGCTGAGGAACATCTGGGTTGTTTCCAGGTTCTGACCATTATGAAAAAAGTTGCTATAAACATGGTTGAGCAAATATCTTTGTTGTGTACTTGAGTATATTTTGGATATATGCTTAGGAGTGGTATAGCTGTATCTTGAGGTAGCACTATTCCTAATTGTCTGAGAAAGGACCAGATTGTTCCCAAAGTGGTTAAAAGGTTAAGGTATTCTTAATACATATTTGATAAGCAGTTGTACTCTTTCTAGTAGAGAAAACATACCATATAGTAGCAATCACTCATCCACTATTGAGGACATTTTTTAGATTTTTAACAATGATTTGTTTTAATATATCTCTCTGTCTATCTTTCTCTGTGTGTTTTGCACACATGAATTTGTGCCCAGAAAGGTCTGAAGGTGGCATCAAATTCCTTAGAGTTGATGCTACAGAGCTTGTACAACCCCTCATGTGGGCAGTGGAAACCAACTCTGGCCCTGTGGAAGACCGTGGAGTACTCTTAACAACTGAGATATCTTCTCAGCTCCAGGTTACTTTGAATAAAGAGTGACGAACTATTTACATTACACTGTGTTTCAGGGATGAAAATCATTAAAAACAACGAAAGAAGGTGTTTACTGTGATAAAAATGATTTATAACATTTAATTTTCATGAATGAAGCTTAAAGAAGGTTAAATGTTATTAACATGGAATTTCAGAGTCTATTTAACAATCTTTCCAGTCCCAAATGAGCTACTTTAAAAAATAATATTGTATGATACTGCCGATATATAATCTACCTATATCTACTTTGAATTGTTTTTCAATATGTATGATATTTTGTTTCAGATTCATTACAGATGCAAAAATATTTTCAAATACTGCAAACTAGAATACTGAACAAAGCATTTTAAATATTAAAATGAACTGGAAAGAATCCCTTTGATTCTGAAGATGAATTAAAGGAACAAAATAGTTAGTCCCAGCCAATAATTTGTCTCATTCACTTATCTAAGAAGTGATGGCACTCTCAAAGAGCATGCCACCTCCTGAGGAGGGAGGCTTACTGATAGTAGAGTAAGTAAAAACAGATTAACCTGAGCTAAAATTATAATCTCTGTGCACAGATTTCCAAGACCCTGAGGAAAGGGACAATGATAGGGCAGAATTCACAAGCAAGTGAGACTAAATGATCACTTTGAGAATCACGATGCTATTTAAAGTTTAACAAGAAATATGTTGCTTCTCTCCATTCTGACAAAACACTCAATGAGAACAAATTTAAATGCTGAGGATCCTTTAGGGTCACTGTTCTGAGGACATACACCCTCAGGACAGGGAAGCTATGGCTGCACCAGACACAGACACTTGGGAAGCAGAAGGCACAAATGCTTGTGCTTCACGCGCTGGCTTTCTCCATTGTACTCTGAGATTCCCCACCCACGGAATAAATGCTGAGTATTGGGTGGGCCTTTGCATGTCAACTAACCTAGAAAATCTTTCACAGACAAGCCTAGAGATTTGCCCCCAAGGAGATTTTAAGTCATATCAGTTTGAGAATTAATACTAACAGTCACAGCACAAATGAAAATAAAAATGAACAACTACTGATCTTCTCAAATCATTGGAATCTTGCGCTTTCATTGTGTTGTCATTGTACCTCGGGTTCAGGTCACTCAGCAGCAGCTCACTATTAACTATGTCACGAAACCCCAAGTGCCTTGGACAGCACGTCTATCCTCCCTGGCTGGTTCTGTCAGCTCTCCAGCTCCCTTTTCATGTTCTTTAGCTTCCTGTTGGACCCTGGAAATCCTGAGGTGAACTGTCTCCCACTCACACTGTATGGTACAGACCCTGGTAATTCTAAAAATCCCTCCTTGTGCTATAATTTCCTTTATACCCACTGGAATTCCTGCCCCGGAATTTCAGCACAGATGGACTGTTTTGGGATCCTTCTCAAATCCATATCCACCAAGAGGATTCACACCTCAGTTAGGTTTTCCTAGTGCTGAGGGAAAATGCTGATTACTACTCTCAGAACTGCAGACTTTAGTTCCTGCATTCTCCCTACCCAGTGACATTGGCTCAGTGACACATTACAGACCAGATCATATCAAGCTCCATCCCTCTCCATCCCTAGCAAATGACAGTTGTGGTTTGATGGTGACCATGGCAATGATGACTGCCCAGGATCTCTGTGCTTGAGTCACATTCTGCGTCCCTTTTAATTAAAGCCAGGCATCTAATATCATTTTACAATACAGCTCTATACCCAACGCATGTGTTAGAACTGAAAACTACCGAGTCCACTCCACGTCTTATTTAAAGAGCAGAGAAGAAAGGAGGACTTAGAGGAGAAAAAAAAAAGATGTCAAGATGAATAGGTTGTGCTTATTCAGAACTCATAGGAAAAAATGATAAAATGATAAATGATAAAAATGTTTTCCCTTTCTTTGTGCTTGATAAGTTGATCTTACTTTACATCTTCCCAGTGCATTTTTGCCTTCAATTACCCACCAGATTGAGCACGCCTGGCAGCACACAACAGAGGAATCAGCAGACACCGGAGAAGACCTTTAAATACCTTTCCTGTTTGCCCCCTTGCCTTAGCGCTCCTCTGAGATTTTGCATTCAATGGACTTTTCTACCCCGTGACTTACAAGCCTGTCTTGGGTTTGTATGTCAAATTTCTAACTAATGATGCTATTTAAAGTTTAACAAGAGAGGTTAGTTAAAAGCAATACCCAGTCTGTAAGGTAACAAAGCATTTTTCCTTTGTACTGTAAAGGAAGATAGAAATGTCATTGTTGGCCTCTCTCTCTCTCTCTCTCTCTCTCTCTCTCTCTCTGTCTCTCTCTCTGTCTCTCTCTCTGTCTCTCTCTCTGTCTCTGTCTCTGTCTCTCTCTCTCTCTCTCTCTCTCTCACACACACACACACACACACACACACACACACACACGCGCGCGCGCGCTGATCTCTGAGGGCTGAGTCTCCCCAGCTTGATTCAAGGAGTGAACCATGTTTTAGGCTCGAAAGAACCACATTATATATATTGAAAGTTACTTACAAGTTTCTCATTAGCTTTAAACTTTCTCAGAATTGCTTTAGATTACATAAATACTACTGATTTTTCTAAGACAAATAAAGTCATATCAGTAAGTTTACATTCATGACCTTATGCATTTTAATTTTGTGCTTAGATGACTAGTAAGCACACATACCTACGATGTAAGACTAGTTGTGATGGATATCAAGGAGATTGGAAGTTCTGTATTTTGTCTTCATTTACACATTTACTCATTGAAATCAAAATATTTACAGCTAAAAATACAATATGCTTTCACTCAGAACTTCTAAATTTTATGATTCTAATGTCAACTGAAATGTAACCTCTTTTCAGAAGATATGAAGTTTGAATTTATACCTATTAATGATCATTTTAATTACTAGCATAGCTCTATATATTCAGAATATCAGAATAGTAGACCAAAATATTTTAACAGTCTGCTAAAAGGCATCACACAATGAATAAGGCAGTGGTGAAATATCAAGCCAGAGAAAAGGACAGCAAGGTGAGCTCAAGTTACACAGGGTTGTGAGCCAGTCATGGTAGATGCTGACAGCCAACTTTAGCTTCTTGGTAAGAGCAATGTGTGCTCTTAATCACACATACATCCTTTAACCTTGGAATACATATTTAAAATACTAACAACAATAATACAAGACACTTCACTCTTGGAATGATAGCGAAATATCTCTGGATAAAAGCACCAAATTTGTGCACTGAGCATAATCACTATTGATGCACAGTGGTTAAGAAAATGTACAATCCACCTTCTCATCTTCCATTACTTTGAAAGCTAAATCCATGTAATCATGCCAATTACAGGAGGTTAAAACACACGTGAAAACATTTTGAGGATATGGTGGCTGAGTCTAGTTAAATTCAATTTGTCCTTCTATTTGTGACTTTGGGGAGACTGGCACCTTTGGTAAAATCTCATTCATCTGTGGGTTCCCAAAGTAGTAAAGTTGCAGTTCAGTTACCGAGGTTGCCTAGTGAGTAGCACATTAGCATGTAGCCCGAGATTCCCAACAGTGATCTGTTCATTGGAGACACCAATACAAAATAACCCAAGAAGCAGGTTCCATCCAGAATCTCGTCTGCATTCCGCAGACACCTGTAGGAGCTTTCTGACAAAGTTTCCACACTCCAGTACCAACGTGTCACCAGGCAAGCTGTGAGAGCTACACATGTCAGTAAGACGAGTTCACAGGCGAGTTTGCATGCGATCAGCTTTTTACAACTCAGA
Source organism: Pachyuromys duprasi (assembly GCA_028658305.1). NCBI lineage: Eukaryota > Metazoa > Chordata > Mammalia > Rodentia > Muridae > Pachyuromys > Pachyuromys duprasi. The sequence goes on from CM053756.1 coordinate 47,223,894, forward strand.
ACATTCATGGTTGTGTGCCTCTCAGTGTACCTAGATGGCTCTTGAGATAACCAGCAAAGTAATTTTCAGCTCTGTGGCCTTCTATGATTAATTTGCTCCACAGATAAGAGTAAATAATTGAAGGTGGTCCCACAGTCGAATATTGAGACCAATAACCTTACAAAGGCTACTTAACTCTAAAGGGGTCAAGCTGATGAAGAGTAATGGCTCACTTTTACAGTCACAGTAGACATTCAAATCACCAGCCGTGACTAGGAAGTTTCCAGAACAAACAGTGCATCCATAATGTGTTCACTACTGAAGACACTTCTGTGGGAAAGGGATGCTCAAAGAACAGATGAGCAGCAAGGCCACATGTGGGTGGTCATGCCTTGGAGGATCCTTTCCTAAGAGCTTCACACAGTGACCTCACTCCACTATTATGTTTGATTATGCTGTAAGAAATGACCACAAAGAAGAATATTGGGTGGAGTGGAACCATTTCACCAGATGCTCCCAAAACATTAACCGATTCATTCATTTCCTCTCTCATTCAGTTGGTCCTTCTTGACATTTTAAATCCGTCCTCCTATGAACTCTTAGTGATATTTACATATTCTCATACATTTTATTTTTAAGATGGCCAGTTGGCTCACAAGAAAACATTTATGAGCAGTAGATGATCTTCACTTGTCCATCCTGAAATCTACTTGGGAAGCATCTTGGCCTTTCCCTGCTCTTGAAGTCTTGTGGTGTGACCCTCACACTGGGCTTCCACTTTGGGTTTCTCATAGGCCTGAGATGTGCCCATCTGGACCTAGGTCCCTAAGGATGCTAGGAACCTGGCAGCGGAAAAATAATTTTTGTCTCCACTGCTCTGGCTGCTTCTGCCAGGATAGTTTTAAAATCACCCTCCAGGTGTTAACTTTATGTTTGGAATTAAATGTCCATATGGTTCTGCTGTGAGATTTTTTTTTTTTTTTTGCAGAGACAACAGAGAGAAGCAACTATTTTAGATAGATAGATCCTGTCAAACCTGGTAGGGATTTCTAGACATTATGTTGCTAAATTGACGAATTTGGAGAAACACACATTGTTCTCTTCTTTTCTGTCCCAGGATGTATTCAATACTTCCGTACTAGGGATTTGATGATGTAGTTATTTACAAAACCTAAGACATTCTTTCTAAGTAAATTTCTACCAATAGTCTTGAGCTAGTTCAGACAATGAGAAAAGCTACATAACAAAGTTTATACAAGCTCAAAGCCACAAAATTGCCAATGTGAATAATGCTAAGTAAAGAGAATTGTTTCAGTGGGCCAGAGATTAGGCACGTTTATAAATATTCATTTCATTGGCTTTTAAGCTCATCAGACAGAAGGCTGGTTTAGATTCAACTTAAAAATCCAACATTCAAATTAAAAGTTTTACAAAAATACCCCCTTCAAATTCCTGACAGAAATATGGTCAATACTATAAGCCGAACACAAAGTGATATGTATCATGGGCAAATGAGAAATTCAGGTCCAAAACTCTTTGCTTTTGGCCCCATAACAAGAGACAGAAACAGAGAGATCTGAATTCTGCAGGTTAAGTACTTGGCAGAATTAAGTATCCCCCAGACATTACTGCGATTCTCCAAAATTTAATGTACAATGTCTACCTGGAAAAGTTATGTTTTGTTGTTGTTTATTGAAAAATATATTGCAAGAATAAAAAAACAGACCTCAAATAAATTAAAAATATGTAAGGAGTCACATTGTTTTAGATGAGGTCACACATTGTAGCTCAGGGTGGCAAGGAATGATGTACTCAATGCTGTCTTCGGGCATCTACCATTTGTTCTCCCTCAGCTGCCAAACTGTTGACAGCATATGTATGAGTCTCCACAGAGACTGTCTAAGGAGTTCTTTTCTCAAGTGACCTAATTCTTTCACATGGTTTTGGTACATGATATGTGGCAATCCCACACATGTATGCAACATACACTATTTAAATCAAACCTAAATTTACTGGCCTTTTGGCATTATTTCAAAATATCAACATGCATATTTAGAATAGATGATATTAAACACAAATTCTTAAGTGGACTTTTCTGTGTGTAATGACCACGGTTGAGCCAATTTTGCTCCCATTAAAGATTGACTCGCTGAAATAAATAATTCAAACTTTTTTTGTTTATAACTACATTCAGAATGCATAATGCAATTATCACTTGCAAACATCAACTTACAATGTTGTCTGAGAGGGAGCAAAAGCTAAAGGAGTCATGAATTAAAAATTAAATACAAAGGTTTATGACTTCTTGATTGGCCTAATTGTGAGAATGTGTCTCTTAATGAATAGGACCTGTGTTCATCAGTGAATGTGAACTGTCAAAACTATGAATTAGAGTTTGTAATTTCATACGCTCACCCATCAGGTATAGCCAGAAGCATGCTCCTCACACTTGGCTGAGCGTACTATTCTAGTCTTCCGTGTAAAGCATGCACATATCCAAATGAAGTTTCTGTCTCCATTTATCTTTCCTATTGTATTTGGAAGAAAAGATCTAACTAAATCTTCCAAGAGGCAATGCTTTGGGCCAACAGCTCAAACGGAAGCATCAATTTAAAAAGTTCAATATAGATTTACTTCTGTTATTATCATCCTCATTTTTGAAGACACCAAGAAAATATCACGTAATATCATGTATATCTAATGGAGACTGAGTGTAGTTCAGTATTAGCACAAGGGCCTGGGTTTATTACTCAGCAAAACAAAAATAAGTGGTCCCAGAGTCTAAATATAAAAAGTCCAGCAGCATTATAGAACCCTCAAATGACTTCCTATGATGTCAGCTTTATACATACTTAAAAGGACCAGTCTTATCTCTGACAATTTGTTGTCTAACTCCGGCTGCCAAGCACTTCATGAAAGTCAACTGAAAGGGAGTTAACACTCTTTATAATCTTATACATAAACCTCTCATTTTCAACAAAGGCACCAGAGCAATCAGGAGTTATTAGGACTTGAGTGAATGAGATGGCATGCTTCTAATGAGACTGAAAACAATGGAAAATGCCACATACTTTGAAGCACACATTTTTCCGAGAATAAACATACAGTGTTATATTTGATACACATATTAATTAAGATCAAATAAAACTGATGTTTATCGAATCCCATATACTTAAAGTCATCATTGCTTATAGTTATCCAGACTAAGCTCCAGAGAACATTATTTTCATTTAAATTTCACGAGTAGGCAAATCTAAATGTCAAAACTTAGTACAGTGTTTAATGAGTGGATAAATACTGGAGAGAGCAGCTCCTGAGGCCTGAGAAAGTCGTTATTAGGAGCTTACCATTCCCAGTACCTGACATTTACTTGTTTTTTTTTCCATATTCATTTTATTTCTTATTAAATATCTTCCTGCTTTGATGATAATCTGATTAATAATGAAGAAGGAAGGGTTTTTTTTTCATTGAAATTTACTTGGTCAGAATCATCTGTAGCATTTGATCTGCATTCTAGCAATTCATTGTAAAAGTGACAACAATTGAGAAGAGAGATGTAGGAAATACGCAGATATGGTTCCTCTGTATAAACAAGAAGGAGGGAAGAGAAGGGAGAAAGGGACACATGGAGAGAGGGAGGGAGAGAGAGCAAGAGCGAGAGCGAGAGGGAGAGGGAGAGCTAGAGCCAGAGAGAGAGAGAAAGCGAGAGAGAGAGAGAGATAGAGAGAGGAGGTCTCATTTATTATAGGACATGCAAAGTGGAGAAAGTCCTCAATGAATTTTGTACTAAATACCCAAGTTAAATATGCAGGCTAAAGAGTAATTCTTGATTTTATGTCATTACACATTTACCCTAACATGTTATTGCAGACTGAAATTATTGTTGTATATTATCAAATCTCATTCTATGAGATCTAAACAATGTGGGAAAGTTCAAACAACTGACATTTCACATGAGGGGGTGTTATTTTAAGTGTTTCCTCAAAAGAAGCTGATAAGGTCAGCATGTTCTGTGTGAAACTTCTCTGGGATCTAGCCATATATGCTCTATTGCTATATAGAATTGCAACCATGATATGTGTGTGTGTATAAAATCACATAAAAAACAAAGTTGATAACAACTCATATAGGCACATTTCAGACTTATATTTACTATCTGATTAGTCAATTGTTAGGGCTCTCTTAGGGTGGTGTCTTTTTACTGATAATATGTGAAGTAACTTATGAAGTTAAGGTTCATGTAAGTGTGCACAAAGCTCAGGAAAAAAACACCTAAGTGGCTTCTGCTTAGGCTAAATCAAAATATTCACTCAAACAGCATTTTTTTCTCCTTAAAATAGTGTTGGACTTGATTTTGACAAAGAAGCCAAAACCATTCAATGGAAAAAAAGACAGCATCTTCAACAAATGGTGCTGGTCCAACTAGATATCTATATGCAGAAAAATGAAAATAGATCCATGTTTATCACCCTGCACAAAACTAAAGTCCAAGTGGATCAAAGACCTCAACATAAAACCAGACACACTAAACCAATTAGAAGAAAAAGTGGGGAAGACCCTAGAACTCATTGGGACAGGAGACTACTTCCTGAATAGAACACCAACAGCACAGGCT
>CM053756.1:47228987-47240083 GCA_028658305.1 Pachyuromys duprasi
AGAAGGGGAGGAGGTCTTCTCCTATGAGGGGACTAGGGAAAGAGCATGGGGGAGAGGAGGGAGGGTGGGTGGGACTGAGAGGAGATGAGGGAGGAGGGAGGTGGCTGCAGCAGGGATACAAAATGAATAAATTGTAATCAATAAACATATAAATTAAATTTAATTTAAAAAGAAGTGTCAAAAAATCCATGCCATTTACTTTGTATTCAATTAGACTGAAATATTTTCAGAAAAGAACTGAAAGTGCACTATACAATATGGTGGTTTACAATGTGCTTTCAACTCTTTAAAGTACTTAAATAAGATACTTTGTTGGATATTTGTAAGTTTTTTATTGTTTTGCTGTTCTTTGTTGTGTTTTGTGCCAAAGACAACAGGGTAACAATGTGCTGAGCCTGATTGCTAGTGGAACACATGGATATAGAATGAGTAACTTACTGGCACTATATGCCTGGAACATAAAAATGAGTGTTCTGATAAATGATATAATTGTTTATAAAACTGATGTATATTTAATAGTTAGAAGAAAACATTTTTCTTCCTGTAAAACGAACACATGAAAACTTGATACAAACATCCACCATATTTCAGTGATTAAATGTGATTTATAATATCAAAACATTACAGCTTAAAGGGAAAGTAAAAGTTTCAGTTAAAAAATCTGCTTGAGAGATTGGCCAGGAAGATCACAACGTAATACTTTCTGGGCTGTAAAGCAAGCTCAAGGCATACCCAGGCAACTTAGTAGACCACCTACACCCCCCCAAAAAAAAAATCCTGGAGAAATAGCACAATGGCAGAGTGTTTGCTTAGCAAATGTGATGCCTGCCCTTGGATCCCTCTCTCTTAACTGGGCTGCCTTGTCTGGCTTCAGTGAGAGAGGATGATCCTTGTCTTGATGCATTTTAGTGTAGCAGGTGGGTTGGTACCTATGGGGAATCATCCTCTGGGAAGCAGAGGGGAGGATGGGTGACATCAGTGTTTATGGGGGGAAGGAGCAAAGGAAGAGGGGCACCTTCAGGATGTAAAGTGAACATATAAATTAATTAATGGAGAAAAAGAAAAAAAAACAACTTTAGAATACTTAATAGAAATTGTCTCAGTGATAAATTTAGTTTAAACAAGGACACTGTAAAGTAACGCAGCGAGTTTAAGTTAATGTACGTATACATATTACAGTGGAAAAGTTTAATGAATTCATTTGTCTTTTTTCCTAAGACCTATTTAGTTTAAACTATATGCACTCCAACTATTATTTGCTATTTATATGAAAACAGGAAACACTGGCTTTGTTATACCAAGTCATTGCCTGTGAAATTGATCTGAAGCAGCTTATTTGTAAAGGTCATATCATTACTGTGAGGAATGCACACAAGCCCAAGAAACACCTGAGAGTGCCCTCTGTCCTTCTTGCACATATGCACACACACACACACACACACACACACACACACACACCTGTGTGTGAACAGGTACACATGGAGACATGTACACACATGAGCTAGGATTCATCTCCCCAAAGTCTTGAAAAGAAATTCCATGGGAAGTCACTGCTGCTGCGTCCATCCCTGTGTGTGACAAGACAGATGAGTTATTCTGTCATTATTAAGTATAATTTCTTTCATGAGAAAAGGAACTCAGACAAATATAAAATATTGAGAAGTCTTGCTTTACTTTTTATGTTTTCTAAAAATTTTTGTCAAACTGGAACCAAATATTTGGTATTTACTATTACCTTGGTAAAAGCTTAACACACAGTGTTAGGAACCCACACTTGAGATGAGGAAAATGAGCCACTGGGGAATTTTCTCTCCATGACATAGCCTAGGAAGAGAAGACCAATGGAGTGACTGAAGCCTGAGTACTTTGCTCTAAATATTTTGGATATGCAGAGAACTAAATAAAACATCTGTGTAAGCATATACAAAGATGTAACTGACATAAGCCTTAATGATATTAATTGAAGCATTTTCTATAAAACAAAGTCACATTTGAACAGTTCAAGCATTTTGCTCTTTCTTTTATTTCTAAAAACGTAATCCTTTTTTATTTTTTCCAAAATCACTTGTCAGTAGTAAGAATTCTATAGGAAATCCTAGCTGGCAATATGGCCTATAAGATATAAACACTTATCACCAAAACTGATAATCTAAGTTTAGTCCTGAGACAGAGAACTCAAGTTGCCTTCTAACCTCCAAATGTGCATATAAACCTACACAGACAAACCAATAATATGATAATATTTTAAATAATCTTATACAACATCTCGAAGAGGAAGTTGAAAGAGAAATCTAATTTTGGTTTTTCTTCACAGTGAGAATTCTTGATTGAAGCTTATATATTTTTTAATTTAAATTTATTTTTGTATAATTTATTCACTTCCTATCCCAACTGTAGCTCCTCCCTCATCTCCCCCTATTCTCTTTCCCTATTTCTCAGAAAGGGGGAGCCCTCCTCCCCTACCTTCTGGCCCTAGCCAATCAAGTGTCATTAGAACTGCTTGCATCTTCTTCCTCTGTGGTCTGCCAATGCCCCCCCCCCCCCGCCACCAGGGGCAAGTGAGCAAAGAGTGGGTAACAGAGTTCATATCAGAGACAGCCACTGCTCCCCTTACTAGGGAACCCATATGGAGACTGAGTTACTTATCAGCTACATCTGAGCAGGGGTTTAGGTCCTCTTCATGCATGGTCCTTGGTTAGTGGCATCAGAGCCCAGGAGCTGTAGACAAGGGTTGGGGAATAGAAGGACCCACAGCAGACAGTAGCTCCATAAGAAGAGCAACAGAATCTTATATCTTTAAAGAAATAACCTATATAGAGAGAGAGCCACGTGTGTGCAAAACACACTGTTTTCTCATTAGCTCCATCCTAAACCAACATGTTTTCAATGATTATGAGAAATGAAGAGAGTCAGATGTTTAAGTGCCAGCGTCAGATAGAAACATTCTTTGAAGTGAACATGGAGCAGTTCCATGACAGAAACTCACTGTTGGATAAACAGGAAAATCTACCTTTTTCCCTCTTTTACCACTAAGCAAAATGTTTGATCGTGCATTCTTTGATTTATTATTGTACAAATCATATCCTAAAATACCTAGACAGAGCCAGTTAGGATGCCTCGTGTCTGTTATTTCAACATTTGGGCATTTTTAACCAGCACTGCCTGGAGTTTGAGTGAGGTCTGTACTGTAGAGACAAACCTTGGCCTTAATAACACATAAATGACTCAGTCAATATATAAATAAATGTTATCTTATGAATGTTTCCTTTTTAGAGCATTCTTGCTCCCCCCAAAGCACCTAGAACATAAAAGGGACCATATAAAAGTGTTAAATAGATGTGCGACTTAAGACATAGAGAAATGACCAATGATAATAGTGCAACCACATATTACGTATTCAAAGGTGTAATTCAAAGGTATGCAAAGGTGTAATAAATGGTAGGAAAATTATGCGAATATTCAGGAAAATCTAATTCACTGCCTGAGGCAAATATGATTGTGTCCTAATCCAGCCTGATCACAGTGGGCCAGCATCGGCCTGACTGTGTGCACTTATTTTACTTCTAACCTAACTACTTGAAACAAATTATAAACAAAACACCCAAAGCCGTATTAGCAATACCTGCTTCAAATGTATTTTGTGTGAAATCATGTATCTACTCAAGTGCCCTGAGCTAAGTATATTCCCTGAAAATACCCCCTGGACCTCAGGAAATGAAGAGGGCTACGTGGTGGCTTGTTGGGGGCGCTTGCTGTGATACGCTCTTTCTTTTCACTGAAAAGTGTCTTTTCAGCAGTGCTGTGTATTAAGCCTGTTTGAAGTGGTTTCCAAATCTCAGATGTGGAAGGGCCGTCACCTGGAGTGTACTTGAAGTGGGCTGTAAAGGCCACTTTCCCATTCAGTACTTGTATGTAACTGAATTCGACAATGGAAAATGCTTGGTAAGTATAACTTGTCAATATATCAGCATATGTGATGAAAAACTTGATGTGTCTGCTATTGTGAAAAGGGTCTATTTTTGAGATTCTCAGAGGCTGGTGTGTCATTTGAGCTTTCCAAAGACTTTTAGAAGCAGCATGCACCTATACATCTTAAATAATGGATGCCGCACGTGTCCCTGAAAATATAACGTTTGTTCTCTGTTAAGCACGTACCCTTACACCTATCAGAGACTTTAAATCTGTTCCAATATGTATGGGTGTTTGGCTCGCCTGTACCACATGGATGTCTTGTGTTCACAGAGGTCAGAATGGGGGGAGGATAGGTTGGGACGGAGTTGAGAAATGGTTGTGAGCCACTGTGTGTGCTAGGACCGGACCTTGGTCTGCTGCAAGACCAACGAGCGTTCTTAACCAATGAACCCCACCTCCAGCGCTATAATAGGTGTTTCTACACAGTTTATCCAGTTATAGTTATTTTTATGCTAAACAGTGTTCCTTTGATTCCTCTCTTTCACATGAGTTCAACAATTTGTTTCTTAACTGAAGACACTGTTTTTAAATACAATATATTCTGATCATGGTTTTTATTCCCCTAACTCCTTCCAGATCCTCTTCGCCTCCCCCATCCACCCATTTCTGTTGTAGTAAATTTAAAAAAGAATGTTGGGCTGTATACTGTTTATCAATATTTTCCCTATGATTTTCACAGTGGTATTATCTAACACGATATCACAAATAATAAGATGCAGACACCTTTTAGATTTTATAATTGCCCTATTTTACTTGGGATGGGTAGATATTTCCACCTACACTGTCTGAATCACCTTACCATCCATCTCCCAGCCTCCATCCAATGCCATCCTCCTTAACCATCCTGTCCTCCATCCATAATCTTATAAATGCTAGCTTTTATTCTTCATCTTGGCCTTTTCACACCACTGAAGTCCTACCTCCTGACCCCAAGTGGTTTCTTCTGCAAGCCTACACATCAAGGCATCCTCCTTCTTCTCTCCCTGCCCATCTGTCTCCCATGATTCTATCTTGAACACAAAAGCCCCGGGAACCTTAGGCACACCTATCCCAATCTGCCTTGCCCAGGTTATATGGTGTTTTATCAACCAATCAGGTATGTATGTCTAAGGCAGGTTTACAAACAAGGAATGGTGTAACCAGATCTTGAGGGCCACTGACACACATCAGACCGACCTCTACCACAGCTCCATGTCTTCTTTGTCTCTTTCTTTAGAAAACAAACAAGCAAAAGGAAAAGGAGAAATAAAACAGAACAGGAAAAAAGAAAAAGCACAAGACACACACACACCATGAAAAACACAAAATCAGAGACCATAATATATAAGCAAAAGACCAGTCTTCCTTCTTAATTTTGACATGAATTTGCAGCACACATAAGCATCTCACCCTAAAGGACTCTAAAGTCCTTTCTGCAATGAGAAGAACCTACAGGGATCACTCACACATGTCCAGACATGGAGCAACAATGCCCCCCTTTAATTTCCAGCCTTTTCCCATTCACAGGACAACCGATGTTCCCTCTACTTTGAAAGAGGTGTGCTGAAACTCACATCCTTTTCACAAGTCCTATAGATCTGTGTGAGTAGTTTCCTTTAGGCAACACTAGTCTGTTCCTGAAACCGCGTGCCAACATCTGAACATAGGGTGCATTTCTTTTCAGAAATGCTTTCACATCCAATACACTAGTAATCATGCTAATTCTGCTTGGATGTTGCACAGTCTACCTTTTTTTTTTAATGTATCGCTTACACTTCATCTGGGCAACCTTTATTCATTCATTTATTTCTTTATTTTTGCCAAGAAGATTTTAATAAATTTCTCCTTGTCCACCCTGGTCGTGATAAGTGAGTCTCAAGAAAAGCATTTGGTTACAAGAGGGAAAATTTTTAATTCATCTGGTTGCAACACGTGAGGAGCTTCCTTTCCCCTCAGCTGAGAGCACAGAGCCCTTCAATTAGTCATATGGCAATGACTGGCTCTGACTCCCCTCCTCACTCTTCTGATCTGGCTTCTCACATCACTATTCCAGGCTGAGCACTCTCCCACCTCCAGGACCTTCCCTCACTTGTTTCCTCTGTCCTCAACACATGATCACCAGGAACCTGTGGGCTCTCTTCCAAGTTTTGCTTATAAGGAAGGATCACATTAATTTCTTCCTGCTGCAACTCCCTTATGATTTAACCTGCTTTGATTTTAATGTAATCTTCAGATATTAGCAAATGATACCATTTTTATGACAGGTAGTTTGTGTCTTATTCTAGTATAATGCAAATATCCTAAGACTATGGGGGGAGAGAGAGAAAGAGAGAGAGAAAGACAGAGAGAGATCTTTTGTTGTCTGCTGTATCTTTAACATCTATAAGAGGGCTTAACTCCAAATGGCCATTTAAAACATTTACCAGAACCTTGCCCAAATTAAATGTTATATAACTATACACATGATGTGTATTATATTAATGTACAATGGGTGAGCAGAATGAGACATTGTAAGGTGTTTGGGTTATAGAACAACCCCAAATATGTTAACATCATATACTAGAAAGGTGCTATGTGTGTAATAAACAGAAATGCTTTCTGGACTAGAGTGAAGATGAGGCAAATGTTTTACTGACAGGTGTCCAATGTTATATTCTCTGATTGAAGGATCAGAATTGCATTGGGGATACCCAGCAGACTTGGGAAATAACAGTTTAAACACTGATGATGATGTTAGAGATGTTTTGAGTGTAAGCTGGAAGCTTTCATCAGTATTTCGATAATACAATAAAGACACTTAAGAAAGTCACACTGCTTGCCGTCTTCACAGAGTTTCTGACCTCCTGCTCACAGGAGCAGCAAAGAAGAAGGGTCAGCATCAGGAACTCGGTCACTGACTGCAGGGACCAGTAGTACAGTATGACTCACGACATTAGGAACAAACACCACAAACAGTGGCCAAGGTCAGAGGAAAGCATGGGGACAGAAAATAAATCTGTAGAAAGAATTGATTCCTGCTTTAAGTTTCCTATAAAGACTTCTCTAAATGCCCGTCATCATGAGGAAAATATAATCTGAATCTCAAAACAAAACAAAAGACCCATATGTGTGCTAGACATATTCACCTGAACCGTTCTCCCAAATGGATACCCACAATTCACTGTGGGTAACATAGCAATCCAAGTGTGTTTACTGACTGATTTTGTCAACATTTCACTTTTATGTTATAATAATTAAACTCTCACTAATTACGTCTTATGACTGTTTGATCTACAGTAACTATGCTAAAAACCCACCGATTTACCCCTATTTGTTGAAAGAGGTATTTAATTTCTCAATCTGCTTTTCACACGAGGCATATTGCTGTCTGCCAATTAGACTATTGTGCCAGTCAGTAAAAGGAAGCAAAGTAAAAAGGATAATTTTCTCTTCATGGTTTTTCCAACTGAAATATCAAAACAAACATGCTACAATCTAAAGGCAAGAGAGAGAGAGAGAGGTTAATTTTCTATGTATGTCATCAATGACAACACTGAAGGGCAATGATCAATTAGTATCAGGCGTCTTGAATGAGAAACGGCCTCCATATGCTCATTACTTCAATTGTTTTGATCCCCAGTGGGTGATCCTGTTTTGAGCAGTTATGGAGTGTTTAGGAGGTGAAGCTTTGCTGGAGTGAGCATTTACTGAGTGGAGAGCCTGCGGGGGCTGTTGGGGGAGGGGAGCTGGGAGGTGGGGATTCCAACATATCCTATTCCTTTTGCTGCATGATTATGACACATTATCGGCCAGCTCCCTGCTTCTTCTTCCAAGCCTGAGTATTGTCAAGCCTCCCTCATCATGGTGGAGTCAAGCCCTCTGGAGTTGTGAACTAAAATAAAGCCTTTCTCCTCTAAGTTACTTCTTGCCAGGCTACTTTATCACGGCAACGTTAAAGCAATCAACACAGGTGTTAAGTACAATTCATCATGATAGAATACTTTCCGTGTGTGATTTTTTCCCCCGTGGAGCCGAGACAACAGATTCAATTCCAGTTTGAGGCCCTTGCTGCTTGTAAGACATGGGAAAAGCAATTGAGAGTCTCTCTAGTGAAACAGTGCCAAGTCATGGTTATAATAAATAAGACATCAAGCATCATTTACCTAGTAAATATAAAATAACTAGTTACTATTTCAGTGTGTGCTATTTTCATTTAAATATGACATGATTTGTGGTTTTCAGAACGTTAATGAAAAGCTTAAAAATGACACATTCCAGAAAAAAATGAGAATATTACTTAAGAGTGAATGAGAAGATGCTAAATGTAGGGTACTGCAAAAGCTGAGCACTACGATGTAAGTTAGTGGAAAGAGAGCACTGCGCAGGTAGACGAAACCGAGGGAAGGGAAACAGCAAGCAGATAAACAAAGAAGAGGAATAGAGAGGTATAGTGATGGGGCACGAGGAGGCAGGGACAGAAGAAGGGAAGCAGGCGAGATAAAGAACGGATGAGCTGGCCACTAGCAAAACGAAAAAGCAGTGTGGTTTCAGAACGATTAGTCTTGTTGCATCTTGATATGCCATGTTTGGTTGTTAGTCCCGGGAGGCCAGCCCTTTCCTGAAGGAAAAGAGAGGGAAAGTGGAGGGGGTATGCTGAAAGGGGAAACTGTGGTCGGGATATAATAAATGAGAGAAGAATATTTTTTAAAATTGAAAGAAAGTTCAGAGAAAGAAGGCGAAGAAAATTTGACATAATAGTAATTGAAAAACAGTGACAGGAGTAACCATTTGGTGTATGTTGAAAATTTTTGAAAAGTGTTATTATGAGGCAGAAAGCTGGACTGCACACATGTAGTCAGTGGGCAGCTTGGTCCTCACGTGGGTCTCCTGGTAGGAGTTGCAGGGGCTGTTTCTGAAGTGGACTCTGCTGCCTGCATTTTTTTTTAAATCATATCTGCCAGGGCTGCCTTGCCCGGCCTCAGTGGAAAAGGAGGTGCTCAGCCCTGATGCTTGAAGTGCTGGGTTGGTTGTTGGTGGTGCCCCTTTCCTACTGAGGAGTAGGGAAAGGGAGAATAGAGGAAAGAAAAACGTAGGGTAAGACCAGGAGGAGAGGAAGGAGAAGACTACAATCAGGCTGTAAAGCAAATTTTAAAAAAATTAGAAACTTGTACAACCGCTTTGGAAATCAGTCTGGAGCTTTTTCAGACAATTAGGAATAGTGCTAGCTCAAGACCCTGCTATAGCACTCCTAGGCATAGATCTGAAATATGCTAAACTATACAGCAAGGACATTTGCTCAGCCATCTTCAAAGCAGCTTTATTTGTAATAGCCAGAATCTGGAAGCAACCGGGAAGTCCCTCAGTTGAGGAATGGATACAGAAATTGTGGTACATCTACACAATGGAATACTATTCAGCAATTAAAAACAAGGAAATCATGAAATTTGCAGGCAAAGGGTGGGAACTAAAAAAGATTATCCTGGGTGAGGTAACCCAGAAGCAGAAAGACACACATGGTATATGCTCACTTATAAGGCGATATAAGACATATAACATAGGATAAACATACTAAAATCTATACTCCTAAAGAAGCTAAACAAGGAAGATGCCCAGTTTTCATTCAGAAGGGCAAATGTGATAGATATCAGAAGCAGGAGAAGACAGGGAACAGGACAGGAGCCTACCACAGACAGCCTCTGAAAGACTCTACTGGTTGAAGTGTTAAAGCTGAGGTTGAGACTCATAGCCAAACTTTGGGCAGAAAGCATGGAAGCTTTCGAAAGAAGGGGGGTGGGGATAGAAAGTTCTGGAGGGGACACAAGCTCTAAAAGGAGACCAAGAGAGCCAAAAAACCTGAGCCCTGGAGGCCCTGCAGAGACTGATACTCTAACCAAGGACCATGCATGTAGAGGACCTAAAACCCCTGCTCAGATGTAGTCCATAGACTCAGTCTCCAAGTGGGTTCCCTAGTAAGGGGAGCAGGGGCTGTCTCTGGCATGAAATGCGTGCTAGCTAGAATAAGAAAAGAAATTAGATCACTCTGAGCAGCTGAGCTACAGTAGCTGAGCTACCCTCCAATTTAAGTCAGTGGTACTACCTTTATTTCTTTCTCATGATGCAGCATAGCAAATGCTTCCCATCTAAAGAAATGATGGTGCTTCAGGCTCAGGAGGCTCTAGAGCAGTGGTTTTCTACCTGCGGGTTGCGAACACTTTGTGGGTCTAATTACCATTTCATGGGGGTCATTAGATATTCTGCATATCAGATATTTACAGTCTGATTCAAATCAGTAGCAAAGTTACAGTTATAAAGTAACAACAAAAATAACTTATTGGTTGGGGGGGTCAAGACACTCTGAGGAATTAGAGGAAAGAGTAACCACATTGGGAAGGTTGAGAATCACTGTTGTAGAAGGAGGTGAAACACTCCATTCTGGGAAGCTCATGAAGAGTTCAAAATGGAGGCTCAGTAAGACTCAGGAAGGAAACAGCTCCAAAGCTCTGGCAATCCCTAAAACGGATGAGGTCTTCTAAGATCCTTCTTCTCCAAGAATATATAAGCCACAAGGTCTACTGAGGGGACTCAGATCAGCCAAGTTGCCTGCCGTGGCAGAGATCAGCAGAATGACCTGGAAGAGATTCTCTGTGGCATGCCTACAAGTCACATAGCAAGCTCCAGGGTTCCAGCTTTTGTGAAATGTTGTCTAGGCTAGAGCATGGTTTCAGGGATACTGTTGCTTTTGAGTCATCCCCACTCATGTAAGCACGTCTTCCGAAGAACAGCATCATATAAGACAGGTCTATATTAGCAAGCAGAGGAAGGAGAGAACCTTTTCCTAGTGAATCACTTACTATCAGGCAGACTGAATCACCAGCTGAAATTATATCTAACTGTGATGCGTGGCCTTCCTAGTTGCTACTGTGGGAGAGATTTGAGGACTGCAAAAGGCCTTTGTGCACTGTAGCAAGTGCAGTGCATTATTCCTGCTCACAGTTTATTTACTATCCACTGACAGTCTAACATTCTGGCAAATGGCTCAATGCTTCAATAGTTCTTCAGAGAAAAACTGAATATTTAGTAAACATACTGCTTATTACATGATAAATAACAAAGGTTCTGATTTTGTTTATTTATTCCAAAAGATCACACTTAGCAACAGATATGAT
>CM053756.1:47240183-47252365 GCA_028658305.1 Pachyuromys duprasi
TTCCCTGAATAGGGTCTTCAGCCCTACACCAAGTTATCATGGGCCCCATCCGTGTGGGGGTTCCAGTCCACATCCACACATGGTCCTTGATTGTAGACACAATTTAAAAAGCCAGCAATACACATCCCGTACTCCTTTAAAGCCCAATTGAGACAATCACCAAAGGACCTAGGAGTCAGAATGCCTAGGAAGGGGGAGTGCATATCAGGAGAAAATGGTAGATTAATTCCTGAGCATTTGTGTGAAGGAGCCCTTCATCATCCTCTTCCATCAGTGTGCCCTAAAGCAAAGAAAGTCCCTCTTCCTCACACCTACTTCCTTCAGGACCTCTATTTATATTTTCTTTTCTGAGAGGTTTCACCTGTTCTGTCTTCCAGTTTTTATCATCGGCCAGCATGCTCTAACTGAAGTCCTAGATTTTGTATCCAAATAACGGTAATTTCTCAGTGCCTTGAGGTAGAGACAGCTTTGACAGCTCTCTCTTATTGTTAAGGGGGTGTGGCCCAAGCCTCCTAACTAAAACCTACTAAAATGCATTCTACCCCATTGTGCTGGGTCCCAGTTTCCATTCTATTGTCTTAAAAAATATCCTGGCAAAAACCAAACAAAGGGCCAAAGGGTTTATTTTAGCTAACAATTTCTGGTCAGATTCTATCATTTTAAGGATGTCAAAGAATCAGGATTGAATTAGCTATTTGTATCACATCTTTACATCCATAGTCAAGAACAGAAGAACAGAAGAAGAAGGAATACATACACGTCTACAGCTTAGCTAAATTTTCTTTTACATACACACATATACATTCATAAAAATAAATAAATATACATTCAAAATATCAATCTAGGACCTAAAATCAGGAAATGGCAGTCCTCAGTTTAAGGCTGGGTTTTCATACATAAAGTAATACAATCAAGACATTCCCCAGGGACGTGGACCCAGGCTACCTCAGTCTGAACAATTCTTTATTGGGAGTCTTTTTCCAATGTGTCAATTTGACAATTAAAACTAAAAACTGTCACACACGAGAACGGATTCTGTTCCCAGGACACCGAGCCTTTAAAAAAGTGGAGCCGAAGAGACTCTCATATTGGAGCCTAATCCCACTTCATAGCTATTCTTACAAATAGATTATAACAGAGAGATACAGACATGCACAGAGAGATTGTAACGTTCAGGGATGGGCAGTAGAAAAGGTAGAAGAGGGCGGTGTACTCTAAGCCAAAGAGGGGAGGCCTCAGAGAAAGCCAACCATGCCACGTGCTGATTGTACATAATTCTGCTCTCCACAACTAGAAAAAAAATAAAATAACTTTCTACTGTATAAGCCACTGTCTGTAACATTAGTGGTTTTTTGTTTATTAATTCTCCCTCTGCCCTGTATCAAGGCAGTAACTTCATGGTAAGGTGGCAAAATCTGCTTTCTTTTTCAATCTACCACTAAGAATCTTGATTAACAGTGGGAATAAAAAATGTTTTAGACAGTAGCACACCCATTGTTCTCCTAGGACTAACAACACACACACACACACACACACACTCACAGACATACCATTCCAACTTATATTAGTATCTAAATCACATATCATTCCTGCTTATTCTCCTAGATTTGATGAAGTACACTGCTTTGTTTCCCAGAGCTTGATACTCAGGCAAATGTTAACTAAATATGCATTTTTGTAGAGACTCTCTCAGGCAGATTAGAGAACAGTTGAATGTATACGTAGTGGATCCACAGAGTAAAAGAGGAGAAAATAATGGCCAAGGACAGGACCTTATTTAATTGTAATATGTCTGAGTTGTTAATTATGATATATGGCTATTTAGAGAATTACAAACAAAAATGGGCTGCTCTCCAAATCGGTGAGGAGGTACAGGCAGAGTGTTTAGGAAAAAATGCCACAGAAAGCTAATGGCCAGATACTCGGGAAGGGTCAATGCAAAGAACGCTGAGAGCAATAAAGCCATAAGTACAGTGGATCAATAACCCTACTTACTGAGATGCTAGAGAATTGCAGAATTTGTCTAACATGGGAGCCACCGAAGGCTTTAGGAAATGAAGTTTCACTAGGGTTGTGAGAAAAACCAAATTGTAGAGCTTAAGAGGATTTGTAAATTGTTAAGATAAACACACTGGCTGAACGGGGACCCAGCTAAGAAGGGTTAGGCTATCATGTGATGCCCGAGTCTTGGATGATTCTAAGACAAGGAAGGTCACAATTAAGTTTTGTTCCTTCGTGAGATTTTGGTGTCTTAAAAAAAACAGTTATGTTATGTAAACATGTTTTTGTTTTTAATCCCAGGTGTGGAATATGGGGTTGCTTCTGACTGTTGCCTGAGTGCTTTGGCTTGGACGTGATTCTGGGGACCCTAGAGAGGGTACAAAAAGATCAGATCCCCAAGAGAGGAGGTACGGCTGTTCCTCCTGCTGGTTCCTACTCCTGCTGTTGCTTGTTTGTCAAGTGGTCATGAGAAAAGAGACAAGAAGAAGTTGGAGATATCCTGGGAAGATGAACAGTGGACTTGCCTCAACGAACTCAGCATTCCTACTCAGCAAGAAGAAAACTAAATAGATATCAATGCCTTCTTGCCCCACTAACCTTCTGTCTCTCCTACCTGGTGTTGGAAGGGATTGAGGCGGAGAAGGGTGGTAGATATAAGAACCAAATAGATTAAAATATACTCCAATGTTGTTTTATTCAATCTATATTATAATAAAATGATTTATCTTTTTACATGACCAAGGTGTGGCTATTCAATAATATCAAGTTTTCTCATCTCAGAACCACAACTGTCCATCATTATTAACCATACCATACAGATGGAACACTGAGGTAGACTTTCACTTCCCTGACTCAACAGAGCAGAGAGAATTCCTGAAATACTGGCAACAGGCTTCCTGTTCTCCAAAATCTGAGGAATGGCGTGTGTAAATGCTTGTGTGAGCAGTTAGAATGTGTCCTGAGTACTGTCAGGGACTCTTCTGTCCATCAGAACCCAATTTTCTATTCTGTTTGTTTTTATATTTGTCTCCCAGCCCATGCATGTTGACAATAAGAGAGCTGGTTACTGCAGTATTCAGAAGGCACTGAAGTATAAGCTTAGAGTAGAAAAATAGTGAAGATTATATGCATGAAATTCATTCCTAGGAAAATGTTATAGAAACAAACAAACAAAAACCCATGTGTTTTCAAATTCTAAAACTCTACATTGAGGATAGAAGCACACACACAATTCCTCACCATCAGAAAAGGACAGATGAAAAATCAAGCCTGGCCATCAATTCACATATACCATATAACACGAGTTGAAAGCTAATTATACTCTACTTGCCGTATTAGCTAAGTAAATTTACAGTGTTTGACCTCATGGATTGATAACTGCTTCACTTCATATATGATATTGAGACTTGCCAAGACATAAAGTCATAAAATAGATTAAGTGACCATTGTGGAATAACTAAAAAATCAATTTCCAATGCATCTAACATTTATTCCATAGAGAGGATGAGAAATTTTAAGAAATTCAGCTCGTACCAAGCCTGGAACCTTCATCCCTAATGCCTAGCTTTCATGATGCTGGAAGATGCTCTGTACCTTCATGCTACAGAACAAGAAAACTAATCATCAGTCTGACCCAACTGTGAATCCTGTGAACTACAGTGACTAGCTTTCCAAAGAGGCCCAGTGGTTCAAAAATGGCACAAATGTTATAAGAGAGCCAACCACTTTGTAATTGCATTTAAAGCCTGCTCCAGAAGATAGAACTCATGCCTGATTCCATTAACTTGGTCAAGCCTCTAGTGGCTGGTTAGGTCATTGCCCTAGGGGAAAACCTTGTGCAATTATTCCACCAAATGAACATAGTAGCAAACAATCCACCCAATTTTTTATCTTTATACCCCTAGGCCAGTGCATATCACAAATCTCACCAAGGCAGCTATTTCTTACAGTAGACAGTAATTGCTACAGAGAACCACAGTTGGTAAACATTCAGAGAACTACAGACTGTGGAATGATGAGTTCCAAATGGGACAACTATATCATACCTCCTGCTCCTAAGAGTAAGAATAATTGAAAAAAAAAGAGGGAGCAGAAAAATTTTAAGAGCCAGAAGTAAAGGATGACAGCAGCAAAGCAGTCTTTGTTGATCACAATGGTACTTTTCATGCATGAACTCATATGAGCAGAGGCTGCATGTAGAAGACTTGTAGAAGATCAAGCCAGCCCAAATCCAGAATGACTGAGTGGGTGGGTGGGTGGGTGGGGACTCATGAAACACCATCCCTAGTTGAGAAGCTATTTGCAGCTGATGTGTGCTAGGACAGACAGTCAATTTTTTTCAGGGATAGAGAATCAATTTTCTTCAGGGTGTAGCTCTGTAGTCCAGTAGATGGTCCTACATCTAGTTATATACAGAGAGCAGCAAGTGGACTCAGTTGGTTAAAAACCAACCAACAAACAAAATAGCAGAGTACATGAAGTAAGTAGAAAAAGTGTTAGGAAAGGGACAATGGAGGCCTTGAAGGGGAAGGAGAGTGGATTAAATTGTATCTAAACACACACACAGATAAATATATATACATTTAACATATAGAATACATTTACTATAATGAATATATTGAATACTATATGTACACATATATAATATGTATATATGTACATAATATACGTGTGTGTATAAATATACATATGTTATATATATTTATTATATAATAAATATATTTGTTATATAATATAAACATATATACGTAAATATATATGTATATATACAACATATATGTATATTTATGTATATATATTTATATACATGTATATATTATGCAATTCTAAATATTCTCAAAAATAATTCTCAACAAATTTCTCAATAATAAAGGCTCAAAATTTAAATAAATATTAACATAAGTTCTTTAAAAATTTAATACATTTTAGAACTATTTATGATATTTCATAAATATTGGGATAGTCTATTTAGAAAAAAATATTAAATAAATGGTACTTATTTGGGTTCCATTTTACTTATGCTAAAATAAGAAAAATATATAAAAATTAATATATTGAATGTTCAGAAAATTTATCAATTTTATTTACTTATTTACCTGTCTTTTGATAAATTAATAATAAATTAATTAATAAAAGTTGATAAATTGTTCTCCTTCAACCTTATCTGAAACTCTTCCTGCATATAAATCTGTAGTCAGCTATTGTAATAGATTTATTTACCTAATAATAAAGGGCAAAAGTAATCTTTGAATTTAATTTTTTCTCTTATTCTTCTATGATTTCACTGTTGCCTTGCTTGACCCTTGACCTTACATCTATACATAGACCCCTGGATAAACATTTCCTCTATGTACCCATATCACATGGTCAGTGAAATGCTTTTCTGTGTGTTTTCCCTCACTACTGATGCCATACATAGGTAATACATGAATCTGCATGGAAATTTGAGCAAAAAAATAAAATAAAATAAGATAAGAGATCCTGCTTTAGTCACATAAAACTCAGAAAAAACAAAGGGGTTGAATTGAGTGAGGAATCGAAGGCGTGAACTGCCTGGCTGGAAGCACAGTGAGGGATGAGAATTTTCCTGGAGCGTAAACACTGAGGGGACACTGAGGCACACACACAGCTGCATACATTCTGCAAAACACTGTCAAACTACTGCAGAACCCGAGGACCTGCATTCTTCCCTGAAAAACCAGGTGAGTCTCTTCCTAAAGCCGATTCGCTCACCCCTAGGAGTGAGCCAGAAGGCTGTCCCCACAGGGGGGAGCCGACCTGAAGCCTTTAAGTGTTAGCCTTGCCACTGCCCAGCAGAAAAAGGTGCAAGATTCCACTCTTCCTTCTCAAGGATTGAACTACACGATAACCCACAGTGGCCACATAATCTTGCAGAGACTGAACAAGTCCGTTGAGGAAGGAGCAGAGCTTAGGAGTGAAATCCACTGATAGCGTTATGATTTAAACACGGGTGGCTTCATCTGATTACACGAATTACCTTGCTAAAATGCATATTTTGCGAATGCCTGCTCTATGTGACTGTTGAATATGAATAAGAATAGGATGTCTTATGAAATAAATATGGGGACACTGATTTGTTACTGAGAGTGCAATTAGAATGTGTTCCTACAATATACTTAAATGTCTCCTAAATTGTATTTTTTTTAAATTCCAAGCAGCTGTTTACTTATTACTACTTTAAAAAATTCATTATTTTTGCTTGGGTATTTAAATTTTCCATTAAAGGGAAAGTGTGAACATTTAATTTAGATGTGCTTGACATAAACAGAGTGCTAATTAGCGGGACCACTCCAGGGTGAATCTTCTGATTTTATGAATAAACATTATAGATTGTTCTGTAATCCCAAAAGATATTCACCTCCGCAAACACTGAGGGCCAAGGGTAACGCAATGCGTGAACAGCTTGAACACATTTTTGAGAATATCAAACTAACTCATTTATCTTCAGGCATGTCAGTTTAGCTAAGTGGAATACAAAAGAATTTCACACTCCTAAGTTACTACTGAGAACAACCAGATAACAAGCCAAGAGGGAAGAGGTTGCTACAGAGTGTGTGCTTCCTCTGTGCTCAATAAACATTGAGCCAAAGCAACTGGAAGTTATAGGAAGAAACATATACTTAGGGAGTAAAATCCCCAAGAGGAAATTTGACGATTTTTCCTCTTTCACTAGCACACATGCGTGTACGTGTCACATACATAAATACATGCATTATATACTAACATACCATACATACACATTTTCACATAATTCTCACCATGTGGTATTTAAAACAGATCACTTTCATACTCAAAACCAGCACAAACATATTTAGGTCACTGTAGACCTAATGTAATGAATCTTCTGAAAGATACTGAGGTGATTTTTTTTTCTTTATTTTAAGTAAATTAATTTGCTTCTGTGGGATGACTTAAGAAGTCAATTACCAAGACTTTGACATTTTTCCTTTCCCAAACAAGACCAGGAGGAATCTAATAAAGCAATGTACAGTGGTGGCCCTTGCCCTTAAACCACTTCTGACTTTTCCTATTGTTCCTTTTACAGATTTTTGACTCTTGCTGTGCCTCGTGTTGCTGGCTTCATTAGAGACTACTATTTGTGTTCATTCAAAGGTATTAGTACAATTGAATATTTTCAAAACAATTTAGCACTTCCTCAGTAAGTATTCAAATGGAGATCTTAGGTTGGACTTTCTACATACTGCCATGTTTATAGAGAATCAAATATATCTACAACCCCTTTTGGAAGCCCGTCCACTTAAGTTCCTACAAAGAGCTTCCAACCTCTGGAAATAACTACAAATCGATATCCGTTCCTGGGAAAGAGGCCTCTTCCAACGACAGAGCTCAGAGCAAAGCAGACTTACCGTCATCATACTGGCCCCAGCTGACTGCCAAGACGGAGGCGATGAGAATCCCCCGCGGTAAGCACTTCCAGAGAGCCGACTGTGGGGACATCTTCCGTCAAATTTCACCGAAGGCTGATCTGAAATAACAGGAAGCAGGAAAGCACATTTAACGTGTTCGTTATCAGCTAGAGGGAAACAAAAGTGCCAGGGCACGGAGAAGCAGTAACCACTCCATGGTTAACTGCCTGCGCCCAGTTTCAAGAGGCACAAATAGCTAACACATTGGAACCCTTTGCCGACAGGAATTTGCACGGAAGTGCTCTGGACTGTCAAGCAAGATGGTAGGAAAGTCAGCACGCTGGTACCATTAAGAGCGTGCTATCTCGAACACTGCATTTGCTAAATGAAATTCTAACTAGTCTAACCTAGTAAATATGCTTTTCATGGTGTGATTCAACAGTACAGTGTTTTTCTCTAAGACGGCTTATCAATTATTCCTTTTTTACATGAGAATGTCAATGAAAATGAACCCTTAGGAATTAACTGTGGAAAACAATCATGAAAGGCCAAGTTCTTTCTGTATAGTAATGTCTTAATTATGCCAAGAACCAAGGAAATTAAAGAAAAAAAAAAAGAACCTATTTTTGTTACATTGTCTCTCTAAGCATTTAGGTGCATTTTAATTCCAATGTTTTGTTTTCCAATACTTCAGCAGGTTTGCCAGAAAACGAATAAAATTTTTGAGAGATCAGAAGTCAGCTGACATACCAAAAAGGTGTGTGTTTTTTTTTTAAAAGAAATGTGTGCCAAATTTCCTTATGAATCGAGAAAATTATCTACACGGAATTACAAGAAATAAAACTGAAAATAGATGTGGCAAATGGGAATTTTAACTCAGCTTTGTGGATTCACAGGTTTTAGACTACCAAGGACAGGAAACAGAGGGTCTCAGTGAGTTATCCTATGGGGAAAACCAGACTGGGTAGGTTGTGGTTATCTAGGATCATGGGCAGGCTTGTCTAATGATACTGGCTGGTGCTCACCCTGTCAGGAAGTCTACTGTGTGGGGACTTTTGCCAGCCTTGTCAGATCCAGGACCTCATGTGATGACACACAGTCTGGATGGTCTTTTAGTACTCATGACTGATGCTTCCCACAGGTCAGATGAGGTATAATGTATGATGTCCTGAAATGCTCACTGTGCCTAGAATTATCTTCAGCAGGCCAGCTTAGACAGACCTAATCAAGGGCACATAATTTTGTGCTATTCGACAGTGTCCATGTTTCATTTACATGTGTCTTGTAGTACTGATTTTTACCATACTGTATAACATAGAACTTATTGAAATGAGTTAAAGAAGAAGCATCAGAATGTTCTTATAGTACGTAGAATGCTACACTGGATCAGAGACATTTTTATATGGAATCTACTCCTTTTCTTCTTTTTATTTTCTCTTACAGGATATAGGAACTTCACTTTACCTGGAAAAATATATATATATATAATTCTAGGCTGTGCTACATAAGAATGAGATAAAAGAAAATGACTTTTATTTTAATCCAAGTCCTCCAACTAGTTACACAGTTCTGAAGAAACTAAATAGAAGCTGTCACTTTGTTCAAAATTAAATGGAAACAATATACTTCCTATATTATTGCTCTAAGCGCTGAACTATTAGGCAAACAAAATTGCATGTTCAGGATGGCAGCTCACTTGGCATGGCAACCATCATGTCAGCTATGAACCTTTGGCAATTAGCATCTGGACCTGTCCAAGTGTGGCTTATCTCTTTATTCCATGTCTTTTCTGAAATGTGTTACTGTTGTCTTCCTCACTCCCTGAAGAGAAGGCCAGGCTCAGTCCAGGTCTTTGCTACAAACCCCGCCTTGCAGGAAGGTACAAAGGAATGAGAAGTCCGTGGAGTTTGAACACAAATCTTATGGTCACTCCATCACTGAGAAGCTTGGATAATTTCCCAGAGGGGGAAACATGCCTCAGCTTCAAGTGACACACAAATCTCAAGTGGCACTTTCATACTGCCAAACTCTAGAGCCATTCTGCCTGTTTCTTGGTGTTCTATAGCTTCCCTGTGGTGTTGGATCATAATAATTTTAACACTTTCTTTTCAAACTAGACAACATTACAAAGAAAACAAGCAAAACCTATGTTAATGATTAAAAACAAAAGAGGGCTAGGCATGACATCAAAAGCTGAGCACTTGTATAGCATGACCAAAGACCTGGGTTCCATCTCTAGGACTGAAAAAAGATAAAGGAATAAACAAAAATTCAGAACTAATAAGTGAGAAGATATTGCAGAAAGACACAGTTGCCTTCTCTTGTGGACTATGCGCCTGCCCATGCGACTTCTCTCTTCCTTGGTTACCTCTGAGTTTGTTGCTCTTCAGGTTAATATTATTTTATTTTATTTCACTTAAAAGCTTTCAAGATGAATACGACCTTACAGGTCACCACTTTAAAATTATCCCTGCCACTAGTCCTGTTCTGATTCCAGAAATATCAGTCTTCAATATGAGACCCTATACAGGCTTATTACAGGGTCTCTTATACTTCAGAAAACATCACAATAAAAACATGCATATGGGACAGAGAAGACAGAGAAGATGGAATGCTGTTGGCCTGGAAGGAGAGGAGCATAGGAGAATGCCTGGTTGTTTCTGCTTGGAGAAAATTCAGTATCTCTGTGCTTGTATTATTTATTCTTTGTTTAACTTTCTTATTTGTTTTAACTCCAAACTACTTTTGATGTTTTCAGCATCCAGCAACCTAGAAGAAAGCTACGACCTATCCTATAAACCTGATATCAGGTGTTTTAGTTGTACACTACTTTTTTTTTTACTAGCTATGAGATCTTTGGGATTGCAAACAAAGGAATCAGCATGTTGCCAAGCAAGCGGAGGACAGCTTAAACATCACCTTCAAAGCAGGGCTGTGTGTCTAGCAAACTTGTGCCAGGTCCTCTATGTACAACCTTTTCCAGCAGATCACTCTCCAGATATTACTATGCTTGAGAAATCCAAAGCATGCCCAGAGTTGAAAAGGCATACAGTGAGCTATGAATAACTCCAATCCATTCTCTATTAAGAAGGTAATTTAATTAGCATATTTAACCCTCTGGTTCAGTTCATACTTACTTTGGCATTCATATTCAAACCCTGTCAAAATACTGGGAATAGAAGCACTCACAATTAGGTTTTCAGTCTTACAGATAAGAGGTGGAAGCTTCATGCTTGGTGTTTGATCTTTTCCTGAGGGTTAAAATATCTTAACATAATTATTCTCTAGAGAATAAATCAGTTGTGGATTTTACACCAATTGCTTTTCCCTACAGAATTAAAAGAAAGCATTTGCATTACTCTACCATTCCCGTATTCTCAAAAATTCATTCACCTAGCAAGATCTTACAGAGGGGACACTGAACATCACTTGCTCTTCTAGCAGATAGGAAAATCAAAGGTGAAAATGCAGTATTTTTTTTCTATTTCCCTAGATAGTACCTATTAATAAAATGAATATAAAACTCTATAAACATAATTATTATATATGATGTTTAAAATGTCACAAGTGACATGACATGAAACAGCCAGCATTGTCCAAAAAAATTACAGCATCACATTACCATTAACTACTCATTAACAGATGAAATCAGGCTGTATGAAGCATTGACAATGGAAGGAGAATATTCTACAAGAGCATAGCTCTCTAACAGCCTGGTCCGCAGCTCTCTGAAGGGTGTCCACAGTTCAAGCACAGTCTGCTCATGTCTTAGGACAAGAGGAAGGGTCTCTTCACTTACTACTTTATTTTTCAGCATGAAATCCATGTTGTCCTCGAGGGTAGAGTGGTAGGAAGGACAATAGCAGCAGAGCTAGATATAACCGCAGTGTCTGACAAATACACTTTTGAAAATGTTGACTGTTCTTTAAGCCATTGCTCCTTACCACTATGAAATGCACCAAGGCTTTCTTGAGACACTAAATCTAGAGTGCACCATCCATTGCTAAGGTGACAGGCAATCCTACATCCACTCTCAAGAGGAAGAAGGGGAGCCCCTACAATGTAATGGGAGTCTGAGTACTTCACCAGTCAAATGCTCAGCACTTCTGATTTCTAACCCAGTCTAGAAAGAGCAACGTAAACAGACCATGTTGCTGTTCTGTATTCCCAGGGAGAAGGGTCTGACCCACATGCTAGCATAAAGCAAACCTCCTTTCTTTTTTCTTTTTCCTTTAATCATATTACAACAAGATACCAGTGTCCTAGTCACTCCTCATCTCCTTCTCTGAGAAGAGAAGGAGGCAGGATACCAAACCACCCTGGCACCTTGCAGAATGAAGCACATCCTCTCCCCCTGAGGCCAGAAACTTGATTTTTGATAAAGAAGCCAAAACCATTCAATGGAAAAAAGACAGCATCTTCAACAAATGGTGCTGGTCCAACTGGATATCTGTATGCAGAAAAATGAAAATAGATCCATATTTATCACCTTGCACAAAGCTAAAGTCCAAGTGGATCAAATACCTCAACATAAAACCAGACACACTAAACCGGTTAGAAGAAAAAGTGGGAAAGACCCTAGAACTCATTGGAACAGGCGACTTCTTTCTGAATAGAACACCAACAGCACAGGCTCTAAGATCAACAATCAATAAGTGGGACCTCATGAAGCTGAAAAGCTTCTGTAAAGCAAAGGACACTGTCATCTGAACGAAACGACAGCCAACAGATTGGGAAAGGATCATTACCAATCCCACTTCTGACAGAGGGCTAATATCCAGTATATATAAAGAA
>CM053756.1:47252865-47274268 GCA_028658305.1 Pachyuromys duprasi
AAAAAAAAAAGATCGCTCAGCTAGGAGAAAGAGATTCAAAGGCAGGGAACAGAATTGTAGACAGCCCCTACTCCCATTATTAGGGCACCCACACTGTCTTTGATCCCTCCAAATCAAATCCCTCAATCCTTCCTCCCACTGTTTCATAAAACTCCCTGAATTCAGCCTATTGTTTGGCTGTGGGTCTCTGCATCTGTTTCCATCAGCTGCTGGATCAAGTCTCCCAGAAGACAGTTATGTTAGGCTCCTGTCTGCAAGCATAGCAGAGTGTCCTTAATAGTGTCAGGGGTTGGCACTCTGTCATGGGTATGTCACAGATTGGACAGGTTTGCCATTGCCTCAATCTCTGTTCCATCTTTATCCCACATTTGTTTTAGGCAGGATGAAGTTTGGGTCACAGGTTTCATGGGTGGGTTGGTATCTTCCTTCCTCCACTGGAAGTCCTTCCTGGCTACAGAAGGAGGTGACTTTAGGATCCATATCTCCTGCTGCTAGGAGTCTCAGCCAGGGTCACCCCCACAGATTCTACCTCAACTTCCAAATTGAAAACAAGCATTCTTCTAGTGTGTCCATATTTCACCACTCCTCCTATGAATTTCCTAAACTGACCAGAGAGTCTTCTTCTGGTGTCATTGGAAAACAACAGTATTTGTCTTCATTGTCGCAGGTAACCATTTCCAGTCTTGAGCATAAACAGATGGATCATGCCTTTCTTTAGAATATAACATTTATGAAACAAAGTTCCATAAACACTTCTTTCTAGATTACTTCACTTTTCTCCTCTCTTGTAGGTTTATATATAAATTCACACTCTACTCTGATCATGTAGAAATATTCTCATAGTTTCATGTATTAATGCATGTTTTCACATAATCAATTGTATGGTAACTATGCTACATAATTCCTTTCAAAATACAGGTAAATGATCCTATTTTATTTACATACATTACATATGAATGTGTTAATCTCAGTTTTTTTCATAAATTTGATTAACATGCAAGGAAGAAGCTGTCACATGTCAGTTAATGTGATATAAGGGTGGGAAATAGCCTAATTTTGCACTGGATGTAATGTTGATCTTTCCCTGGCTTTCATGTGCTGGAGATTTCTCAACAAATGAGGTAGTAGGGGTCCTTAGAGAGGAACCTAAGCTGGGGACTGATGTCACCTATACATGCCCTCAAGATAAAGGAGTTGTCTTAAAAACGAGTTATTATGCCAAGATAGATTGCAACTGATAGTTTTCCTTAAGGAAGATTATTTAACCCAAGAAACATAAACTAAAGATAAATAATGAGACTTCTCTCAGGGCTAGTCAATTAACAAAAACCCAACATGTGATTATATTTAAAGTCTGAAAACACATCAGGGTCCTGGCCTGTTTACCATGAACTAACCAGCTCAAAATCACCATGCTTTGTATTGAAGACAAGGCTGTACATGGCTTATTTGTGTAGTTATTCTTCTCATATAGTAGAATAGTGGAACCTGTTGCATTTAACCCAAAACCGAAGCAAAACAATCTTCTGTTGCAATTAATATAGATTTATAATAGGTTTATAATAGATTAAAACTAAGCAGCACTCTTAACAGTAGATTGTGTATCTATTGCAATTAGTTTTTTATTTGCAAATTTGAAACACAGTAAAACACAGAGCTTAGAACATTGAGAAGGACAGATGAATTGGTTATGGATGAGTAAATGAAGAACGGTCATAAGGAGTTACTGGGTACCTGTCCAGATGTTTCACCAAAGATTCAAGTCCTGTGTGATGCCCTGACATACAGCAATAAATAATTTGGGGCTTCTTACTAATAAATAGTGTAAAGACAAGAAGAAGCATTTTTTTTATTCAAAAAGATTTTAGATGTGTTCATTTTACATGTATGAGTGTTTTGCCTGCATTTAAGTAGGTTCACCAAGAGTGTGCTTAGTGCTCACAGAAATATAAAGAGGGCAGTGAGTCTCCTAGAACTGTTGTTATGGATGATTGTGAGCCATCATGTGGGTTCTAGCAACTGAACCGAAACTGTGTATAAGAGTAACACTTGTTACTTACTGATGAGCCATATGGAACATCAATGTTAGTACTAAAATACAGAATAACCATGCTACCATCCACACTTCCAAAGAAGCTAAGTAACAAGGAGAGAACAAGTACAGACCCTTGAATCTTATGGAGATAGAGAAATAAGTTAGACATAGAAAATGGATAGAAGGAAGGTACTGTGTAGGGTACGGTCTGGGGACAGAAACATGAGGTCTGAGGAGGAGGAAGAATGTAGGGAGAGAGTACTGGGAGAGACAACTGAATTGGGAGAGTATCCTGGTACTTGCTAGAAATTCAGGACAATGAAAACTCCAAGGAATCTATTAGGGTGATCCTAGCTAAGACTCCTAACAGTGGGAAAATGGAACTGGAAACAGCCTTCTTTGTAACCAAGCAAGAATGCCAATGGAAGGACTAGGACAACAACACAGCCACAAAACCTTAGACCAACAATTTGTCCTAACTACACAACATGCAGGGGTTAAAGATAGATCAGAATTTGAGGGGTCCACCAATGACTGGCCAAGCTTGAGACCCATGCCATGAGAGAGAGCCCACCTCGGACACTATTAATAATATCCTGTTATACATGCATACAGGAGCCGAAAATAAATGTCATCAGAGAGGTTTCACTCAGCAACTCATGGAAACTGATGCACAGACCCACAGCCAAACATGAAGTGGAGCTTGTGGAATCCTGTGGGAAAGGAAGGGGGGATTAAGGTGGCCAGAGGGGTCAAGGACATCCCAAGAAAACCTACAAAATCAACTAACCTTGGCCCAGAGAGGCCCACAGAGACTGAACTGCCAACCAGCAAGCATGCTTGGGACTGACCTAGGACCTCTGCACACATGCAACAATTGTGCAGTTGGGTCTTCATGCACCAGAGACTGTCTCTGCCTGCCTTGCCTGCCTTTGGATCTCTCTCCCTCTCTGGACTGCCTTGTCTAGGCTCAATGGAAGATGTGCCTATTCTGACTGCAACTTGCTATGCGAAGGCTTTTTGATAGCCATGGTAGGCCTCCCCTTTTCTGAGAAGAAGGGAAGAAAGGTGTATTAAGAAAGGGGAGAGGAGAAGGAGGGACTGGCTGGAGAGGAAGAAGGGGAAGCTGTGATTGGGATGTAAAGCAAATAAGCAATCAGTGAAATGTTTATGCACTGAGTTGCGTGTAGAAATATCTCAAATATGGTTACTAAAATAATAGTCTAATAGATAAAAACAACCAGATAAAAACAGCAGTAAAAAGCATTAAAAGCTTTGTTTTAATGAAATTACTTTAAACTTTATCTTACAACTATGCTAAAGAAACTGATATATGTTTACTTTTAATGGTAGAAAGATTAACCATTTGTCCTAGAAAAATAACTTTTTTTGTATAAAATAACACAAGCCCTTCAGTTATGCTGCAAATCCACAAAAGACACTGATTATTCTTAAAAAGACAATATTTTAATGCAACAACACATTTTATTTGAAAACACTATAATTCTGGTAAGAATAAACCACTTTTGAGTTAAAAATAGAACATCAATCCACTTCTATATCCAACATTCATTATATCTATATTACATGCTGTGGCTGCAAGACACAGAGAGATGGCATTTAAAGTATGTTCAATACTTGAGATCATAAAATACAGTATTGACAAGCTGAAACAAAGTTAACAGTAGTATGAGGAAAAAACAAGCCAGATAGTGGTGGTGCAGGCCTTTAATCCCAGCACTGGAGACGTAGAGGTAGGAAGACAAAGAAAAAGGGGAAGGGGAAAAGGAAGGGAAGGGGAAAGAGAAAGAAAAGGGAAAGAACAAGGAAAAGAAGAAGAGGAATAAAGAAGAAGAAGAAGAGGAGGAGGAGGAGGAGGAGGAGGAGGAAATCACAGGCAAGGAACCTCAGTAGGAGTCTGGATATAACCCTAACTTATCAAGTAGTGTCAAAGCCATTACATTACTCATTGATGAATAAATCATAACACAATACACATAACACTATATATGTATGGATATGTATTTATATACATAAAAGTTATATATATACATATATTATAATTACATATATTTATACATATACACATATAAATACATATATATATATACATATGCATACATGGGAATTTTATTCTGCTTCTATGCAGCCCTGGGTCTTATTTTATCAGCAGATAGTCACTGAATATACCTTTTCAAACCAAATAGAACATTTTAATGTAATTTTCTATTATTTCCATTAGTTGAAGCAAATTCTCTCTGTGTCCATCCCCAACTTCTCTTTGTGTGTGTGTGCATGTGTGTGTATGTGTGTGTGATTTAAAATAATCAATTATTTCTGTAACATTTGCCAATAAGCTGGGGAAGCTAATGAGTCAGCCCTGAGTAATGCATGCTGTATCAGAGACTTTCATCACCTACTGTTGGAGCAAACACTATGATATGGCAAACTCTACAGAAAATATAAAAATTTGCATTAAAATACACATTTGTCATGAAAATATTAAGACTCTTCCCATATTCATTATGAGAAAATAAATCGGGAACACAACTCAAAAATAGTTATCAAATATTAACATGTATGACATATATTAAAATGTATGACATATATTAACACATATGACTTATATTAACACTATGACATATTTTATTGGGCCATTTATTTCCAGAATCAATTAAAATATATCAATTTTCCTCTTCATGTCACTATACACATATTTGTAAGCCCTTTCTAACCTAATATGATTTGTATTTTAAAGTTCTTTCTTTAGAAAATTGTTAAATATAAGTTAAAATAAGCTTGAATATATATATAAATACTAATGTAATGTTTTTAAATAGAGAAAATATGAGATATTGACAAAGAGCTTCTTTTATTCAGAAGAAATTTTCAGGAAAAAAACACAAGAAAATGAGACAAAACACAACGGAAGTTTAAATGATAATCTTTTCCCAATTAATTAGCTCTCATCACCTGTACAAAGTAGGGCTTACCCCATAGGATTACTGCTGAAGTTCAGAGGTTCAGGATTTAATTAGCACTCCTGAAGTATGCTGCCTAACTTCCAAAACTACGAAACTAAAAAATTCCACATTTTTCTCATGATTCAGCAAGATATTTCCCGTAGGTATAAATCATTAAAGAGTATTAACTCCATGCAAATTAATGGCTAGAAACTTCCCTTTTGACTCTTTGAAAGAGCTGGTTAGATCAGAGCCAGCCATTATTCGTGGATGTATGGAGCTTCTGAGAAGACTAAAGACGTGGACGTCATTTCTATGAGGCCCTCGGGAAAGATGAATCAGATATTAGGAATGATTTTGGAGCTGCGGTTTTAATGAGGATGATGATACGCCGAGGGGGAGGTCTGAAAAAGAAGTACGGTTGCCTCCTGCTCCTACCTCCACACGTCTCAAAAATAAATTCCGTCGCTACCTTGTAAACAGAAGACTTTAAAGAGCCAGAGAACTCAGAGGTATTTGAGATAACAGTATGTATTTGGCTTCATTTAGTTTTTAAATTTCTTTTGCATTTCATGTGTAAATGTGGTGTGCAGGTGTGTATATGTTTTTGAATGTCTGGGATCATACTTGTGCCTTTGTGAACATGCATGTAGAGGCTCAAAGTGGCATGGTCACCATCCTCGATGATTATTTTCCTTTATTCACTGAGGCTGGTCTCAGTCAAACCACACAGGGGTTGGGGATCTCAAGTCTCCACTGTCTGAGGCAGGAGTTACAAACAAGCCATCATTATTTCTCCTGGCATTTGCATGGATCTCAGGGGGTCAAACTTTGGTTCCCTTGCTTCTGTGGCAGTCGCCTTAACTGCTGAGCAAGAACAGCCCCATGGTTCCATGCATTCTTCACTACACCCAGCTCAGAGTGACTGAAAGTTTAGGGAGACATTGCCTCTCACAGAACCTAAGAACTAAGCATGGACTCTGCTGAGATTCAACCTCTATTGGCTTTGTCCTTGGAATTCCAATTCCTGGTCTTTATTCTATCTTGCATTAGAAAATAGAATAAGCACCTATTACATAACAGCTAATCACAGTTGAATTATCTTCACTTCGATTTTCATTATACTAGCATAGTGTAAGTATCCCACAAGTGCACACATCTTTCACAGACCATGTCCATCCTCCTGATTCCTTCTTAGTTGTAACAGACTGTGTTGGTGAAAGAGCACCTTGTCTTGTTCAGATCCTGGTGTCAATTGGAAATGTCTCTCCTTACAAACTGCCATGTGACAGCCAGACAGTCTGATATCAGCTTTCCCTGTATTCACTACCCCAGTATCATCATCATGGTCCGTATACCTTGTTTTCATAAGCACAGACTGTGGAAACTTACAACAGGTAACTGTATGTCTGTAAGGTATGGGCCATCTGAATGACAGCATGCTTAACCCCCAGGATGGGTTAGGTAAAAATTTGATGCTGGTAATGTGAAGGCTATCTGTAAAGACGAGATTGGAACCTAAGATGGGATAGGCAGAAATTTCAGTGATACTGTTAGTCATTATCTTCTGAAAGAAGGAAAGAGAGAAAGGAAGAAAAAAGGAAAGAAGGAAGGAAGGAAAGAAAGAAAGAAAAGAAGAAAAAACAGTAGTTGTCAGAACTCAGAACTGCTACGTATGTACTAAGAAGAGTAAAAAATCATATATTACACATGTATTCAGAAATTCCTTCTCGGGAGCACCAAACCGCTCAGTATAAAGTCAGAACACACTTCAGACAGCCCTCAGCATCCTGATTGTCACTTTTGCCCCGAGTGTTAATATATGCTCTAAATTTTGCAGCCCTCAGATTATGTTTAAACATGCTACCAAATCTCCAGATTTCTCTGCTACTGATGTGTGTTTGACCATGCCTTTTCTACACTTTTTTTTGAGGCTTACAGAGGATTCTAGACAATCTTTTAAGCCAGCTCTTGGTAAGAGCTGCTTTTTTGAGCAACCCTGCAATTGATGTAACTTCCCACAGGAGTCCTTATGCTCTCAAAGTATACACACTGCTCTTACAGACACAAATAGGAAAGGAGGGAAATAGAATGATTGTGCCGCACTACATTCCTGTAGGTCTTTTCTGATTCTCAATAAACCTGATTATACGGAAGCTTTCCAGGTGAATATCATGGTTGCCATAGACACTTCCAAGGTTATTGTGTCTATGATCATAACACACATAGTGCAATATTTGGAGAGAGTGTAGCTTTTTAAAGGTAAGCATATCTAAATATGGAAGCAATAAACACTAATATATAACTACTACACATTAAGAAAATGCAATGTATATATTATATAATATGATAAATTCTAATATATATTATATAGAACAATAAACCCTGATGGCATAGAAGCCTTTTTCTGGAAGCATTTTTATACCACTTTACCACTTTTGTTATTTCAAAACCACCCACTATAAAATAAAACCCGTGAAGTAGTTGAAATGTCTAATACGTTGTTGGTATAAACTCAGAAGTTTTCTCTAGAGATTAGTGCATTAAACAGAAATATTTGTATTTAATGATATTGAAAAGGGTTTTGTACAAAAGTGGACATGCAAAGCAGCTGGCAAATGCACTCAGCTACACGAGGCATTGCTAATTAAAGTGGGAAATACTGTTGGCAGAGATAACCCTCTAAAAATCACTTCCCATAGAATTCCACATGAAGCAGACTAATTTTAATCCTCTGAGCTAAGACTGAAATTGTATCATATACTATTTTCCACCCGCCAAATAATACAAGCCTGATGAACGGCATCCAACTGTCATATTAAGCCACTTTAAGTGTGTCTCATCTCTGTAATATTCTTGTAATCTCATTCTGAGTAGAGCGTTCAGTAAGCTACAGTAATTAGAACGGAGTAAGCATCTGGCAATAGTGATTGGCTTATGGAAAAATACAAACAAACAAAAATAACTAATAGGAAAGAGAATGAAAACAGTCTGATAAGGGGAGCTTCCATACACTCTTGCAAAGAAGGCAAATGCTGTTATATACTAAAATGGTTTCTCATTGGTTATTTTCAAAAGATGTTTCTCTGGCGTTAAAATTAAAGCAGTGATTGTTTTCTAATATTGAGCTTGTAAGTGTTCATAATGGCTTTCATTCTGGAATTGTTGCACATGCTCCAAATGGAGATTACGTTTCTAACTTATGTCTGAGAATATGTTATGTTGGCACATGCACAAATTGTCAAGATACACTTAGCCAAATGTGAATAAATGAACAGTAGTGAAGTGAATTAGCATCTTTGTGGATTTTACCTGGTTTTGAAAAGACTTGGTTTTGTATTTGTTTCCTTTGAGGATACTGATGATGAGCTCATGTATTTCTCCAGAACTGAGGCAGTGTGGAGCAAGTTCTACAAGGTGAGGGAGAATACAGAGAAGCCCCTCTAAGAACAGACATGGACAGTCATGAACTTCTAGATGAAGAAGCTTGACATTCTTTAAGAGCGCTTTCCCTTTAGCAAATGACAGGTCACAAGTTTTGAAAACAAATCTGAGGTGTGCTCTTGAATACTTGTGTTTAGATATCTGATCATATCTCATATACAGGACATTAAATACAGTAATCAAACACTTTTTAGATACCTTATTACTTTATTAGAATATATTGGATATAAAGGACTTCACGTTGTTTGCATTTTATGAGAAAAGACAGAAATCCAAGTGTAAAGTTAATGATGCTAACTCTCATTGCTTTGAAGGAGGATAGGATGGTAAAAGGGGAGGCTGGATCCAGGAGAGGCTTCCAGCATTGTGTGTTTGTTCAGGGAAAGCTGAGAAAATGTCAGTTGTACCGGAACTCGAATAAGCCAAATGTATTACAGAGCATTCATAACTGGCACACAGGAATACACTTCTGAAGTCTCTGAGTTTGAACATACAAACTCAGATTTGTGATTGAGACAAGACATTAATACAGGTGAATATGAGGGAGAAAACAGCCGCTGGAAGGAGAAGCCCCTGACACAGGAGCTGGGAGAATGAGGGTGTCAGTAGAACTGGGGTTGCCGAGAGAGAAGCAGGTTTGAAGTAAAATCAAGTTATTGAATGGCTGAAGTGCAGATGCCTATAGGAAGACAGCACTGAGTCTAGAATTGAGGAAAGCTGTCATTCATGAAACATAGAGCTGACAGAACCTACTTGATGAGTAGAAGGGAGACATACATAGGGTATGTAAATCCATAGAGGTCAAAAGGTAAACCCAGCTTAAAAGACTGAGAAGCAAATAGGACAGAGGCAGGACCTGCGCCCCTTACTAGGACACCCACATGGAGACTGAGCTGCCTCTCAGCTATCTCTGAGCAGGGAGACTAGGTCCCTCTTTGATCACCTACCCCTGGCAATGCGGCATTGCCAGGCCACAGAGGAAGAAGGTCCAGGCAGTCTTGATGAGAACTGATAAGCTAGGGGCAGACAGCAGGGCAGGAGAACTTCCCCTTTCAGTGGACTAGGGGAAAGGATTGGGGGGGGGGTTGAAGGAGGGAGGCTGGGACTGGAAGGAAATGAAGGAGGGGTCTACAATCAGGATGTGAAATGAATAAATTGTGAAAAAAGAAATAAATTAATTTTTTTAAAAAAGATTGAGAAGCCAGGAGAGGGAGGGGGGCTGAAGTCAAACGAAGGGTTTGAAGCAGGGATGCTGATCTAATAGATGCCACTGCTAGGCTGAGGCAAAGAGGGACATGAATCCGTTAAAGAAACATAAATCGCTGATTGCTCTAAGGAATGTCATTTAAATGGATAAGTAAAAATGATAATCCAGGCTGAACGAGTACAATAAAATGGGACGTTTAGAGAATTCTCTGTTACTAGATAAGGTAAAGTGAATATTGCCCATGTGGGTAGCAATCGCTAGTTTAGGAGTTAAGCACACCTGCGCATGTGGGGTCCGTGCTAATGACACCTGCTGCCAGTGAGAATGACCTGAGGAAGGTCTAGGTCATCTGGAGTTCAGATGGAACAGAAGTAGGCAGCCTCCCACGGTGAGACCAGAGCCGTGGCTTGGCAGCTACATATCCACAGTGCATTTGCTGTGTGCAGAGAATTGAGTTCGCCACTGGTGGAAGCTGGGGGTAAGAAAGTTATGTTGGGGGTGTGAAGACAAAGTCAGTAAAATTCTTCCCATGGATAAAGCTAAGCCCTTACACAGAATTAGCATGATGAAGTTTATTTCATATGTTTTTTTTCAATTAAATTGAAAAATGAAAAGTTATTTGCCTAAGAAAGACATTACCTTGTGGAGCTCCTGTCCTCTCCCAGTCTTTCTATCTCCCCTTCTTCCATAAGATTCCCTGTGCTCTATCCAAAGTTTGGCTCTGTGTCTCAGCATCTGCTTTAATACCCTCCTGGGTAGAGTCTTTCAGAGGCCCTCTGTGGTAGGCTCCTGTTCTGTTCCCCATCTCCTCCGACTTACAAAGTCTATCCTGTTTGACATGGAGCCAAAAAATTCTGGGCCCAGTGGGGCCTGCAGAGATTGATGAATAAACCAAGGACCATATATGGAGAGGACTTAGACCCCCTGCTCAGATGTAACCCATGGGCAGCTCAATCTCCTTGGGGGTGCCCTAGTAAGGGGAGCAGGGGCAGTCACTGGCGTGAAGTCATTTGCCTGCTTTTTGATCACCTCCCCCTGGCACAGTAGCCTCACTAGCCACAGAGAAGGAGAATCCAGACAGTCCTGATGAGATCTGTAGACTAAGGTCAGATTAGTAGGGAAGGAGGACCTCTCCTATCAGCGGACTAGGGGAGCGACATAGTGGGGAAAGAGGGAAGGAGGGTGGGGCAGGAAGAACATAAGGGAGGGGCTACAGCTGGGATACAAAGTGAATAAACAAACAAATAATAATAATAACAATAATAAAGAAAAAATTTAAAGGCATTACCTAAAAGATGACAAATGTCAAACATATGACTAATGCAAAGAAAGGTTTGTTATAAACTAAACTTAAGGGGACATTGATCTTTTTAAATAGACAGGTAAGCCATCCTTCGTGTTGCACAGTTGGGCTCTGAAGTGTTCACCAGGATGGTCCTGAAGCTGAAATGATG
Organism: Pachyuromys duprasi; assembly: GCA_028658305.1. Taxonomy (NCBI): domain Eukaryota; kingdom Metazoa; phylum Chordata; class Mammalia; order Rodentia; family Muridae; genus Pachyuromys; species Pachyuromys duprasi. Next base: position 47,263,969 of record CM053756.1, read on the forward strand.
TAATTAACAAAGAGTAGTCCAGACTCTGCTCAACAGTACATTGCTTGATATGCCTGAGTAACAAGCTCACATCTTGAGTGGATACTAAGAGAGCACCGAGACAGCCTCCAGTCACACTAACCAATGACAATAAAAGTAATCAATGTCTAAAATCACATCAGTCCTTAAGCTACTTAAACATTCTAATAGTCATGGATCAACTCAGCAGTTTTAGATAGCCCTAGATGGGCTCCTATTTTCTCAATAACCTTGCAAAAAATCACTATTTCCTTGGATTAACAAGCTACAAAAACTATAAAATAAAACTTCCTGATAATGGTAGTTGTTAGTACTTTAGATAAACAGATAAGTGGATGATAGATTAGACAGCTATGTGATGGGTTGATGATAGGTTAGATAACTAAATTAGAAGTATAGATAGTAGAGGATATAAAAGATATGGATGTTACATATAGATTTCAAAAAAAACTGTAAAAGTAGTCATTTAAAGGTATATGAGATAAATGATGTTACAAAGGTAATACAGAAAAAATGTGTAAACTATATCATTCATTTCGTATACCAAACAGCCCTTTTTTTATTTAGTCATTAAATACTTCACCAAAGCTAAAAGCTTAAATATTATACAAAGCATTCACAAAAATTGTTAGTCTTCAACCCCCCCCCCCCCAAAAAAAGGTCATCATCAGTGTGTGAATGCTATAGCATTCAAAGAAATTTTTTTCTTTGCAAAATTTACTTTACACGTAGGATCCCTTCCTTTGGAAATTTGTCAGAATTCATATAAATTGGCAAATAGGAAATAAGATACTTGAGAGAGGTGAAGTGAGTCATACCCGGTATGTTTCTCACATGTTTATCAACCTTCTTCAATTTATTGAATGTTGACAACAAATAATGCTGCACATTCCCAAGTCCCAGACAAGGTTGCTCTTACAGCTCTGTTAGGCTTAGAGCAGCCAGCTCTGCAGATCTGACCCTTGATTCCAAAGCGTCTCTCACCTAGAAGGAGGTTATCGCCCAAGTGAGCTGTCACAAAACGTAAACCATCTCCAAAAGAGAAACTAAGGAGTAGGTAGGAAAAGGAGAATAGACAGCAGTGGAAATCATTCTGCAGGATGAGCGACAGGGTCTGAGAAACACAAGAAAGTCGTGGCCAGGTTATAGGAAAGAATGACAGAGACACAAAGAGTGTGCTCGACCAGGAAATAGTCCTGCTTTACTGTGATTTTAACAGGCTTAGCTAAGTGTCGAGACTGGGAGAGAAAAAGTTAAACTTTTTTTTTTTTACATCTACATATTAAGCTATAGGGATTCTCTAAACTCATTACGATATTAACCTCAGACATTTCAAGTAAAGCTTTCGGTTTCTGTTAACAGCCCCAACTTTTAAAATCTCTTACATATCAAGTTTTTTTCCATGTCTCAGTTTCCCTATCAATGCCAATGTCCTAAATGCTAGCAACATTGAACTTGAATAAAATTATAAGCAGATGAAGGTCCATGAGAAAATGCCTGGTTATTTATTCAAAATATTGATCAAGGGTGACAGACACTCCTCTAACTAGGAAATGCAGACAGTCCTATGGGAGGGACTCCATGGAAAGTGGGTTAGAGGCATGGGAGGTGATAGAAGCCCCATGGGAGGTAGATGCCAAATCAATGGGAGGTGGCAGATGGTCCCATCATAGGTGACAGATGGGCCAGTGGGAAATGATAGATGGTTCCATGGAAGGTAGCAGATGATCTCATGAGAGGTGACAAATAGAGCCATGGGAGGCATCAAACAGGCTGTGTGTGTATGTGGGGGGGGTGATGGTGCCATAGGAGGTGAAAGATGTTTTCATAGGAGGTTGCAGGGGGTGCCATGGCTTAATGAGTGATCCTCATGGGAGGCAGCAGATAGACTCATTGGATGGGACTGATGGGTCCATAGGGGGAGGTGTTAAATGGTCCTGTGGAAGGTGGCAGATGTTCCTTTGGAACCTGACAAATGTTTCCATGGATGTGTGACAGATGGGCCTATGGGAGCTGGCAGATGGTCCCAGGGGATGGGACAGATGGTCACATAGGTTGTGGCAGATGTGTCCATGAGAGAGGACAGATGGTTTCACAGGAAGTGACAGATGGCCCCATGGGAAGTGACAGATGATCCCATGTGAGGTGGAAGGAAAATGGCCCTTTGGATGGTGATAGATGGTCCCATGGGAGATTACAGGTAGTCCCACAGGAGGTGGCAGAGGGTCCCTTGGGAGTGATACACAGAAGGGGTGGCAGATGAGATCAAAGGGGGTGATAGATGGTTGTAGAAGAGCCAGTGTCATCAGATGTGGAAGATGGTCTCACGGAAAATGGCAGCTGGTCCCACAAGAGAGGATGCAGATGTGTCATCAAGTGTGCAGATGGTCCCACAGGAGCTGGCAGACTTTCCTAAGGGAGGTGGAGTCAGAAATGGGAGGTGGCACAGGGCATGGTGAAAACAATAGTTTAAAGCATAGTGGAAGTGTATTACCAGTAAGTATAAAAACGTGTTTCAACACGGACCTTAGTCATGACATATTCCCGATTTAGTATTTCAGATGTTGAGAACCAGGAAAATTATGTGTGCTGGAATAGCACGTGTTTTGAGGCCTCGCTTTGTAGATATGGCTGTTCAGAACCCCGTGTTTCTAGTTTCATTTACTTGGTGTATTTCTTAACTTTTTTAAAAAAATTTATTTTTATTATTAGTTACGTTTTATTAACTCTGTATCCCAGGTGTATCCCACTTCCTCATTCCCTCCCAATCCCACCCTCCCTCATCTACTCCCTGCCCCTTCCCAAGTCCACTGATAGGGAAAGACCTCCTCCCCTTTCCTCTGACCCTGGTTTAAGCAGCCTATGCTCAACCCTTTTCCATGTAAGTTTCTCTGTGCTGACAGTCCCCCACCCATTTCCTCCCTGCACTACTCTTCCATGGGCCATATAGACTGCCTTTTACTGACCTTTTCAGAAAGTGAAATTCTTCTGCTGAGCGCTACCTCTAGCAGTACAGCCTCAGATTTTACACTGATGGCCTCAATTCAAAGTACAAAGTACAATCTTGACAAGAGTGATCTTAGGATGCCATTTACTAATTACGAAGAATAACTCTTCAGGAATCAGGAAGTATGTCTCTAAGGGTGGGGAGCAAATATTGAAATCACACACCTACGCGCGCGCGCGCACACACACACACACACACACACATTGGTGCTGTGAAATTTCCATCAGTGCTGTTGTGTGAAGTTTGTGTTTTCTGATGCTGGAGGTTTGCATATCATCCTTCAAAGAAATTGAATTTCTGAAAAAGAAAATGTTTTCCTCAGGACTACAATCCTGCATGGAACTTAGAGAAATGCCTGACAGATTTACAGAAAACGCCCAATTCCCCCTGAACATCTTCTACTTGGGGGGGGGGGGTTTAAGTTACTCAGAAATTTGGCTCTGTGCCATGACAGTTATTTATGCAGAAAGAAAGCAGGCATAGGAAACAGAAAACCTGATCTGTGCACATGCCCAGCACACAGAGGCAATTCTTCACCCATTTTTCAGGAAGAGGGATGGATCTTAATTTCACATGCTATAAAGTAACTTTGGATTGTAATTTTTGAGTTCATTGTCTGAACTGTGACTTGACTAACTTCTATTTCTTCTCTGAATCCTGCTGCTGGGAGAGAAGTAGAATGCATAGTTTGGAAGTCTAGTTCTTGGCAATTCGCAGTATGACTTATGGTGCAAAACTGAATGCACCGGAACTAAAATTATAGACTGTTTTTTCAAAGTCCCTTAACACCCACCTGATTCTTACCTATGCATGCTTATATTGCATATATGAGCTATGCATATACCTATATAAGTTTATATATGTATATCTGTATTTATGTATTATATATATATATGTATGTGTGTATATATTTCTACCTAAGCATTAGGTTTACTAAAATTCCATGAATCAAACTATCTTTCTCCTAATATTATTAAACAGCATACACTTCTTCAGACATTTACAGTTTGAGGCCCCTGTGACCTATACTATGCAAAATAACCCTCATTGGTTTCCACATTTGACTTGTTCCCCGGTTTAGCCTTACACAAAACATCTCATGCATAGAAAATACTCTGTGGAAAAGTTAAAGCTCATGATTTTAGATTACATAAGATAAAGATATATAACATCTATAATTTTTATGCCCAGACATACGCTAAAATTTCCATTAGAGCTAACACTGAAATAATTCAAACCTCTCTGATTGGAGAACTCAAAATAAGATACTCATCAAGCTCACAGAAATGCCAGTCTCGGTGGTAACAACAGCAGAATGAAAGCAGCATGGCCAGGAGTTCCAAAGAAAAAGGCACCACGTGCTTAGCATACAGTCAAGTGGCCAGAAGAACAAGGTTCACAGAACCAACTAAGCAGAGCTCATAGCGGCTCACAGAGACCAAAAAAGCAATCATGGAGCCTGCAGGGATCTGTACTAGGCCCCCTGCACACATGCCGTAGTTGTTTAGCTTGGAGTTTCTGTGGGACTCCTAATAGTGGAAGCAGGGTGTCTCTGACCCTTTTGCCTGCTCACAGAACCTCTGTTCTCCTACTGGATTGCCTAGTCCAGCCTTGATGCAGAGGTTTGTGCCTAGATCTATAGTAACTTATACTGCATTTGGTTAATATGCCTGGGAGGGCTGCTCTTTCCTGAAGGGAAGCAGGGAGCAGTGGTTCAGGGCCAGATGGGAGGTGAGGGAAGGACCTGGCAGAAGTGGAGGGAGAGCAGGCTGCAGTTGGGAAATACTGTATGAGAGAAGAATAAACACAAAGGGGAAAAAATCGAGAGACAAGTCAGAACACATAAAAATGATAACCTTCCCCACTGCAGCTTATTTCTATTCTATCTCCTTACAACCTTGACAATGAAGGACCTTCGCATCCTCCTCCTCTTCAGCATAGTATGCCTCAATTTATATATGTAAAGGGCCTTTTAATGTGAAACACGTATTCAAGTTCTAGAGGCTTCCCAGTGTGTGGACACGCTATGTACTAGCTTACCATGATAGACTAATTTATCAAAGTAAAATATGACATTCAATACTGATGACATTTTCTGAGCTCTGTGCTTCTTAGATTTTGATTAGAAACAAACATTGCTATTTCTTGATCAGGAGGTTTAAGGTGCTGGTGGTCATTTCAGAGTTGTGAGAAACTATTGATTCCATAAAACTGTTTCTAGAGGAAAAATAGAAGCGAACAGTAATTGCTTTGCCACCAACTTCACTCTCAATGAAACCTTAGTTTCGTGTGATTCACCTTTCCTAAAAAGTGTGTTCAGATAGAAGCTGTCAGAATAAATACAGGTTTTTAGATCCAGAACAGGCTGGAGGCTTGGGTGGAAGAGGGTGTATTCCAGCAAACAGAAGCATTCATTACATAGCTTTGGAGGACTAATACACACATTTGGATAGAGAGCTGTCCATCGCTCTGGAACATTTCATTGTGTGAGATGTCCATGGTCATCAGAGATCAGATGGCATGAAAGTCCAACTCAAAGCAAGGTTCTTCTCCAAGAGCAAAGCAAGGCTTCTTCTCCGAGAAACAGATTTAAGAGTACAAATTTCCCTTAAGCAAGACAGAGTTTGTGAACAACTGTCATTATAGCTCACTACTTGTTTTCTTGTCTATAAAACTTAAATGTTCATAATAGTATAAATATTAAACTGAATTCATGCTTATAAATATTTAGCACATTAAAATCCATGTAAATAATTCACGTTTGTGTTAATATTAGTAGATATGTTAGTATTATATACATTATACATATAGTAAATATAAATATGTGTTAACATTATAAGGAAAGGATGAAATGGGAACAACCGTGCCAATTTGATTCCCTTTAGAAGAAAAATGTGAATGTGCATAGCAAACAGCAAGATATACTTACAGAGATGCCAGATGATAGTGGCAAGGCATGCATTTAACATGTCCACGTTGAGAAAAATGTGGGAATAATGTGTTTCTTAATAATTGAAGTTCTAAAATAAATTGCGAGATTTAGAAAATCTAGACACTTCCTATTCTTCCTTTGTCAACCAGGCTTTCCTCCAGCTCACAGATGCCCGCCTGCCTCTGCCTTCCTAGTGCTGAGATTAAAGGAGTGTGCTACCACAGTAACCTTTCCTATTCTTATCTTTGACATAATCTCAACCATTTTGTATTAAATGCAAGGAGACAGTAAGAATACTCTTCTCTCACCATTGTAAGGCCTAATTTTCATTTCAAATTTTATTTCAACAAAGTTATTGCTAAAATTCTATTTTGTTTATTTTCTTCTTCTGGAACCATTCCACAACTTTGAAGTCCAGCAAGTAGAAGGATGTAGTTCTGAATCATGTTTCATGAGTGTTCCTTTATCCTCTCAAATGATCTGTGAATCTCACCTGCCTGTGGCACACCCATTTGTTGATGTTATTCTAATTATATGGATAAAGTCTAATATTTCATTTATTTGTAGTTATTATGTATGAAACAAAGCACAATAGATTGTAAGCAATGGTTTTTAAATAGGCGATACAATAATTCATATAAAATCACAGAGATAGTTTCTTTTATTATGATATATGTACATATATATTTATGCTCTCTGTCTGCTTGTCTGTCTCAGTCTCTGATCTATGTGTGTGTCTGTGTGTCTGTGATATGGGTGTATACACAGGTGTGTATGTGTAGGCCAGAGGCCAACATTGAACATCTTCTATCTCTGCCATGTTTGCTTTCCTCAGGGATCACTCTTCGTGTTCAGGAAGAATAGACTATTTTTGTATATTTTGAATATACTGATAATAGAACACTATAGTAGTGTTTGCCTTCATGCAGAGGGCCGGAACATAATCAGTACTTTATTGGCCATGTCAAGCTATTTCCTTACAGGAAGATGGGGAGGGATTCTTTAGATTGTAGTTGGTGTTGAAATGTACCAAGTATGACATACGCTCCTGAGTTCCATTGCTGATGGTCATTTGGGTGTGAAGGATCCTGAAGTGATCAGGGATATACTGGCATTTTGGTTCAATTATGATGACTATCTACCTCCATGGGGTAAAAATCCAGATTACAATATAGTGATCAACTTAAATTTATCAGATAACACCAAAGAGTTTTCAAATGTGTTTCTACATATTTATAGCACAAGGAGCCTGAAAATCCCTGGTGACCTCCAGGCTTGCAAGTATCTGGGGCTCTTTATCTTTCATACTGACCATCCCACGGGAGCATAGTGGTTCTTACTTCTAGCTTCAAATTGCATTTTTCCAAAATTGAATGCCTTTTGTAACTTCATTGCCTACTGGAATAGCTTACTTGGGAATTCTAGAGCCTACTTTCACTTTGCTCCAGGGACGGTCTACCATGTATGTTTGATTGTATGCTTTGTGTGGGATGAGCCCTCTGAATTGCTGTCTTGCTCTTTTTATTAAGTATTTTGATGACCATTTTAAATTCCATATACAACAGTGTATCTTCTGGCTATTGCTGTTTGTGATTTACATTCACAGTTCATTGTTATTCAAATCTATGAAAGTATTGTATTGTATCCTCCAAAAATCTTAGTAAGACTAAATGTTACTTTCTTTTTTTTCTTTCTTTCTTTTTTGTACAGTGGAAAAAAAAAACTATTGAAGACCAGAAATGTGGTACACAATAAGTGCTTTCCCTGAAGATATGAAGCATCTTACATCAAATTCCAGAGGCACAAGGAAAACAGTTCATTTGAGGAGCTGAAACAGAGTTTGAAACGGAGAAGGATCTTGTTGGAGAAAAAACAATGGCTGCTTTAGGTCATAAAATCTTGTCATACATTTAGAATTATTGCTAAGAGAAAGCAGAAACCTCCATCCATTTAAAGGTTAACACTGACCCATCCAAGTGTAAGGTTTATAGGATAAATTGGCACAGAAGAGAAAGGATCAATTGGGAGGCATCTTAGACAGATGCCTGCTGGGTGGGAAACTGCATCCTGCACAATTTTGAGAACCAAAGTGTGAGAAACGTGTAAGCCTCGATTAAAGGCTTTTCCTACCCTCCACGTTCCGTCTGGCCTTTCAACAAAATGTCATTTGTTAGAGATAAGTTAGAGTATGCTTCGCCGCTTTTAGTTATTTTTAAGCCATTGCAGGAAACTTTAAAAGATGTTTCCTAAAATCAAATTGTAATTTTATACTGGAATTAAAAATCTGGCAAAGATGTGTTATCTTTGATAAACTCGCCCTTGGCTGGGGGGTGTGGTATACTCACTGTGTCAATTCCTTCTCCCAATGGAGTGTTCTACAACTTTCCCTTTAGCAGTGAGGTTTGATAACCATTATTAACTGGGGCTTATTGGTTGGGTCTCACATGGCCTACATATTCAGCATTTTAATGTGCCCATGTTTATCATATTCTGCTCTGTGAAAAATTAACATAATAGGAGTCAGGTGTCAAATCTTAGCATAAGAGCATCTTGCTTTATCCTTTGCTAACCCTTACATTTCTTTACTGAAAATCCTTATATATTTTTTTCTATTTTTATACTTCTGCTTTTCATATACATTTATTTTTATTAAAATTAATGTATTTTATACAGGTATTCAAATTCTTAGTCAGAAAGTCACATGTATCATTAGAATATAAAATAGGTACCATGCAAATACACACAGTATTTAATAACAATTAAAGGAATGATAGACAAGTTGTTATTTAATATAAACAAATGTATTAATTGAACTATAGAGAGTGTTAATCATTAGTACTGTCAACTAGATATTTTGGTATCAACTCCCTTGATTTCACATCAGTTCTAGTCTGCATTTCTCAGATAAAGATACAGGGCTTAGTAATATTAATAACTAGGAGACAATTTGAAAATCAATAAGCTATGATGCCAGTATGCTGCTTCTAGCTTACAAGCCTATGGACTTGTGTCTAAATGTTTGCCTTCTTCAATATTCTGCTAATTGTACTGTACATTTTTATACATTGCTATTTGATTCACAACTATCCCTACTATAAATGGAATCCCTTAGGTATTCTATTTTATTTTATCACAGAGAATGCTTTTAGTCATGCTATATCCTTAAATGACTAACTAACCTGTCACCAGAAAAAAAAAGATTGACAGCATCATTTTCCTTCACAAACAATCTATCTTGGGCTTTCTCAATGCACATCTAAATTAACTTACAAAGGGAGGTCCTGATGGTATTACATTCAAAGCTGGTGAGTCTTCATTTCTCACAGAAAGGGGAATAGGTAATGAGGTAAGGAGAAAAAATATTCAGGGAGCTGGCAGGTGAAAAGTACACTATGCAAGCCTGAAAACCCAGGTTTATACCCCTAGCATCCAAGTAAAAGCCAAGTGTAAATCCAGTCCTGGGAAGTAGAGACAGTCTAGCTTATGAAAACTACTGTGGGGAGCAATTAATCAAGAAATCTGGCATTGTCCTATGACCTTCACATGTACATTCATACACATGTGTATTTGCCTGTCCACATGCACACACCTAATCACACACATGAGAGAAAACCCTTCCTTAGTTTCTTTGCAGGCTACATAGTAATAGAGTGCTTACTTCTGCCCTCAAAGTGCTGATGATGTCATTGAAATCTACAACCTGTACATCAAAGGCAAGTATTAATGTTATGAGTTTTGAATTTGAGTTCATATTGATATTTGAAGATGTGCAGTTAGGAAGCTCAGGTGATGCACAACAACTGAGATAAGAGAGAATTGTATAAAAGTTTGTAATCACTGTGATTTTCAGCTTTCACTGATCTAGACTGAGGTAGCCAGGAAGTTTGCAGGTATTTGAAATCTCATCTTTATAAAATAAAAAATAATAAAAAATAAAATAAATTAAAAAAATTAAAAAGAGGTCATATTTCAGATCTTTGGAAATGTGAACTAAGACATCCTGCTAATAAGATATTCCGGACCCACCTCCTATTGCACAGGCCAGTTGACTTAAAGTGACTTTGCAAGGCTTCAGAATGAATACAGGTGCAGTTCTTTCTCTTTTTTTTGAGTTTTTTTAAATTTTTATATTAATTATAGTTTATCCCAGCTGTAGCTCCCTCTCTCATCCCCTCCCAATATCACCCTCCCTCCCTCTTCTTCTCCTATGCCCCTCCCCCAGTCCACTAATAGGGGAGGTCCTCCTCCCCTTCCCTCTGACCCTAGCCTATCAGGTCTCATCAGGACTGGCTTATTTCTTCCTCTGTGGACTGGTAAGGATGCACCCCCCTCCCCCCCTCTTG
>CM053756.1:47274768-47298747 GCA_028658305.1 Pachyuromys duprasi
AAAAAACAAACAAACAAATAAAAACAACAACACCAAATATCGAAACAAACGAGAAATCTCTTGGACACTGTACCTTGAGCATTATATATGGCAGTGAAGAATTACACCATCTTCTAACCTCCTTCTCTGCTAAAAATCACCACTCCTTCTTCTCTCTGTGTTAAGCTTTCTGTATGACTTCCTACCACACATTGTTGCTCTGGTAAGTCATGTCATGTGTCAGTCAGTTAGTGTCTAGGCTTTGTGGTAAGAGTCACCGTCCAGTGTATACAAGCTGAACACACATGGCCAATGATTGTTTCTGCCAAACTGTGCATGAGTAAAAGTGCAGAATAAACTGGAAAATCAAAACATTGCATAATTCAAATATTAGCCCAAATGAGAAAGAGTAAGATGATAATCATTTAACGGAGCCAATGTGCGTTAGGATCTTCATTAAGAATATTCTGCATAATGTTCTATTCGATCTTACGGTGTTTACATAGCTTCCTTACTCCATTTTGCTGTGGAAAAAATAGAGGCTTAGGGAAAAGTAGCAACAGGTAAAACTCAGGGTAGAAGGCACAGCCACAGACCCAGGCTCTGCCCTCTGCTCATAGTTCTGCAGTGGGATGTGGTTTTCTAGGAAAATGTGGTAGACGGACAAAAAAGAAGTCAGAGAACAAGGGGAAGGGGAAGAAGCTCCAATAGCTTCCTCCAAAAAGATGGGGAGCTTTAGCAGACTGATTGTTTTGTTTAAAGCTTTAATATTTAGGTAAAATAGTGAAATTTAAAGTAAGATATTGCGACCATGAAAGTTAAGTTGCTTATAGATTCCAAGGTAACACATGCTTTTCACTCACAAAACTGATACTTTTAACACATTAAAATTTCTTGTTAATTTTTTTTGAGAATTTCTTACTTTTTTTGTATTCACCTCATTTTTATCTCCACTTCTTCCTCCTCCAGCTCTTTCCATCTCCCTGCTACTCTAGGATTCATGACCTCTTTTTCTTTAATAATTACTGTTCCATACATACCGTTATACATGCACACACATGTATAATATATTATGTTTGATTGTCACAGTGTTTACATGGATACAATTGTTCCCATTCACTGAGGAAAGGACATGCACACACATGCACACACACATACATACTCACACATACACACGTACCATGCTGAATATATTTAGTGTCGCTCATGTGTGTATATGCTCAAGGCTGACCACTTGCAATTGGCCTTCTGATAAGTTATCAACAAAATTCTTAACAATTTTAATAGAGCAATAGTCTTAAGATGGAACCTTAAGAATGAGTAAAGCCTTTCAAATTTCTGACTGATTTCAAACTCATGAACTGTTTTAAAAATATTAAAGGAAAATATGCATTTATGAGACTGACATGCTAACTACTGTGCTAATGAGGCACCTAAGATATGCACTTATTAGAGTCAGTCATGTAAGATTTTAATGAACCATGAAAAAAAGCTCTGATGACATATGATACTGGTGTGTGTGTGAGAGAGAGCTGCTTACATGCTTATATGTTGCTTTGACAATGCTTTACATATTTTGACTTTATATATATATATATATATATAATTAATGTAGCAGTATTTATTAAGGTCATAAATACATGAGGCTATTGATAACTGATACAGGCTTAGAAATGAAAGTGATTTCACATTTCCTCAACTTCCCACGTTACAGGAGTACTCTGTACAGCACTCGTGGAAACTTGCTCCTGAGTTCTAGTAACTCCTAGACTCACCATACATCTGAGTCTGAAATGTTAATTAGTTCTTGCTCTGTAGGACAGTTATCACCCGTCTGAATTGTCCAGACAGGGATTTGGATTACACTGAAATGTCTAGCTGGCATCTCCCTTGTTAATTCCAGTAACTCCCTGCTGTACTCCTAAAGTATTAGTGTTGCGATGTGTTTGCTTATTTGATCTGATTATATCTAAAGCACTCAGGGACCCTTGCTCATAGCACCCAAGAAAACTGCTCTTCACTTCTTTCAGGCAGCCTCAGTTCAGTGTCTCTTTGTGTGTGTGCAAGCACCTGTGCATATGTGCATATAAATGTATGCACATTCCACTTCACTCTCAAACCTACCAGAAATCACACCCCCTCCCATAAATCTCTTTCCCCTACATACTGGTTTTGGTTTTATTTATCGTTCCCCTGAGTTTAGTCAGGGCTCTGTGTGTGATCCTGAACTTGAAACTCACCATGAGAGGCTGGTGTGCTCACCAAGGGTGACAAAATTGGGATAGCATGCTTCCTTTTCGACCAGTACCAATTGGTTGTCAGCAGATCAGTAGTGTGTGGTAGAACCTGTGAATCCATTCCATCTCCACAGCCTACTGACAGAAAACCTGACCTCCATGCCAGTATGCACAGCTGTTGTGAACTCGTGGCTGTTGGGCCCATGTCCTTCTTAGAAGATGTAATTTCACAACTCCTCTTTCCATTCTCCGGCTCTTACAGGTTTTTTTCTGCCTCCTCTTCCACAATATTCCATGATTCTTGATGTCTTCTTTAGGACTGAACACCTAGCTGTCCTTGTTGCTCAACATCGTGTGCAGGCATGAGTCTTTGCATTTATCTGTAGTCACTGCAACTAGAGGCTTCTTTGTCGAATGTTTGAGTCTGATGGTAGCCGCTGCAGGAATAAAAGTATTTGGCGGGTGGTTTGATGCTATGTTGATTCAGCCAAACAGCCATATTGAGTCCAGGGTCATAAATTTCAGAGTAGGGTTTTATAGAATTAGACACAGATTCCATCCTGTGGGGCAACCCCCAAGTTCAATTAGACAGTGATTGATTTTCCCCATAACCGTTGTGCCTCCATGAAGCTAACAGATGCATCTTCCCTGACTGGTTGCTATTAAAGAGATCACAGGGTTCCCAGATGGCTTAGACCTCCACAGTGGCAGCTCAGTGCCATTTGCTACCATAAGAGCCATCTGACAGGGACAAATCTCAGTGTCTTTTGCACCCGAGGTATAAAGTGTCCACAGAAGTAGGTTCTTAATCCATAGAGCACTGCATTCACATAAAGAGTGCAGGAGAATGTGTTTCTCTCTTCCTAGTGCAGCAAAGTAAGCTACACTTGTGGTAAGCCATTAGGTAACCAGAATAGACAGCTTGAGTTACAACTGACATTTCCTGTATCCATATTTTCCACATCCTTTAAATCTTTCTTTGTGAGAGTGATAAACTGCCTTTGTTCTGAACTAAGGGTGCTTTAGGGACATGACTGTCTACATTGTCTTAAAACAACACACATTTTATTGTTCCTAAAGCTAACTCAGTGTTTTTGACCAACCTTCTCTTTCTGTACTTTTCTCCAATATTGAGATTTCCTTAGATTAAAACATAAAATTATAACATGACTGTCACATGTCCAAAGTACCATTAGATGATGAAAATATATTTTTTCTAATATTTTTAGGTAATTGTGACACCTTTGAGGAGCTAAAATATGATTAGTGTGTACCTGGTAGTAGATATTATTCAGCTTTTTCTGACAAAGGATGTAGCTATGAATGGTAAACACATTATATCTATAAGAACCTACTAACATATAATCATAATAACAGTGTTGCTATGAAAACTAAATCTAAAGACAATGCACAGAACTCATGTTAAACAGATAAATGTATCTTCAAAGATGATGCATTTAACTCTTCTGTATGTTAAACCAGCAAAGTTTTAGGTGCTAGAAATGCAATAATCACTGAGGCAAAGCTGCTTTCTCTTTTATGATAAAATGAGCTTGAGGGCCATTTGCTACTGTCATTATATTCATCCATTTCTACTAATATGATAAAATTAATTTCACAAAGGCGCATCAAAAATGGACGGTGTATAAAACCAACCAAACAAACAGACAAACCCCTGATTAAGACTGAGGAAAGTTCTTCCTGGAGCTCCCAGTCTGTGTGTAGACAAGCTTTAATGAAGTGAGTGAGACTGAAGCCTCCCTGTGCCATTTCTACACACATGTGACGTCTCCAATCTGTACAGAGCTGTGTTTATAATCTGTAAGGATCTCCCTCCCTGGAGAGGCATCAGAAACACAAGTCAAGTACAAAAGGAAATAATGCAGGAGTGAAGGTGTGTCTATTGCCACCTTATCCCTGCACGTCCCAGGACCCATCTACGGAATTATGGTCCTAGAGACTCTGTTGTGTCTCTGCCATTCACTAGTTTCAGGTCCAGAAGCTGAACTTAAATATTTGTATCTTCAAAACCTTGTTTGGGAATTTGAGCCTGCTTGCCTGTCATTTTCCTCCTCTCCATATTATTGATATCATTACAGAAATTCAGCAATGATAGGCAGACAGGGAAAAGATTGGAAGCCAGAAAGAGTCGAAGGTAGAGTAAATCAGGGCCAGGGTAATTAATAGAAAGCCAGTCCATGCTCTTGGCTAGAGAGACTCAAATCCTGATAGTAGGATTAATAAACACTTGACCATGAACTTCAGTGGCAACAGAAGCCAGGGCTTGAATCTGCACGGCCAGAGACTGGAGATGAAAACTTATACACTTTAGTTAACCTAATAAATCAAGTTTTTTTTTCTTTCTGTTTAATAGCTATAAAAAAAAGTCAATGTGTTTATGTGGAGTGGAGGAAGTGAGGTAATGAGGATGATATAAATATATCATGAAATAATGGCACCAGTTTGGTTGTCCAATATCAAGTCACCAGTCCTCAAAACATGTACACACAAGTAACAGTAGACAGACATATCAGGGTGTATTTATATATTTAGGAGCACACACACACACACACACACACACACACATGCCAACAGCCCTGTCACTGCCTCCACCAACAACAACAATTTTGAAAGGAGTTCATGTGTTTCGGAGAGAGCAAGAAGGAAAACAGGGTAGCGTCTGTGGAGGAAAGAACAGGGAAAGGTAATGTTGTAATCTAAAAATACATAAATTTAAAGTATATCTATGAAAATGATAAACATATAAAGGGTGCGTTCTGCCAAAGGCGTGACTTGTGAAGACAGCTCTGAGAGAGGAGCTGAACTGGAGGGAGGTGCAAGTGTTGAAACCATTGGACAGACACAATCCAGAAGCCGTAAGGACATTAGAACTGATGGACTGTGTATCGTGGACAAATCTTCTCTCTCTGAAAGCCATGGTCTGCCTGGGCCATGTAGTCATCCCTAGAAAGGCGGGTTTGTGATGTCAGTATATCTAAGGGAAAATAGTTGTATCTTTACAGTGTTTGAACTGCACGCCAGAAGCACTACACACCTACAGTGTCTGAATATAGCCAAGGTGTCATTGCCTTTGTCTCTAGGGAGTGAATAGAGCTGTTTATTTCCCACTGACGCTAAGTGTTCTTCCAAGTGTCTTCCTTATAAAAATGTTGAATTAGTGTGGGTGGGGAAGTGGTTAAGAAATCATCGCCTTATACCAACACACATAACTATGTGATTTATCTAATAAATGCAAGCCCAGACGCGGTGTATTTTGTGGATGTTAATGGCCTGAAATCCCTTTCAGAGGCAGCATTAATCAGTTAGGGATGGGTTATTTTATGGTCTTTAATGGCCTTTGTTGATAGATGGAAAGTTTGTTTACAGATTATTCTTCGTTGAGCTGCCATACATTGCAAGCTATGATTCTTAGATGTGCTCTCAAAATACAAATTGTGCTGTGAAGAAATCTGTTCAGAGTTAAATTAAATTAGATAGACGCATCTTTATGAAGCTTCCATAATGCGCAGAGCGCTGCCAGCGCCTTTTCCCAGGACTATACTGTAGACAGTCAAACACAGTTTTCCCCCAAGAAATATTTCTATGCTCGTGTGAAACGTTTCGGCCTACTTGGTCTTGCTTCTGAGTAATTTATGTAGAATACGTAATATTTGAAATTTATCTCACGATGCTTGACTGCAATAATGAATATCTGCCTTCAGGTAAGACTTTACCAAATACATTCACTTTAAAACAAATGAACACATGCGGAAGTTCCCATTGATATTTTCCAAATGTTTGAAAGTTTAATATACTCAGCTCAGTGGTGAGAGTTTAATAATTGTCACAGTCAATGTTTTGTTTTGTGTAGAATAATTGTTTACTGGATGTTTGGGGTAACATTATTCATGGGCTTGCAATACATGGATATCGCTCATCTTGCTTCTAAAACTTTGCTCACATATGTCTTGTAAGTTTGGCTGTGATTACACAGCCTCAGAGTACATTTTTATTTCTCAAGCATTATTTACTCTTAAATTCCCTGCATAAAGAATTATTATGTTTCCTCCCCACTCCCTTCCCGCTCTCTCCCTTTCCATCCTCTATCTTGCTTTCCTCCCTTCTTGTCCTTCTGCTGCCACCTTCTTCTGCTTCTGCTTCTTCTTCACACAAATTATTATAGAAAGCAAGGACTTGGTTTGACTCAACTAAATTAAACAAGATACCATAATAAAACATAATATCATGGAAGTCTGGATTTTTTAAAGTACTTAGTGCCTTCCTAAAATATGCCACAGAATATACCTTTGTGACCCCCTCCTGGTGTTCTGGGTAAAGTCTTTAGAGAGCCACCCTCTCCATGGCCAGAGCGACGTTGGCTCCTCTTTGTAGCTCTATTACATTTGTAATGTTGGTTGGAAAGTTATAGTTCAAGGCTAAGTTTTTAAATTATGCATTTGTGCAATTTTTATGACAACCAAATGGCAGAGTTCACAAGCCTTTCCATAGTCACCTGGAAGACAGGGGCATCATGCTTAGCAACGTTTGGGCTCCCCACAGACCCTTGGAACATCCATTTCCTAATTTTTCAATGAATCCTTTCAGAAAAAATAAAAGTAAATAGTTTTGTTTTTTTAGGAAAACTCTTTATTTGTTAAGATATCCCAATCCTCATTCTACTAAGCACATTAAAGTAATGCAGAGATGAAAATCTCCTTACCCTCTGTCCATTTTGCATTCTTAGTAATTCAGTGTTTTTTATGTTAAGGTGATTTTAATGCCAAGGACCAGAGGTTATGTTTTACTATTAACCTGAAGGAAGAAGAATTTGTATTGTAGACATGTTGGCAGAGTGTGCAGAAAATAAATGGATGCCAGTAATGGAGAGATCCCTGCAGGAAAGAAGCACATGTCATGGACAACTGCCAGCGCCTTCTCAAACCACTTATTGCAGGCCTCTGGTTCCCTTTCCAGGATTTAATGTTAGGGATGGAAGATACAGAAGGAAGCAAGAAATTGGTTCTAGGACCATGAGACAGAGAAAATTATTAAATGTGAATTAAACCAACGGTTAGCTAATTTTACATTTATGTGGCGCACATAAATTCCTTTAAAGTCCTATGTAACTCTGTGACTTCCAAGAACTCTTGTGCTTAAAAATTGGATATGAATATTAATGAGCTCCACAGCAAAAGATGTTTTCAACAGCCTTGTTACATCTTTTCTACTAGTCCAGATTGGCATATATATATTTAACTCACTGTCTTTTTATAGGTATGCTTAATTATCGACTTTGGGCCTCGGGATGACACTGGAAATGCCCAGTAAAAACTTTTGGAAGTTTAATTTGATGACTTCCTCCTTATGTTTTGTGTAAAGGTTTTAGAGACTCCCTCAGAGACCAGAGCTATTAGCCCTCTTTGTAGCTTTATCACTTTTATATTATTTGTTTGAAGAGTTATATTTCAAGATCGATTTTTACTTAACAGTTATTCACTTGTATAATTCTCACAACAACCAAATTACAGAACCTTCCACTCCTTACTTCATGAAAAGCAGACAGAACACCTCAAAGTCACAATGCATGCTTCTTTTCCCTTAGATATTATATTTCATATTTACCTTTAATTTTAGCCTAGCACATAAACACTGAACACATGTATAGGTACTCTAACATTATGTTACATTAAACATTGGAAGTCTGTGCCTCTAGCCATGCTGATGTGCCTTTGTCTGGGGTGCTGGCTGTCTGATTAGTTAATAATCTGTGTTTCCTTTCACATGTTTTATGAACCTGTCATACCTTATGTCTTTGTCTCAATTTCAATACCCCTGACTACTCACACACCCATTTAAGTTTTTGGTGCCTGTTTGAATGGAATCTGTATTTTCTTCACCCACATCCAGGGTCTATCTTCCTGTCCTTAAGCACTGCTTGCATTTGCACACCAGGCAGTATTCAAAGGCTTTTGTAGCCTCCAGTTCCATTCCAGGACCTGAGGAAACATTTGCATGCTCATTATGACCAGAGTCCTAGGGACATGTCCCATCCCAGTGTGATTAGCATCCTAAGGACTCATCATTGTCTTCTGTTTCCTACATGAAACTTGCTCTTTGTCCTCTATGGAGGAATTTCTGGCAGTTTCTTCTACATATGTGTGATCCTCGGTCTCCCCATCCATGGGAGTTATGCCCTAAGAAGAGGGTTTTTTTTTTGTTTTGTTTTGTTTCTGGTTTTTCTTTTGTTTTGTTTTTTTAGCATGTTAGGTAAAAATTATGATGACAGCAAGCAAGCAACAAATTGGTAAGAATAAAACTTCAAAAACTGATTTTGTTATGGCCTCCTTCCCACCCTTTCTTTACTTCATTATTCAATGCAACTTCCCAGATTCTCCAAGAGGAAATGAAGCACAACTACTGGCAACAATGTAGCATGTTGAGAAGAGGACCAGGGTTCAAGACCAGCCTGCCTCTCACCCCACATAGTGAGTTTGAAGCCAGCTATGCACTGCTACAGAGAATTATCATCGCCCTGTGCTTCTGCTCATCCTAGCCATGCTATAGGCTCAGAGCTTCATGCTGGGGAGAAGCAAATGCACACCAAGTTCCTTTCCTTTTCCCCCTTCTTCTGAGGGGCTGGCTTCTTGTTCCTGGGCTGATGGGCTATTACTTCTGCTCTACAGATCATGAACATGTTGGATTCTCGACACCTAACATAAAATGTGTAATCCAGAAGTCACACTAACATGGTTACATGAATGAAGCCCAGAGGCTCCACCCCATGAACAACTCGTGACTAAACCAACACATCCACATGTATTCTTAATCCAGGAAAATTCATTTTTATCAAAATGTAGAGAAAGGTACCCTTTCTCTCCCCATCTTCCAACAGAATGAAACAGTAATAATGTCTCTTTATAGAATGAAAATTCTATAGTATGTCTGAGTATAACGAAATACTGTAACCTGGATCTAATTTTTCTGAAAACGAACCTTAAAGGAAAAATTGGAGTCACATCTTTTCTGATTTGATATAATAATCAGCTTTAATCATATCTTCTCTCTTTGGGCATATAATGAACTATCCAGACCTGGTCAATAACCCTTGGATTAACTCTCTGAGACAGATGAAATGTCCAGTTTTCAAATCTGAAGTGCCCTGTCTGCTGGAAAGCAAGATTATGTCCGTTTCATAAGCTTTAGGACATGGTTAATCACAAAGGAGATGAAGGAAGCGAAACAGGGAGAGGCAGGAATTTGCCTCTCAGGGTCGCTGGAGCTAATATGATGCCTAGCCATACTGTGATCTGTTACGCTAATGACCAAAAGACACAAAACCCTGTCTTGTAAAAATTCCTTTTTCAAACATATGATTATTTCTTGAGAGGTAATAATGCCAATAAAGAGACAATGACACCATTAAGGAACGTGGCAACTGTCACATTGGTCTAAAGTCCTTTCTTCACTTATTGCAATTTCTCTATGGATTAGTCAATCAGAAACCTTTACTTATTTTCAAGGCCCTTTGGTGATGCATAGGTTGTCTACAATTTTTGTTCAACATTTGGAAAACCTTAGAGTTTGAAGTCTCTGAAATTTTCTCCACTTGGTAATTCATAGGACAGCTACTTCAGAGTTCCAGTACTAAGAACTGGAAATTCTCACAAGATTAATTTCTCCATTAAAGAAGTGCAGTTTGTATCTGTTGGGAGCACTGGCTAGGTCACTCAGACTAACTCTTTAAAACAGCTAACTTCTTGGGTCTTTTTCAGAAAAAAAAAGAGCCTGTGAATCTAGAGTCCTGACATTATTTAGAACAAGGCTGTATATAGTTACACACTGTATATAGTGTAATTGTACATTGTTTGATTCTCAGGAACATCACCTGGCATATTTTACAACTGGTATTATAAGGATATTTGTTTATTCAACCTTTATATCATAAAAACAAGCCTACCACGGGTCAAGACACCCTCATAATGTTTAGCATTCTCTTTCTTCACATCCATATGTTTATATGACTAAACTATGTCTCCTAAAAAACATTTGTCTATGCCTCTTTTGGTTTTGTTCCTGATTTTGTTTCTGAATTATTCCTATTTATTTCTATGGGTTCTTTAAAATTTTTAAACGTTTAAACATTGAAATTGAATTAAATGATTTTTATGAGTCCCTCTCAACTACTCTCCCTTACCCCTACTCTCAGGGTTTTGAGGGAGAGTAGTTGAGAGGGACTGGAGAGAGGAAAGAGAAGATAAAATTCATTTAACATTTAAAAAATATCAATAGTCTTCTTGCCTCATGGACCAGAATGCCCTGTTTCTATCATACAATAATCATGTGTATTGATTATCCTTCCACATTTCTCCTGCATGCTGGGCAACTATTCTCTATTCACTGGCTATGAGCACACCTTATTTATATTCCATGTATGACTGAGAACCCAGAGTCTCAGTCTTTGTGTGCTCCGAGCTAATTTCACTCAATGTAGTGACTTCCAGTTCCATCTTGTCACAAGTGGCATGGTTTCATTCTTACCTATGGTGCAGCTGTGAGGCTGTGTGTTTACTGACAGCTTGATCTAGCTTTCTATCCAAGAACAGACAGCAGATTTACTCTATCCACATAGCAAGGAGATGGTGATAAAAGTTAGAGGGCTGCACTCTACAAAGACAGTATATAAGAAAAAATGTAGGAGCGTATGAGAGGTAAAGACAAGCAGATGCATAGTAATGGAGACTAAAGAAGACAGTATGAGTGAAAGAAAGATGTGAACCAACCTCACTGTGAATGGTGTATTACTAATGATGTAGAAGTGGGGACGATTTTATCAACATTGTAGAATTGTTGGACATGGATCATGCATTTCACATTTAAGGAAATATTCTTGGTAATGTTTATAATATGTTAACAGTATATATGCTTTAAAATGTTTTATGTATCAGTGAAGTAATTGATAAACTCTCAGATCACAGTACAGACCTTTTGATCATTTTGAAAGTGTGTCTTTTCCGGAATTGTATGACATGTTTTCCTAAATAAAGCAAAGCAAGTGTTTCCCATCCACTTTTCATTTAATTCTTAAATTAAAATGATGGAATTGATACAATTAAGCATTATGGTTTTTGCACACCATTTTAACTTCAAGCAAGTATCTGGTTGTTAAATTGATCTTCCTGTGAAGAGATATTTTGCAGGTGCTGAGTTCTAGCTCCAAAAGTCCATTTGGAAACATGTGCATGTTGAGAGCAGAAAACAAACAGCAACCCCTTTCTTTCCATATGTGCAATGAAAGCCATTGATGTAGTTGGCTAGTGTGAACTGCAGTTGTTGGCTGCATTCAAGAGCTGATGTTACTGTTGAATCTGTGTTGGAGTTTTTGTTTGGATGTTTTAACATGTATAGTTTTATATCCCTCTCCCTCTTGGAAGTTAAAGCATAAAAGTATTTTCCGATAATGACCTCCTTCCTTTTTTCATATATCTCCCAATAGTCATTGAATACTGTTCATATGCCTGAGCCTCCAGTTTTTCTTGAGATATATTATTGTCTTCAAAAATATAGATGATATACATAAGTCGTCCAGTTACTGAAATAAAGTTGGATAGAGAATAATTAACAAAATTTACTAAATAAAGAGAAAGTCTTTGAATTCCTCAGTCAATTGGCAAAATAGTTATGGAGCCATCAAATCAAACATGTTAATTGAATAGATCAAATATTTCACATCAGGGCTTTTGGCTTATTGTCTGTAAAGGCAAACAGATAAGAATAGCTGATATATCATTTTAAAATTCATACATAATAGTGAATCTGTAACTACAGTAAATGACAAGTTAAATAAAATTGATATATTGTTGAAAAGGCATGCAAGGGATTCTAAATCACAATAATGTTCTATGCTTGAAAAGGGATAGTATTTGATCCCTATTATTGATATGATTGGTTATATAAATAGCAAAATGAAGGACATTTTGCTTTAATAGACATATTGCAGTCTTTCTGAAAGATGAAGCATGCTATAAAGAATATGTGTATTCACATATTTATGCTCTATAGCATGTAGTTCTGATCATGATCTTTCTAACACGCACATCCCTCATCTCATATTTGAAGCCACTCAATATTTTTCACTTACTAATTGCAAATGGGATGAATGACGTAAATTGAGTGGAAGTTAGCAATATCTATGGAAGTAAGATATTTTATATAACTTAAGGAAGGTAAAGTTGACTAATATAATAATCTCATAATTCCCAAAGAAAAACTGAAATAACTGTATCTTGAAAAATAAAATGTTTTTAAAACAAAAATTAGCAAGCAAAATAGAGCAATTTGTGAAGAAACATAGTGATGGTGAAATATATAAGTCATTACCATTATTAATATTATAATACATTTTAATGGACGGTACTTCATCAGTAGTATGCATTTATGTATGTATTATGAATTATTAATCCTAGATCAACCATATTAACTGCATCATGTAAATAAGCCTTTTAATACCAAATGAACAAATGTTAAGCTTGAGGTAAGAAACTGCAATGAGTGGATAATATTAGCATCCTGATTTTAGATCCTACACTGATAGAAAACAATAACAAAATTGTACTTACAATGGAAGCTTTGGCCCTTTGAATAATAAGGTGGGTGTCTTTTAGGCTTTTATGTCTAAGATTAATAATATATGTTACAAGAACACAGAGATACATTTTTTCAGTTACACACACACTTTCATGACTCACACTCACATACAGGTACTGAACTATACAAGTCTCAAACTACAGCTCTAGCATTCAGCATGCTGTTCTGTCTATAGGAGTGTGTGTCTGTAGAACCACATGCTTAAACCTTCCCTGGATAGAAAGTGACCTGAACTCATGGTTTGGAGAGATTTTTATTTTACTTTCTGTTGTTTGTGTTTTGACTTAAAACATCAAGCTCCATGACCTAGTAATATCAACCAATAGTTGATATAATACCTGTAAAGACTCATTTAGTGATTTTTGTTCCTGTGAAAACTTAGGTATAGGATGTAAGAACTATGTGATCTTTTTACTTTCTCTTTAGTAACTTCTTAATTTTTATTTTGTAGAACTTTTGGAAATGTCAGGGAAAAGGGAATAAAAGTCCAAATCATGGCTGAGGTGATGGTTCCTTATATGGTCAACACAGTGAACATCTATTTCCCCAAATGTTATTCATAGTGGGCATCTATCAGGGATAGATCAGTTGAAAACTCACATTCCTTCTAAAGAAACAACTTCATTTTTTTTAATGGTTAATAAACTGGGGACTGTGGGTAAAGCTCATTGTTAGAATGCTCGACTGACTAATGCAGAACTGGGAGTTTGGTCACTAATAGCACATGCATTGCAGACAATACATTTGACTGAAGAGCACAAGTGGTGAGCTTCATTTTCTTCCTGAGCCAAGCGCTAATGGGCATTTGTGTGCAGACACATGAGGCAAGGTGAAAACGGAAACCTGGGAGTTTGGGAGTTGGAAAGAGACTAATGCACCATCTTTACTCTGCAAATTATGAATTATTGGAACTTTCATTTTTTGAGATACAAGCAAAGACAGAAAACTATGTCACAGCTTATTTTTAAGTAGTTCAGAATCAGTGTAACAACAGTTTCAGTGAAGAGAGAGGACTAAACATGAAACACAATTTATGTCCCTTCTGTAAATACATTGTTTTCTGTTCAATTCCTATGCATGTTACTTCCCCCTTTTTGGTATCTGTCTTGGTGCTTTATGATTCACTCTCAAGGGGAAAGCCATACGTCACATACAAGAAATACAGTGGGAGACGACACTTTTGGTGTTATCAAAACCACAAATTGCATGGGCACCTGGCTAATCTGTTTTGTCTAGCTCTATCTACAAACATTTACTCAGCCATTTATGGTCCAAAGTGAGCGTATGGAAGAACATGATTCTCATACAGGTCAGAAATCTATGAGAATCTATGTGATGATGGTTTATAGGGTAAGTTTAAAAGACTTTCTAAAAATTCTTTTACTGTGTGTTTTTTTTTAGTAGATCAGCAATCCTGTGGCTGTTTTATGAGGGTCTATGGTAAGAGCAATCTATCTGCTTTCAAACTGTAGACAATCACGGAGTCAGGAGAAAGGGCTGGCAGTAGAGGACTGAGAAAGGAAAACACGGCACGTATACACAGTGCTATTTTTTTTTCATCTGCATCCATTGTCCTCCTTCCCAAGGAGGCTTGTGGGGCACCGGAGCATCTCTAGGCTAGGGTCAGAGATCTTTTTGCTTTCTCCCAACAGTTTAGTCCACCTGAGTTTGAAACAACAGTTCCAGCACCACCAGTGAACCCAGAGGGGCTGAGCCAGGCATGGGACCCTTGTAGGACCTTTAATTTTTATAATACTCACGTACGTTTAAATAAAATAAATGTAAAAATCCAGACTCAATAGATGTCTATATTCGTGGTGTCATTAGCTGCAAAGGCAGAGCAGATATGCAGTTCCATTTTGCTTCAGGGCTTTTATGACACAAGGGACATCAGAGAGGACATTTCTATTTCTAGCAGGAAAAGCTGATTTGAGCCAAGTACTTTCCAGACTCATAATTATGTTGATGAGAATGCCCACAGGTCCTGGAGTACTTTACAGATTATAAAAGCAGCCCTTTGAGGTTTAAAATGCTAGAAATCAATTTTACATAAACTTACAACTTTCTTGGGGTTGACTTTGGTGGCTACACATTTGAAAAGCTGATACTTAAAGTGGAATAGTTAGAATTTTAGCCGTCACAGACACACATTTTTCCCTAATTGAGTCCACTGGTCAATATGTAATAAAGAAATCATAATCCACAAAAGATAAATGAAATATATTACAAAATGATACCTCTAAACTTTTGGTGCCAACAACAACAACAACAACAGAAATACCACTATGCATCTCCAAATCTTTATCCCATTCGAATTCAGTAAAACCAAAGGTTGAGATTCTAGAGGTGATTGTAAAATATGGATTAAATAATATTGTTCTTCTATGTCTTTCACCTTTTCAACCTGGAAAGTAATACTACTTAACAGTTATGAAAGACCAAACTGAAACTATCCTTTGGTTTTAAATTGTTTTATATGTTATTTTTATTTTTAACAGAGTAGAACATTGTGAAAATCTCTGGTGGGAACCCAATACAAACACAGTGTGAAGTCTTTACCAACAGTATTCTCTTCAGAGATTCATACCTTTGAAAAAGTCTGTCCCCATTAGAACACAGAAGTTTCTGTTAAGGCATTCAAGTGCAAGAATACTATAAAGTATGTACTTCACCAATGGAGGGTTTTAAACTCATTTTATGTAAATGTTTGACTGCGCCAGAATGATAGAGATAAAATACCTTAGCTGTTTACCAAATGTAATTGGCCCTCAGGCTTTGTGGAGCATGTAAAGTTCCAGGAAAGACATCCAGCTCTAGCTTATGTTGCCAGAGATTCTGTAAATACATCAAGATTTGTATTAATAGATAATTAAACGTATTATGCAGACAAATTTGATACTCACTAACAAAGAGGGAACACCTATTGGTCAAGTGTAACTCTTCATAAAGTGTTTGTAAGTCAGCCAATGAAATGAAAGAATCAGGACACCATTAAATCTTCATTTGTCACAATTTCATTATGGCATGCTGTTTAGGTGGACTCGGGCTCTAGGTTAAGGACACAGGATACATGGGGGAAGAAGGAATACTTGGAGCCAAAAGTCATTGGATTCCATTACCATGAGGCTCTTCGGGGAGAAGCAAAGCCCTAAAGGAGAAGTACTGGGGAATGGACTAACAGAAACTGGTCTTGTGTGGTCATGTTTCTAGTTCTTTTGCTACTGTGAGGGATGAAGCCTGTCCTATACAAACAGTGAGAAAACCATGAACTGCCTACCTCAAGCCTTACTACTTCCATTTGTAATCTCCTGGGTTTAATATGCGAAACTATTAAGTATATGTAATCTATTGCTGGACTTAAAAAAATTTCTGTTATCTTTAAATATGGTACTGAGTTGTTCACCTGAGAACTGTTGCGGTTGCATCTCAACCTAGCTGGCTTCCATGTTCATATCGAAAGCACCAGGTGGTATTGACTAAGGAACAAAACTGAAGCAAACCACATTTTTTGTTTGTTTTCTGAGATCACACAAGTGTGCTTTTTTTTTTCCAATTACATCTTAGGTTTTCATACTTCCAGACATTTTTATTTTTAATGTCAATAGTTTTTTTTCATCTTTATGCAAAATTTCCAGTAAGAAAATAGTTTAACTTCATTAGACCCCATACTCTCTGAAGCCAAGATTATCAATATAATTTTTGACAACTGACTGACATGCAGGATCCATAAACAGTGCTTGAAATAACCTGTGTGCTCCTCACAGGGGAATGTAAATGTCTCCTTATGTAAGATATTTTACATGCATCACACCTTGAAACAAGAGTTTATCTTAAGGGTATTTTTGCATTTGATATTTTTAAATTTTTATTTATGTATATATCAATTACACTTTATTCACTTTGTATCCCAGCTGTAGCCCCCTCCCTTGTCCCCTCCCAATCCATCCTCCATCCCTCTTCTACTCCCATGCCCCTCCCCTAGTCCACTGATAAGGGAGGTCCTCCTCCCCTTCCCTCTCACCGTAGCCTATCAGGTCTCATCAGGACTGGCTGCATTTTCCTCCTCTGTGGCCTGGTAAGGTTGCCCCTGCCGGAGGGGGAGGTAATCAAAGAGCCAGCCCCTGAGTCAGAGATAGTCCCTGTTCCCCTTACTAGGGTACCCACTTGGATACTGAGCTGCCATCAGCTACATCTGAGCAGGGGTTCTAGGTTATCTCCATGAATGGTCCTTGGTTGTTGGAAAAAAAACCCTGGGCCCAGATTTTTTGGTTCTTTGCTCTACTTATAGAGCTCCTGTCCCCTCCAAGTCTTTCTTTTTTTTAAGACCTTACATTTTAATACTGTGTGTTACCCCTGTACAAATGGGAAAAAATTAAGTTCAATATTTCTAGACCAACATGGCTGTTATTTCTCTACAATGCCAACTCAACATTGTAAGATGGGATACATTTTTCCAAAGCTGACAGCACAGCTACAATATTTCTTAAACAGATATATTCAAATCTTTTTTGAATGGTGAGTTAGATATAAAGGATAGGTTTTTTTCACTTAAGAGCTCTGGAATTCAAGATGTAAAACCAAAAATAAAGATCAGATAAGCTAAGCATACTCATTTAATGGCTACTAGAGAAAGCATATTGTATATTTTGCCACATAGTGGTAGATATTGTTTCCTACATTTTCATAACTCAGAGTGCTTTCTCTACAGTAGAGCTAAGCAACTGTCTACATGATTCAAACAGTTAGTCAATGAAAGGGTCACAGACAGTGGAATACTACTCAGTAATTAAAAACAAGGAAACCATGAAATTTGCAGGCAAATGATGAAAACTAGAAAAGATCCTCCTGAGTGAGGTAACCCAGAAGCAGAAAGACACACATGGTATATAGTCACCTGTAAGTGGATATTAGACATATAATATAGGAAAAACATACTAAAATCTGTACACATAAAGAAGCTAAGCAAGAAGGAGGATCCTGGGTAAGATGATCAATCCTCATTCAGAAAGACAAACAGTTGGACATAGAAGAGGGAGAAAACAGGGAACAGGACAGGAGCCTACCACAGAGGGCCTCTGAAAGACTCTACCCAGCAGGGTATCAAAGCAGATGCTGAGGCTCATAGCCAAACATTGGGCAGAGTGCAGGGAATCTTAAGATTTTGGTGTCAGGGAATGGAAGTTGGGAAGGAGGCTGGCTTATGGCTTTGGTCACTGAAAGAAATAAAATCATGGAACATTTCCAGTAAACCCTCAGTGGCACCTTCCCATTTCAAGAGCCAGTGGCATGGCCACAGAGAACCGATCAGTGTCCACACTTGTCTGGATCCAGATGCCAAGTATTCAACATTTAAAAAAAAAAACCCTCTCATACTAATTGTTTCCTTGATCTTAGCTGAAAAGTATCAGAAAGAAAGGCTCTGTGTGGGAGATATTTTACTCGTTCTTCTGCTTGATGATATCCTGTTGTTAATAGAAGATAAATTCCTTCAGAAATGTAAGCCGTAACTGCTGAAGACCATCCCCAGAGAGTGGTGATGTACACTCTATTCAAACGAGTTGTCTTCAAATGACCAATTATCATTGCTTCAGGAGTCCCGCTTTTACAGAAGATGCCCTTCTCAGAGATCCCCCTCAGCACAATGTTCACATCCCCAAATTCCACAAGTTCAACTGAATAATCACTTCTACAAGTAGGCTAATCCTCTAATGCTGATTTTTATAGAACATTTTAAACCAATAACTGCTTAAAAGAGATCCTTATATTGATACCCACGTACCTTGGGCGCCAGTGGAGATCTGTTCTAAATCAGTGAAGTGTTGATAAGTTAAATGACCAAATAAATGATAGACATATGCATTTAAATTAGCAGACTAAGAATTACAGTTATGTGTGTATGTTTTCTATTTTACTTTTTAAATTTATTTATTTTTTACAAATTACAGTTTGTTCACTTTGTATCCCAGCTGTAGCCCCTTCCCTCATCCCCTCCCAATCCCACCCTCCCTCATCTCCTCCCATGCCCCTCCCCAAGGCCACTGATAGAGGAGATCCTCCTCCCCCTCCATCTGATCCTAGCCTAACAGGTCTCATGAGGACTGACTGCATTGTCTTCTTCTGTGGCCTGGTAAGGCTGCTCCTGTATCAGGGGGAGGTGATCAAAGAGCCAGCCACCGAGTTCATGTCAGAGACAGCCCCGGTTTCTGTTACTAAAAAACCCACTTGGATAGGCTACATCTGTGCGGGGTTTCTAGGTTATCTCCATACATGGTCCTTGGTTGGAAAATCAATAATGCACTATAAAATCATCTGACTAGAAAACTGTTAGAAAGAGTGACGGCTTGATTCGCCACTTTAACTCTGGCAGAAATACTCTCTTGCCTTCAGTGAGCATTGGCAAAGCTCTCTGTAAGAGTTCCCAGCACAATAGATGTTGCATGGAATTAAGTGTGACACTGATGAGTGTCTGATAACCCTTAAGTTCTCACTCGTATGAGTCTCGCATGAAAGTAAGAACTTCAGAGTCCAGCTCTAAGAATATCTTTCATGTAGTTGTTGTTCCTTCTTTGGTATTTTTCCTCCAATTTCCATTTCATAATTTATTTTGTTTTTATATATAGTATTGGGTACTTGTGTGTGTGTGTGTGTGTGTGTGTCTGTACGTATGCCCATGGAGACCAGAAGATTGTTTTAGATTCCCTGGAACAGTTGTGAGCCATCCAATGCAGGTGCTCAGATCTGAACTCAGGTCTGCTGGAAGCATTAGACTGTTACTCATTGAATGGTCTCCCTTTTCTTTTTAATATATTAGGGATAAGCATATAGAGATAAAAATAGAAATATTGGTACAGGAGAGTAATCAGAATGCAATAAGACACTGGGGGGAATGTAGAAAGAGGATAATAAGTATGACAATCCATATATTCAAATGTAGATGGAAAACTTCACTTACTGTTGAATCACATTATCACAAGCACGGATATGATAACATTTCTTTATAATCTTTGTTATATAACTACGGCCAACATAAAGTTGTAAAATATTTCTGATTATTAAATTGGCTAATGCTATGGAATGAGTTATAATAAGATTTGATTTAGGTTTTGGTGTAGTTCACCATGTCTTGACAAGGCAAAGCTAAGAGAGTCAAACAGGCTACCTTGGTTCATTTTGATAAGAGAATTGTGTGCTAATAAACTCTACCCTAACAGCTATGCCCAAAACATTGTCCTTTAGGCTAGTAAAGGCTGTGCATTTTAAATAATATAGTTTATATTTATTATTTGAACTGAAATATTATAAAGCAAAAGGCTCTAAATCAGTTGATTAAAAATGTTTGAAACAGGATAGGCAACAGGGAACATTGATTACACTCACTCATACAGAAAATATTGGAAAAGTTGATTGCATACATTTTTAGATTAGAGTGTTGGGTGCCAAAGACTGAGAAGGGGAAAAGGGAAAAAGGAAGATAGATATGGGCACAGAAGTCAAAGGACACAGTTCAGTGGCTGAGGAGAATAGCCTCTGGCATGTGATAGTGTGGGGAATATATTTATTGCACATCCAAAACAGATGAAGGGGGATTTGGACTGCAGTTGAAATAAAGAATGACAAATATTTAAGATGATGGATATGCCTTTTCTCCTCCACTGGTCATTATGCAAAACAGACAGGAATCAAATCATCACAAAATATCTCATAAATGTGTGCACATCTTTAAAAAGTTTTGTGTTCCCTTATATTTAAAAAAACATTTACACTGAAGATACCGCCTATCTGAACACCAAATTGTTGCCATGTTACATATTTTCCTTCTACATTATCATATGTGCGATGGCAGAAGGAAGGTAAAAATATAGATTATTGTGCTTGCAGCCCTCGATACATAAAATTTCTCTTTAAAAATAAAGAATAAATAAAGAGAAACCAAGAAGAAACAAGACATTTTTCATTACATTAATGCTGAATATATGGGAGGTATGAATATTGATCAAGAAGGAAATTGGCAATGAATATGATACATAACCCTAATTATCCTCGTTAGTAGCAAAATTATGTACACACATGCACAAATTCATATACTTACATGAATATATATATACATATATATGATGAGTGTGAATCTTTATATCATTCCAGGGGAGGCAAGCCATAATCCAATTTGATGAAAAAGTAAAGATATAAAATAGAAAATAGAAACATAGAAAACTAAAATGTAAAATCATGTCTTTCTTATTTACAGATAAACATTCAAAATTTAAAAGTTCTGTAAAGTTGTATTTATTCATTTACATGTATTTTAGTGTTTTGACATACATATATATGGCATAAACATGCCTGCTGCCTTCGGAGATCAGAAGAGGATGAGAGATCCCCTGAAAATGGGTTTGCCAACAGTGATGGTCCTCTATGTGGGTGCTAGGACTCAGTCTAGCTTCTTTGGAATAGCAGCCAGGGCTCCTAACCACTGAACAATTACTCCAACCCCTTGGGTATTTTCTTTTAAATCTCCATAAGGATGCAAAATCATCTCTATATTTAACTTTTTATCTCATCGTACTCTGCTGGATTTAATCCCATATAGAAGAAGGAATATATTAGGAACTTTTCCTCTCGGCATGATAAAATAATCCTGTCTAGGGCGAAAGAGAGCGAAGGGGTTTATTATGACTTACAGTTTACCCCCAAAGTGGACGAAGTCCGTCGTGGTGGAAAGGCCTGGTGACAGCCGCAGGAAGCTAGATGATCACATTTTCTCTCATTTATACACAGGGAGCAAAGAGGTCGGAACTTATTGGCGTAAACAAAAAGCAAGACTAGGAAGTGGGGCCATACACTATCTGAACTCTCCTCCAATGTGATAATTCCTCCATCAAGGCTGTTCTCTCCAAATATCCTATTACCACCCCAAATTGCACCATTCACTGGGGACCAGGTGATCAAATGCACAAGCCTTTGGGGGACAGTTTTCACTCCAACCATTGCATATAGCAAGGGCAATATGTGGTTCATTATTTTACTTTTTATTTCTCTGGTTATCTGTTTAAACTTATATTTCCTTCACCATAAGTTTTCAACGTGGTACCCATGGGCCAGAGAATAAAGCATCCTAACATTTATTTATTTATTTATTTATTTATTTATTTATTTATTTATTTATTTATTCTCTTTTCAGCCTGATTGCAACCTCCTTCCTCCTCTCCTCCCAGCCCACCCTCACACCCCTCTTGCATCCTTTCAGCTCCTTCTCCTCAGGGAAGGGGAGGGGCTCCCATGGGTACCAACCCACCCTGGCACATCAAGGACTAAGCAATCCTCTTTCACTGAGACCAGACAAGGAAGCATAGCTATGAGAATGGGATCTACTGGCAGGCAACAGTCAGAGACAGCCTGCCACTCCAGCTGTTAGCAGGCCCACATGAAGAGCAAGCTGCACATCTGCTACATATTTGTAGGGGGCCTAGGACAAGCCCATGTATGCTCTTTGGTTTGTGCTTCAGTCTCTGTGAGCCCCTATTAGCCCAGGTTAGTTTACTCTGTAGGTCTTCTTGTGTTGGCCTTGGCCCATAACTTAAACAATGAGGGAGCGAGAACTTATCACAGTGACACCATGTTTATGAACACCATGGACTTACTGGGAAGTGACTGCTAGATCATCTCCACCGCCTAAGCATACACATTTTGATAGACATCGGGCCCCAACCATAGGTATCTGCCTCTCTTGATCTTTAAAGAAAATTTTTAAATCTTCACATAAATCCTCTTTTGTTTGCTTCCCTCATAATTTATCTTTTTTTGTATTGTTTTGCTTTCAAAAGTTCTGAAGTAGCAAGTGAATCAGTTCATCTTCTCTAAAGAATTAGGAACACACTGCTGTTCTGTTTCTGACAGGTGATTGTGCCATGGACTCAGCCCTTCCTGACTCTCCTACCGTTTGATGATAATAGTCTTGCAAATTATACTCAAAACCTACTGCAGCAAAAGGACCCAAATGAGCAAGAGTTTAATCTGGTTTTTGAATTCTGTATCATGTAACACATAGCAGGCACTTAAAGAGTTGTACAAAAACTGTTCCTATTTACTGTATGTTTGCATACCTTCCTTTTCAATGGACCCTGCATTGACGCTCAGTAAGAAGGAGATTGTATTTGTTGCAAAAATTAAGACTGGTGAGGCCTTCACCTACAAGACTGCAGAGCAACATTTGAACTATAGACTCATTCTAAAGACCCTGAGGGCTGGAATCCAATCAAATCCCTGGACTCCAGTGTGAATTGAGGCTATCCACTACAATATTTTCTTTTAAAAACATTTTATTTTACAGTATTAAAGTCTTGGGCAGACAATTCTAAAGAAAACTGAGGTATGTGGTAGAGAGTATTATAAAATGCAAGTCCTTCGATTTCTGTTTCTCACGTCCGCGTTTCTGCATGCCCCATAGTAAAGTTTCTCAGAGCAGATGCATTATTCCAGGTCACATCTACTGGCAGAAACCTTGACATTTGACTTCATCTGAAAATCCCCTTACAAGCATTTGTTATGCTTCCTGATTTGTATAAACTCCCCTGAGAATTTATTTTCACAGTGTTACCCTAATCTTCATTTCTTCAATATCTTCTAGCTGGACTGAACACTTCAAAATAAATTCACCAAGTAAGTAACCAGTGTCTTGGAAGAAATATCATTTCTCTCTTTACAAATATGTGACCCTTCCTTACAGAGGGAATGTATAGTCACAGAATCTTTGGTTAGAATTTCTTTGACCCAAAGAAAAATCAAATTAGACAAACTGTTAGTTTATGAATATTGCTTTACAGCTTTTTAAAAATATTGTTTTAGTGTATTTCCTAGTTTTTAAATACACACTTTAATGTCATAAAACAATACCACTTGTAACCAAATGCCTGGCTTCTGGTGTTCTCTAGGAGGATGAATTTTTCTTTTAAAATTTTAGAGTATCAGAATAAAATATTCGTTTATTCTAAAAAACATTGTGAATACTCCAGTTTTAAAAGAAATTTAAAATCATTAGACTGTTTCTCACAGGTTGTTTCAAATCATGGTTTCACAGGAAGAAGAAATAATACATCATGTGACAGGAGAGAACTGTCAAATG
>CM053756.1:47299247-47331863 GCA_028658305.1 Pachyuromys duprasi
CAGGCCATATCCACACATGGTCCTTGATTGTAGAAACCGTCTCATACAAGACCCCTGTGCCCTGCTCAGTTTGGTCTTTGTGGAGCTCTTGTTCTCCCCAAGACTCACCAACCTCCCCCAGATCTAACATAGTCACATTACTATAATTTTATTAATATGAAGATTATATCAACTTTGCACTGAATTTCACCATATTTCTGAACTTTTTCAGTTAAGAGAAACGAGCTTTAGTTCTTCCTTAAATATCCCATTCTTTCAGAAATAAATAACAATTCACTTTTAATATTTTTATTATTGTTTTATTTATTTACCTATTTATTACAATTTATTCACTTTGTATCCCTGCTGCACCCCCTCTCTCATCTCCTCCTCATCCCACTCACCCTCCCTCTTCCCCCCATATGCCCTTGCCCTTGTTTCTCATAGATACCCCTCCTACCCCTCTATCTGACTCTAGCCTATCAGGTCTTAGCAAGGCTGGCTATATCATCTTCCTCAGTGGCCTGGCAAGGCTGCTCCCCCCAGGGGGAGATGATCAAAGAGCCTCCCACTGAGTTCATGTCAGAGACAGGCCCTGTTCCCTTTCCTAGGGAACCCACTTGGAGACTGAGCAGCCTACGTGCTTCCTCTGAACAGGGGTCTAGATCCTCTCCATGCAAGGCCTTGGTTGGAGTGTTCATTTCTGCAGGGCTCCCTGGGCCCAGGATTTTTGTCTCTGTTGTTCTCATTGTGGAGTTCCTGTCCCCACCAGGTTGTTCTATCTCACCTTTCTTCCATAAGGATTCTGGCACTCAGGCCAAAGTTTATCTATGAATCTCAGTTATCTCCTTCAATACCCTCATGGGCACAATCTTTCCGAGGCCCTCTGTAGAAGGCTTCTGTCCTGTTCCTTGTCTTCTCCTACTTCTGATGTCTATGTGTTTACCTTTCTGAATGAGGAATAAGCATCTTTCCTAGGGTCCTCCTTGTGTTTAGCTTCTTTAGGACTATAGATTTTAGTATAAATATCCTATATTATACGACAAATATCCACTTACAAGTGAGACAAGTGAGTATATGCCATATGTGTTTTCTGCTCCTGGGCTACCTTACTAGAAACTAGAAAAGGATGATCTTTTCTAGTTCCCACCATTTGCCTACAAATTTTATGATTTCTGTGTTTTTAATTGCTGAGTAGTATTCCTTTGTGTAGATGTACTACAATTTCTGTATCCATTTCTCCGTTGAAGGTCATCTAGGTTGATCCATTCTGGCTATTATGAATAAAGCTGCTATGAACATAGTTGAACAAATGCCCTTATTGAATCATGGGAATAATTCACATTTGTAAGTTCTGGCAGTATTCTTGGATATGTAATGATGTGTATGCTGGGTAGTTTTCTGTCACTTTACCCAAGCTAGTGTCCTTCAAGAAAAGTAATCCACTGTTGAGAAAAATACTCCCACAAGACTGACTTGTAGGCAGACCTGTGGGGTATTTTCTTGATTGATGATGTATGATGGCCCAGCCCACTATGGAAGGTACAGCTCCTGGGTAGGTGGCCCTGGGGTAATATAAAAATGCAGGCTGAGTACACCATGAGGCACAAGCCGGGAGGTAGCACTCCCCCATGGCCTTTACATGAGCTCTTGGCTCTACATCCTGCCTTGAGTTCCTGCCCTGACTTCTCTGGGTGAGGGACTATGAACTGTAATCTGAAAAAATAACCCTTTCCACACCAAGTTGCCTTTGGTCACTGTTTTATCACACAAATAGAACCCCTTGTTAAGATAATGTGGAAAGAGTGGACAAGGCCAAGTTCCAGCTTTAGATGCTAGTGTGTTCATTAGCATATGGAAAATATAAATTGGTGGAAACTGCTATTAGATAGCATTTACCTGTGGGTGATTCAGTTTTAGTTAATTAATCTGGAATTAATGAAATCCACTCTAGTCCTCTCTCCTATTTCCTCTCTTAAGATTTTAAAAATAAATCAATGAGCTTCTGGGAGGGGTGCATTTGTTTTCTTTGGTTTTTGTTTCTCCCTGTGAGTTAGTAACTAGTCCAATATTTGTGGGTTTTGTTTTGTTTTGTTTTTCCCTCAACACTGGTCAGAGAGCAATCACTCTAGTACTTTTAATTTCTGATGGTAATGACTTTTTTCAGAGTATTATTAATTGGCTATATATTAGCTTTTCCGGTGCTGAGACAAACAGCTAAGAAGAACAGGGGGGGGGGTTGTTTTAGTTTTTTTAACTTTTTTTTCTACACAATTTATGCATTATATATCCTGATTGAAGCCCCTCCCTCAACTCCCCCAGTCCCACCTTTTTTTCCTCTTCCTCTTATCCCCTTCCTCTTGTCCACTGAAAGTGGGAGTTTCCCGTTATTGACATCTTCCGATAGCTTGTTAAGTCTCATCAGGACTGCCTGGATCCTCTTCCTCCATAGCCTGGCAAGGCTGCATCAACAGGGCTGAGTGACCAAAGAACAGTCAACTGAGTTCATGATAGAGGCAGCCCCTGCTCCCTCACTCAGAGATCCACATGGAGACTGAGCTGCCAATCGGCCATATCTGAGCAGAGGGTCTAGGTCCTCTCCATGCATGGTCCTCCATTGATTATCAGTGTCTGTAGGACCCCCTGGGCTCCAAAAGATGCCCCACCATTCAATAAGGACATCTGCTCAGCTATGTTCATGGCAGCTTTATTTGTAATAGCCAGAGTCTGGAAACAACCTAGATGTCCCTCAATGGAGGAATGGATACAGAAAGTGTGGTACCTCTACACAATGGAATACTACTCATCTATTAAAAACAAGGAAATCATGAAGTTTGTAGGCAAATGGATGGAACTAGAAGAGATCATCCTGAGTGAGGTAACCCAGAAACAGAAAGACAGGCATGGTATACATTCACTAATTAGCCATATAATATAGGACAGCCATGTACAGACCTAAAGAAGCTAAACAACAAGGAGGACCCTAGGGAGGATTCTTAAATCTCATTCAGAATGGCAAACAGGATAGACTCCAGAAGTGGTGGAAGAGAGGAAAAAGTATGTGTGTGTCTACTATAGAGGGTCTTCTGCTTCCAACAGGGGGTGGAAGCAGATTCTGAGACTCAGGGCCAAACTTTTGGCCAAGCACAGGCAATCCTATGGAAGAAGAGAGGGGTGGGAATAGAGAACAACATGGAGGGGACTGGAGCCCCACAAGGAGACCAACACAACTAAAAGGAACAGTTTTTTAAG
This sequence comes from Pachyuromys duprasi, assembly GCA_028658305.1. Taxonomy (NCBI): domain Eukaryota; kingdom Metazoa; phylum Chordata; class Mammalia; order Rodentia; family Muridae; genus Pachyuromys; species Pachyuromys duprasi. The sequence goes on from CM053756.1 coordinate 47,302,479, forward strand.
GAAGTTTTCTCTGCTTTGTATTCTCAGTCCACGTTACTGGTTTTGTTGTCTGTGGTGGGGACCATGATTGTAAGAGCGCAATGGTAGAGCACACCTACCATTTTTGGGTGGCTGAAAGCAGACAGACATATAAGGCACCAAGGGCCTAGTTATTCAAAGGTATGTACCCAGTGACCCCCTTCCTCCAATTAGACTTTGAAGTTGCCACTAGTTCTAAGACCTACACCAGGGGCTAGGAACCAAGAGTTTACGGGAGCCTGCGGTGATAGATCCCACCACAGCTTGGAAGGCACTGTCTTGTCTCACAATGTGCACAACCAACCACAGCTAGGTCCTGCCCTAGCCATGCTATTAAACCTCAGGCTGGATCACCTGTCTGACAGACATTGTCCCTTAGAGGAACAAATATCTGATCTGTGGTTCTGCTTGTTACTTCGCATTTGTTTTGTTTTTAAGAAGGTAAACATACGATTTATTGAATATTTTGAGATGAAAGTTAATTTCGTCATACATGGTAATTACAGATTTGTACCTAAGTGTTATGGAAGACTGTCTGGTAAATATTTACTAGGATTTTCCTGATGTGTCAAGATCTGTATTGGGTGTTTTAACTAGCTAAATATTACTAGTTTTTTTTTTCAAGTATTTGGACAGTTACTTCCTACTTGTGTTTGTGGTTTTGAAGCAGTGGTTCTTAACCTGTGGGTCATGACCTCTTGGAGGTCAAACAATCCTTTCACAAGGCTCACCTAAGACCATCAGAAAATATGAATATTTACATAACAATTCACAACAGTAGCAAAATCACAGTTATAAAGTAGCAATGAAATAATTTTATAGTTGGAGGTCACCACAACATGAGGAACTATATTAAAGGATTGCAGCCTTAGGAAGGTTGAAAACTACTGCTTTAAGCGTGGAGCAGTCTATGTCAGTTTTTCCTCCATCTTCCTCCTCCTCCTCCTCCTCCTCCTTCTTCTCCTCCTTCTTCTTCTGTTGGTGACACTTTTTAAATTATTATTATTTCTTACAATTTATTTTACTTTGTAGCTCAGCTGTGGCCCCATCCCTTGTCTCCTCCCAATCCCTTCCTCCTTCCCTCTTTTCCTCCTATGCCCCTCCCCTAGTCCACTGATAAGAGAGGTCCTCCTCCCCTTCCATCTGACCTACCAGGTCTCATCAGGATTGGCTGCATTGTCTTCCTCTGTGGCCTGGCAAGGTTGCACCCTCCAGGGGAAGATGATCAGAGAGCCTGCCAATGAGTTCATGTCAAGACACTCCTGTTCCCCTTACTAGGAAACCCACTTGGAGCCTGAGTCTATGCACTGCCTCTGTGCAGGGGTTCTAGGCCCTCTCCATGCATGGGCCTTGGTTGGGTTATCAGTTTCTTCATAGCCCCCAGGGCACAGGTCTTTCTTTCTTTCTTTCTTTCTTTCTTTCTTTCTTTCTTTCTTTCTTTCTTTCTTTCTTTCTTTGGCTCTGTTGGTCTCCTTTTGGAGCTTTTTTCCCCCTTCAGATCTTTCCATCTCCCCCTTCTTTCATAAAATTCCATGCCCTGTGAACAAAGTTTGGCTATGAGTTTCAGCCTCTGCTTCAATACCTTAAAGACTTCATTACACTGCCTATTGGTTCCAGCTCCTCTTATAACTTCAAGCAGGAGCAAGTTAAAAAAATATGGAATAAATTATTCTCCTTCTGTCTTATTTTTTAGTGCTGGGGCTGAGCTTCAGGGCCACTTGACTGTTGAGAAAGTGTTCTGCTAATCAGCTGACCTTCTGCTAATGGAATGATGTCCTGTCAGACTTGTTTACAGAAACCCTTTGTCTTTGACTTTTCTTCTTTAGTAAATGCTTCTCTTTTATCAACTGGACAAGCAATTTGGATTCTATACTTGGCATATTTGGCTGAAAGCATCACTGTATTTTGAGTGGGTTTACCTTTGCACTGCTTGTCAGTGATACCTGGAAAATCCAGATGCTAATACAATCCACTAAATCCATGGCTTTATGCAAATGGAAACCATAGCCCCCATAGCCCAACAGAGAGAACCACAAACGCCAAAACATCTTACCTTCTGCTGAGTCACAGACCTGTGGCCACAGTAGTCCTAGCCTTAGGCTGATAGCATTAGCAATAAACACACTCACTTCTCAGCCTGAGCAATAGTGCATATTTATTATATATTTTTAAACTAAATGTGTAAATAAAATATAACATGTAGATCAAAAAGGTAGTAGAATACAAATTATCTTAAAATTCACCTTGCTATCATATTTTTATTATATTAATTTTCAATTTGAAAAACACTTTAAAACAAACAAACAAAAATGAGTCCTAGCAATGCAGCCCATCCAGAAGGAAGAGATTGAAAAGCATGCAACAGAGTCCATGTCAAAAACAAAACCCTCTCTGCTTACTAGGAAACCCACAAGAAGACCAAGTTGGGTATATATAAGAAGACCATTGGGTATATATGTGTAGGGAGCCAAGATCCAGTCCATGCATGGTCCTCCAGTTGGTATTTCAGTCTCTGCATCACCCTCTGTGTCTAGGTTAGGTGGCTATGTTTGTCTTCTTGAGAAGCTCCTGTTCAGTCTAGGTCCTTCTATCCTTTCCTCAACTCTTCCACAAGGCTCTGCACTGTGCCCAGTCTTTGGCTCTGAGTCTCAGCATCTGTTTGGAGTCTTCACTGGGTGGAGCCTCTCACAAGACAGCTATATTAGGCTCCAGTCTGCAAACATAGCAGAGTGTCATTGTTCGTGTCAGAGGTTGACTTTCTCCCATGGGTAGGTCTCAGGTTGGGCCAGGGATTGGTTGGACATTCTCTCCATCCTTGCTCCATTTTTACTCCTGTATATCTGGTAAGCAAGGTAAATTTTGGGTGGAAGTTTTTGTGGGTGGGTTGGTGTTCTACCTCCCTTTACTAGGAGACCTGTCTAGTTAAAAGGTGACCTCTCTAGTAGCCATGACCTCCACTACTAGGGATCTCAGCTGGAGTAATGCTTGAATTTCACTCAGAAGGGGAAATATAATAGGCAGCAGAAGTAGTTGAAAGAGACAGAACAGAATAGGAGCGGGAGTGCAGAGGGAAGCAAGTGTGGAGAAAGAGCAGATAAGGGAAGAGCAGGGGCTGGAGGACAGAGGGTTTGAACAGAAAAGAGAAACTCTGGGAGGGGGCATTTCTGAGACAAGCTCGGGACTTACCACAGGGTAGACTCCAGGGAGGATATGGGGTGACTCTACCTGAGACTTGATTCCTCTTTCTAAAGATGCTAGCATAGTTGCTTGTGAATAGTGAATGGGTCTAAGGGAATCAAAGAGTACAGCCCTTTTCCATTCCCATTATTATTATACAGTCTACCTAATGCTTTACTCAAGTTATGCATTTCACGCAAACGTAAAACTTTGCAGGCATTTGTTTTTAGCTAATATATTGCGTTCTTCTATCTACCACCCTTCTCTACCTCAATCCCTTCACCCTCCTGGCCCCCCAACACTAGGTAGGCAAGAAAGGTTAGAGGGGAAAGGGGACGTAGACCTCTTTAGACTACTTTCTGCTGATTAGGGTCCTCAGATTCCTAGGGGCAAGTATAATCTTCTTAGTCAAAATACTCAGCAAACCAGCAATGCAGGAATCCAGCAATGCCAAAGTAGCAGCAGGAACCAACAACAGCAGGAACCAGCAGCAGTCAGGGCAGTAGGGGGGGGGGGGGAGCAGCAGTTGCCACAGGCCACCATGGGCCTCTGCCGTTTATACTCTCAGAAAAGTTCCCAGAATTAAACTGTCTGGAACTGGCACAAATCATCCCCCTGCCAGGGCACAAGACACATTATGGTTAGCTGCTGTAGACCATCCGAAGCAGGCCATATCCCACACATGGCATTAAAACAAAATTAAATTCACATTACATTAACGGGGTTTTTGTTTGTTTTGGGTGTTGAGACAGGGTTTCTGTGTAGCCCTGGCTGTCCTAGCATTGCTTTGTAGAACAGGCTGGCCTTTAACTCACAGAGATCCACCTGCTGGTGCATTCCCTACCGCAGGGATTACACGCATGCACCGCTGTGCCCAGCTCATAACTGTTTTGTTTTTTTTTAAAAGAACCAAAATTCTCACTGTAAGTCTCCTCTCTAAAAACCATCAATATAATACACTTTTTTATCTCCACAATCAGTTTGCTTCAAGATTCTGTAACTTCTGTCCTTTGCAATTCTATAATTACTACAAAATTTATGAATGTTTTCAAGTTTCAGCCCCTCTTTGGGAAAGTCTTTCTCATAACCATTTATCTCCTTTTTCAAACAAAAATCCATAGACCAATGTATAGCTGTTAATTGCAGCAAACTAGCAGATTACAAATTTATCAATCAAAAGTCAGAAGCCTTCCCGTAGACAAATGACATATAGCTTGGGAAAGAAATCAAGAAAGCAGTACCAATCACAATAACCTCAAAAATTTAAATATAATGAGATGAGACAAACCAAGTAAGAGAAATACTTATATAACAAAAACTTTAAGACATTAAAGAAATTGCGTTTTTATTCTAGAATAAAAATGCAATACTCATTAAAATACCAATACAGAAAGACCCAACAAAGAAAGAGAATTTCAGATCAATTTCCCTCCAGAACATTGAAGCAAAAAATATACTCAATAAAATACTGCCAAACTGAATCCAAGAACACATCAAAAAGATATCATCCAACATGACCAAGTAGGCTTCATCCCAGACATGCAAGGGTGGTTCAATATATATAAATCCATCAATGTAATACACTATATAAATAAACTGAAAAAAAAACACATTATCATCTCCTTAGATGCTGAAAAAGCAATTGCCAATATCTAACACCTGTTCATATTGAAAGTCTTGAAGAGATCAGGTATACAAGGCACATACCTAAACCTAGTAAAGGCAATATACAGCAAGCCTATCACCAACTAAACAGAAAAAAAAAAAAACTCAAATCAGTTCCACTGAAATCAGGGACAAGGCAAGGCTGCTCACCCTTTCATATCTATTCAATATAGTACATAGAGTACTAGCTGGAACAATAAGACAACTAAAGGAGATCAAGGGGATACAAATTGGAAAGAAAGAAGTCAAAGTAGTGCTATTTGCAGATGATATGATAGTATATATAAGTGATCCCAAAAGTTCTACCAGAGAACTCCTATAGCTGAGAAACAACTTCAGCAAGGTAACTGGATAAAAAATTAACTCAAAAAATCAATAGCCCTTCTGGATACAAAAAAAAAAGTCAGCTAAAAGAGAAATTATGGAAACAACACCCATCACAATGGCCACAGAAAAACATAAAGTATCTTGGTGTAACTCTAGCTAAGCAAGTGAAAGACTTGCATGACTCTTTCAAGTCTCTGAAGAAAGAAACTGAAGATGATATCAGAAGATGGAAAGATCTCCCATGCTCATGGATCAGTAGGATAAACAGTAAAAATGGCCACCTTACCAAAAGCAATCTACAGATTCAATGCAATTCCCATCAAAATACCAACACAATTCTTTATAGACCTTGAAAGAACATTTCTCAACTTCATATTAAAAAGTAAAATAAATAAATAAATAAATAAATAAATAAATAAAACAGAATAACTAAATCTGTCCTGTACAATAGATCTTTTGGAGGTATCTCTATCCCTTATCTCAAGCTGTACTACAGAGCAACAATAATAAAAACTGCATGATACTGGCAAAGAAACAGACTGCTAGATCAATGGAGTCAAATTGAAGACCCTGGAATAAATCTACACAACTAGGAACACTTGCTTTTTGACAAAGAAGCCAAACCATACAGTGGAAAAAGGACAGAATCTTCAACAAATGATGCTGATATAACTAGTGGTCTACGTGTAGAAAAATGCAAATAGATCCATATTTATCACTCTACACTAAACTAAATCCAAATGGGTCAAAGACCTCAACATAAAACCAGACACCCTAAGAATATTAGAGAAAAAAGTGGGGAAGTGCCTTGAACTCACTGGCACAGGAAACAATTTCCTGAACAGCACACCAACAGCTCTGGCTCTAAGATCAACTGTTGTTGTAAATACATGATATTGTGCTAAATATTGTTTATTATTTGCCTGTAATCGTTACAGTGTTATTATTTTATTTATTTTTTAAATTTTATTTATATTAACACCAGGTTATGTACTTTGTATCCCAGCCGTAGCTCCCTCCTGCATTTCCTCCCTATTCTCCCATCCCTCCCTCATCTCCTCCCTGCCCCTTTTCAAGTCCACTGATAGGGGAGGACCTCCTCCCCTTCCATCTAACTCTAACTTATCAGGTCTCTTCAGGACTGGCTGGAATGTCCTCTTCTGTGGCCTAGAAAAGTTGCTCCTCCCTCAGGGGATGAGAGGGTCGAAAAGCCAGCCATTGAGTTCATGTCAGAAATAGTCCCTATTCCCCTTACTAGGGTCCCCACTTGGATATTGAGCTACCATTTGCTACATTAAAGCAGGGGTTCTAAGTCCATACATCAGGGGTCCATACATCAATAAGCAGGTGTCTATACCTGCTAGATTTTATAATTTCCTTAGAACCTCTTGGGCTGGGAAGATTATTCTGCCTATGCTATCTCAATAACCTCCCTATCCATTTCATAGTCCCCATCCATTGCCAGCTGCCTTAATCATTCCTATCTGGCCTATCTCTCATCCATAATCTTATAAACACTTTCTTATCCGTCATCTGGATCACTCCTTTTCACACCACTCTCAGAGTCCTTCCTCCTGTCCCAAGTGCTTCCTTTTCCATCAGGGTTTTTTTCCCATCAGGCCCTTTTCTAATCAGGGCTTCCTCTTCTCTCCTCTCTTCCCATCTTCCTGTCTCCTACTGGGGATTCTCTTGACCCCAAACCTGGGCTTTCTGTCCTGCTTTTACCTGCTACTTTATTTTTAATTAGGCTTAAGGCCAATTCAATAAAATAGAACCCATGCCCTACACTGCTGAAGTGTCTGAGAACCTGAGACTAGACAGGTTGTGAGCCTAGAGGAAAACCTGCTTCTATTGTTCTGTTAAAGAAAAGTAGCAGCTGGGTGGTGGAGGTACACACCTTTAATCCTGGCACTTGGGAGGCAGAGGCAGGTAGATTTCTGTGAGTTCGAGGCCAGCCTGGTCTACAAAGTAATTCCAGGATAGCCTGTGCTATACAGAGAAACCCTATCTTGAAAAACAAAACAAAAAGGAAGGAAGGAAGGAAGGAAGAAAGGAAGGAAGAAAAAGATAGTAGAGCTGGTGGTGCACACCCTTTTTAAATTTTAATTATTTATTTGTTATAATTTATTCACTTTGTATCCCCAATGCAGCCCCCTTCCTTTTCTCCTCCCATCCCCACCTATCTTCCCTCTTCTCCCTCTATGCCATTTCCCTAGTCCCCTGATAGGCTAGGACCTCCTCCCCTTCTATCTGACCCTAGCTTATCAGGTCTCATCAAGGCTGGCTGCATCATCTTCCTCTGTGGCCTGGCAAAGATGCAACCCCCCCCCAGGTGGGGGTGATCAGAGAGCCAGCCACTGAGTTCATGTCAGAGTCTGCGCCTGCTCCCCTTACTAGGGAACCCACTTGTAAACTGAGCAGCCAGTAGGATTCCTGTGAATTGGGGGTCTAGGTCCTCTCCATGCATGGTTCTTAGTTGGAGGCTCCCCTGGGCCCAGGTATTTGGGCCCTATTGTTCTTGTGGAGTTCCTGTCTATCTCCCCTTTCTTCCATAAGGATTCTGGAACCCTGCCCAAAAATTGGCTATGAGTCTCAGTATCACCTTCAATACCCTGGTGGGTAGAGTCTTTCAGAGGCCCTCTATGGAAGGCTCCGGGCCTGTTCCTTGTCTTCTCCTACTTCAGATGTCTATCCTGTTTGCCCTTCTAAAAGAGGATTAAGCATCTTCCCTAGGGTCCTCCTTGTTGTTTAGCTTCTTTGGACTATAGATTTTGAAATATTTATCCTATATTATATGGCTAATATTCACATGTAAGTAAGTCTGTACCATGTATGTCTTTCTGCTTCTGGGTTACCTCACTCCGGATGAGCTTTTCTAGTTCCCACCATTCACCTGCAAATTTCATGATTTCCTTGTTTTTAATAGTTGAGTAGTATTCCATTGTGTACATGTACCACAATTTCTATATCCATTCCTCCATTGAGGGACATCTAGGTTGTTTCCAGATTCTGGTTATTAAAATAAAGCTGCTATGAACATAATTGAGCAAATGTCCTTACTGAATGGTTTGGGTATCTTCTGTGTATGTGCCCTGGATTGGGATAGCTGGATCTTGAGGTAGTGCTGTTCCCAATCTGTATCCCACTTGGCATCCTTTAGTAGTTTTTCTTACTGCTCTAGTAAGGACTTCAAGTACTGTGTTGAAGAGATAAGGTGAGAGTGGGCAGCCTTGCCTTGTCCCTCATTTCTGGGATATTGATTTAAGTTTCACTCCATTTAGTTTGATGTTGGCAGGTGGATCTTTGTGAGTTCAAGGGCTATACAGAGAAACCGTCTCCTAAAAAATAGAAAGAAAGAAAGATAGCAATAAAATGACTTCTATTGACATTCTGCTATAACTGTAGACTGATAACTCACTCAACCCACATCAGAGAAGCTGCTTCTTGCAATACATTAACATAGAGACCCACAAGTGCATCGTAGTGTGGTGAAGAATCAGAGATTTTGAAACACTCAGTCTTCAGTGGGATTTCTTCATTAAACCCCTCCCCTCAAGGCTCTGGGAACTATGTAGAAGAGGAAGCAGAGAGAGCATAAGAGCCAGTGGTAACTGATGTCTCCGAGGAAGTGTCCCACCAGACGAAACAGTGCAGATAAACGTATGAACTCACAGAGACTGAGACAGCATGTAGAAGCCAGGCACAGGTTTAAACCAAATAGCAGCCCTGCAGGAGGAAGATTGGAAGTGGACACAATGTCCCACCTCTAACCCAGAATCTATTTGCAATTTATACCTGCTGGAAAAAAGAAAATCAGTTTTTGCTAAAAGAGTCTCACTGGGTACACCAACCACAATCCGGGTCAAGCACCATACATGAGAGTAGTTGACCAACCCAAAACGAACTCAAGGCTATTTTTGAGGACTTTATGGTCCCTTTTGTATTGTTTGGTATATTTTTTATTGCTCTTTTGCTTATCCATTTCGTTTCTTATTTTTATGGGGAATTTTTTGATGGGTTTGTTTCTTGTTTTTACTTCTCTTTTTTGTTTTTATTTGTTTTTAGGAAGAGAGTATAAAATTGTATGGATAGGGATTTCGGTGAGATCTGGGAGAAACTGGCTTGGGGAAAATACTGAAAATATACATTATGAAAATATTTTTCATTAAAAGATAAAATAATGCAAAAGAATGGAGAGTGATTTTAATAATCTTCTAAGATGTGGACATTTGAGAAACTGTGTGAGTATGCTATTACTCACAATGCTAGGAGACTTTTTCATTTCTACGATTGAGAAGTGACCATGGAGCAAGACATTACCATCATTTAAACATAGGAAAATATAACCTGTGTCCTCATACACAATGTCAAAAGTAAAAAAGGCCATTCTTTGGCATGTTAAAAATTATACTTGTTTGACTCTGATATAAAAACCTACTTTTTTAAAAATTTATTTATTTTTATTTTTTTGATAATGTGAATTCTTTTTTCTTCTTTTTATTAATTATACTTTATTCACTTTGTATCCCCCATAAACTCCTCCCTCTTCCCTTCCCAATCCCACCTTTACTCCCCCTTATCCACATATGCCCCTCCCCAAGTCCACTGAGAGGGGAGGTCTTCCTTTCCTTCCTTATATTAATCACAGGTTATGTACTTTGTATCCCAGCCATAGCCCCCTCCCACATTCCATCTAACTCTTCCCATCCCTCCCTCATCTCCTCCTTGCCCCTTTCCAAGTCCACTGATAGGGGAGGACCTCCTCCCCTTCCATCTGACCCTAGCTTATCAGGTCTCTTCAGGGCTGGCTGCAATGTCCTCTTCTGGGGTCTAGCAAGGCTGCTCCTGCCTCGGGGCTGGGGGGGGGGAGGTTCGAAGAGCCAGCCATTGAGTTTATGACAGAAATAGTCCCTGTTGCCCTTACTAGGGTACCCAGTTGTATAATGAGCTACCACGAGCTATATCTGAGCAGGGTTCTAGATTATATCCATACATGATCATTGGTTGGAGAAACAGTCTCATAAACCACCCCTATGCCCTGATCTATTTGGTCTTTGTGGAACTCTTGTCCTCTCCAAATCTTACTAACTCCTCTTTTTTTCATATGCTTCCCTGCACTCTGCTGAAGGTTTGGTTGTGAGTCTTAATATCTGCTTTGATACATTGCTAGGTAGAGTCTTTCAGGGGCCCTCTGTGGTAGGCTCCTGTCCTGTTGCTTGTTTTCTCCTACATTCAATGTCCATCCCATTTGTCTATCTAAGTAAGGATTGATCATCTTACCCCAGGTCCTCTTTCTTGTTTATCTTCTTTAGGTGTATAGATTTCAGTATGTTTATCCTATCTTATAAGTTTATATAAGTGACTATATACCATGTGTTTCTTTCTACTTTGGGGATACCTCACTCAGGATGATGGTTTCCAGGTCCCACCATTTGCCTGAAAATGTCATGATTTCCTTGTTTTTAATTGCTGAGTAGTATTCCGTTGTGTAAAAGTACCATGATTTCTATATCCATTCCTCAGCTGAGGAACATCTGGGTTGTTTCCAGGTTCTGGCCATTATGAATAAAGCTGGTACAAACATGGTTGAGCAAATGTCCTTGTTGTGTACTTAAGCACCTTTTGGATATATGCCTAAGAGTGGTATAGCTGGGTCTTGAGGAATCACTATTCTTAATTGTCTAAGAAAACGCCAAATTGATTTCCAGAGTGGTTGTACAAGTTTACATTCCCACCAGCAATGGAGAAAGGTTCCCCTTTCTCCGTAACCTCTCCAACATGTGATGTCACTAGAGTTTTTGATCTTAGCCATTCTAATGGGTATAAGGTGCAATCTCAGGGTCGTTTTGATTTGCATCTCCCTGATGGCTGAAGATGTTGAACATTTCTTTAAGTGTTTTTCTGCCATTCTATAATCCTCTACAGAGAGTTCTCTGTTTAGCTCCGTACCCCATTTCTTAATTGGATTACTTGATTTGTTGCTTTTTAACTTCTTGAGTTCTTTATATATACTGGATATTAACCTTCTGTCAGATGTAGGGTTGGTGAAGATCCTTTCCCAGTCTGTAGGCTCTCATTTTGGTTTGATGACAGTTTCTTTTGCTTTATATAAACTTTTCAGTTTCTTGATATCTTGTTAATCTTAGAGCCTGTGCTGTTGGTATTCTGTTCAAGAAGTAGTCTCCTGTGCCAATGAGTTCTAAGGTCTTGCTCACTTTATCTTCTAACCGATTTAGTGTGTCTGGTTTTATGTTGAGGTCTTTGATCCACTTGGACTATAGTTTTGTGCAGGGTGATAAATATGGATCTATTTCCATTTTCCGCATATAGACATCCAGTTGGACTAGCACCATTTGTTGAAGATGCTGTCTTTTCCATTGAATGGTTTTGGCTTCTTTGTCAAAAATCAAGTTTCCATACGTGTGTGAGTTTATTACTAGGTCTTCTATTCGGTTCCACTGATCCACTATTCTGTTTCTATGCCAATACCATGCAGTTTTTATTACTATTTCTCTGTAGTATAGCTTGAGGTCAGGGATGGAGATACCTCCAGATGATCTGTTGTTGTAAAAGATCGTTTTGGAGATTCTGGGTTTTTTGTTTCTCCATATGAACTTGAGAATTTTTCTTCCAAGGTCTGTAAAGAATGGTGTTGGTATTTTGATGGGAATTGCATTGAATCTGTAGACAAACTCATTCTATGAAGCCACAGTCACCTTGATACCTAAACCACATAAAGACCCAACAAAAAGAGAGAACTTCAGACCTATCTCTCTTATGAACATTGATGCAAAAATACTCAATAAAATACCTGCAAACCGAATCCAAGAACACATAAAAGATATCATTCACCGTGACCAAGTAGGCTTCATCCCAGGCATGCAGGGGTGGTTCAATATACGCAAATCCATCAATGTGATCCACCATATAAACAAACTGAAGGAGAAAAATTACATGATCATCTCCCTAGATGCCGAAAAAGCATTTGACAAAATCCAATATCCATTCATGTTTAAAGTCTTGGAGAGATCAGGGATACAGGGCACATAACTAAACATAGTAAAGGCAATATACAGCAAGCGTATAGCCAACATCAAACTCAATGGAGAGAAACTTAAATCAATCCCACTGAAATCAGGGACAAGGCAAGACTGCCCATTGTCTCCATATCTCTTCAACATAGTACTTGAAGTCTTAGCTAGAGCAATAAGAAAACTAAAGAAGATCAAAGGGATACAATTTGGAAAGGAAGAAGTCAAAGTATCACTGTTTGCAGACGATATGATAATATACATGAGCGACCCCAAAAATTCAACCAGAGAACTCCTTCAACTGATAAACACCTTCAGCCAAGTGGCTGGATACAAAATCAACTCAAAAAAATCAGAAGCCCTTCTGTACACCAAAGACAAAAGGGCAGAGAAAGAAATTAGGGAAACAACACCCTTCACAATAGCCACTAACAACATAAAGTACCTTGGGGTGACTCTAACCAAGCAAGTGAAAGACCTGTTTGAAAAAAATAAAACCTCAAATCTCTGAAGAAAGAAGTTGAAGAAGATATCAGAAGATGGAAAGATCTCCCGTGCCCATGGATTGGTAGGATTAACATAGTGAAAATGGTCATTCTGCAAAAAGCAATCTACAGATAAATATCTACTTCTAGCATGTACTTGCATCAAGTAACACAGTGATACTCATGAATACATCCTGTTGAGCATCCCTTAGATACTGAGGGGACACAACCCTAATGTCATCAAGAGGATGAGATTTTAATACTAGCACACTGTGACACAATGTTCATTAAGCAGTACCTTTCTGTCCAAAATACTCTTGGGAAAAACAGAGGTCAAAAATCCCAATCTAAAGTAACAGATATAAAAATAATAATAATCATTCTTAAGAATTTAGGGAGATAATCATTATGGCAGTTTGTTTTCTGAAGTAAATTAACCCTAGGGTTATCTTGTACAAAGCCCTTTTCATGACCAAACATGAGGACCATTGGCAAGAAACTCTCAGAGATGTTCAGAGGAGGTCATTTCCACATCAGGACCACCTAACAAGTCAGCCCCAATTCCAAAAGCTTATGGTAACCACTGCCTAGCTACAGTACCACAGGGCACTGTTAGAGAGGTAAATTGGGTCACATTAATGGATTCTGTTTTCAATAGGCAGCAAAAGAAATATGTTGCTGTGACCTATTTTTTATTTCTTCTTTAGAGAAATGTCCTTTCATGCCTTCTCCCTATTTATCTCTTAGGGGTTTACATGTTAATTATTCAGTTGGCCTTGTGTCTTCATAAATAATAACACTGTGTCTTTTTCACATATACCATTTGAAATGTTTCGTTCAAATGTGTAGGTTGTCATTTCACTGTATCATTTGTTACTTTCACTGTACAAACTACTTGTTAGTTTTAGATATTCCCATTCAGTTATTTCTGAGTTTCCTGTCTGAGATTTTTGTGTAATGTCTAACAACTTTCCTCCAGCCCACATCCAGGCTATTTCCCTGTCTGCCGTCTTGGAAATGTTTATAGTCATTGAGGTTGTATTTAGGTTTCATTCATATTGTGCTGATTTTAGTTCACTTCACACACACACACACAAAATCTGTGAGATTAAAACGATCTTTCAACTTGACAAGAACACTGCATTATTCTTTCTTTATATTTTAATTCTCACATAAACAGAGTGGTAGACAGGAGGAGAACTTAACACTGAACCAACTCCTACAAGGCAATGATTCTCTTTATTTCAGCATTGTAGAACCTGACCTCATCATTTGTATTACTTTAGTTTAGTTGTTAGTGAGCTTAAAGTTTAAAATGAATGAAATTAGAAAGCAGCAATAGAAAACAGTGAAAGGAAAATAAGTATGTCAAGGAAACTAGGCTTAAGATGGCACAAATTTTTGTTTTTATAAGCAGCAATAGGGTACTCTTTTCTCATTTTCGTATTATATCAATTTAACTAGAGACACTAAAATAAAAAAGTAAAAACTGTAATGATATAAGTACTTTAACAGCTGTTTAAGTGGTTGGCCTAAGCAAATACCATGCTAAGGCATCTCAATGTACTGGCATTTACAACCATAATTTAGAAAGAACAGCAGCCTGGATGTGGATTAACAATGTTTCAAGGAGAGAAAGTCAGAGCTCTGATGAGTAAGGGCTTTGTGGAATGGGGAAATAGGATTAAGTCCAGTAACTTGAGTCAGTGTATTGATTGGATTTTGGTAGCATGGCTGAAGACTGATAATCACAGTAAACAAACAAACAAAAGGATCTTGAAGAAGGCCTTTGCATGTAAAGTATTTTGTGATGTGTGAATACAGTGTTCTCTAAGAAGCCATCTATGGGATTTTTGTCAAGCAAATACCAAAGTTAGTAGAATATGCTCTTGTGGGAGAAAAAAGAACCTCAGGATCAGGAATTTGTGAATAGAAGGCTATAGTAATTAGTTTTCCTGCTGTTACAAAATACTTGATTCAGATAACTTAAAGAAAGCATGTGTTTCAGCTCATGTTTTGGGAGAGTAGAGTTCATCTTGTTGGCCGAACTATGAGATTAGAGGTCCCCATTGTGTTCAGGCAAAAAAGCACAGAGATGAACACTGTTGCCCATGCCTCCTCCCTTTTCTATTTTTTTTTTATTCAACCAAGAATCCCTGTTTGTACTCAGGGTGGCTCTCAACTCCTTACCTGTTCACATCTAGAAACATCCTCACAGACAAGCCCAGAGATGTGAACTGAGATGATTCTACATGCAGCTATGAAGATCAACCTATGCAATGGCTAAAAAATGATAATAGTAGCTTGTGAAATTTAAGATAATAGGGCAGTCAAGAAAAAGAAAATAATAGACATTAAAGTATGTAAATCGTTGCTCTGGTCAATCATGTGTTGTGTTCCTCAGCCTTGAGTGGAAACAGTCTATGGTGTGTAGGCCTGATTCCAATCTAACATTCTTGGGCAGTTATTTGTCAAGGCTGTTGATTTCTTTGACTATTCTAGAATACAGTGCTGTATATTTCCAGGCTGGCGAGAGTCCTACAATCATAGGAGGCACATATATTCTTCTAGCTAGACATCTTGGGTCCTACGACATTTTCTGGAGCTTACCTCTTTAGGTACTGATCAAATATGCATAAGAGAAATCTTCTGCTGGGCAGCGGTGGCACCCGTCTTTAATCCCAGCACTCTGGAGGCAGAGGCAAGTGGATCTCTGTGAGTTCAAAGTCAGTCTGGTCTACAGAGTGAGTTCCATAACAGCCAAGGCTACAAAGAGAAATCCTGACTCAAAAAAAATGTTTTTTTAAATGAAGTCTTTCCATGGTTACATATTTAATATTTTTCCCTGTGATGAACAGCGTAACAAAAAACAACTCTGATCAGCATACTGTTTAAGACATGCTGAGCAGTGCATTCTCATGTTCACTATATAAAGGAGGCACTAAAACTGAAGGCGACAAGTACGGATGTCATGTGAAGTCATATAGGTCCATAGTTGGAGCCCACAAGTGTCTGAAGTATAGAACTGACAAACAAGGAAACCAAAAGAAATGTTCTTACCACAAAAGGTTCGAGACAACTTGACAATGTTTGATTAAAAAGAATCCAGTGGCTTTTTTTTCTTTTTCCAAAGGATTGAAGACATAGGGACAATGAGCTAGAAAGACATGTCCAAATCTTTAATTGGAGGCACTGGAGAATTGGATCAGCTGTAGTGTACATGTGCCTCACAGAAGACCTAAGTTAAGTTCCCAAAATTCATGGTGAGCAGGTCATAACTACCTCTAATCCAGCACTAGGAGTTTCCACACCCTCTGTCTGACACCCGAATTCACAAATCCCTGAATTATAATAAAGTAACTTAAGATATGTTATGTGAGATATAACAGAAATGATCACTGGTAGTAACAGAGACTTTCAAAATTGAGGAAATTTTATATATATATATATATATATATATATATATATATATTTCCTGCTGTAAGAGTCATATGTAATTCTCCATCAAGAGAAATTTCCCTATGTATGAAGAATAGCTGATACCATTGCAAACCCAGATTATGTCCCAGATCCTACAAGCTAATGGGATGTATTCAAGTGAACTGTACATGGCACCTTGGCTTAATTTTTACTTTTATAGCTGTAGTTCCTACTCAGCAGAGAGTACCTTCTCAGCATCAGCATCAATTAGGACACTTTCTTCCACCGTCATTTATCTCGTGTCTGATGAGATGCCACCTATCAGATACCCATCTCTCGTTAGGAAGTTCAGCAAGTGTTTGCTGCTTTTCTCTCCAGGTTTCTGCTGGATTCAGAGTTTACCTTGTTCCCATCTGCTCCAAGGGCACCAAAGATCTTGTGTAATGACTTGCCCTTTCTAGTTGACAAGTTCACAAGAGAATGATAAACTCTGTCATGTCACATGATCTATCCCCCATTAGAAGACATTCAGAGATCAAATTGGTACCGATTAGGTGATAGATAAATTGTCACTTTCTGCCACCAGTCTCAAAAGGTGGCAACAAAGACTAAACCTGGAATTTCAAAGGGAGAGATTCTATCAAATAAGGACAAGGTGGTTGAGTGGGGAATAGACAATCCAGCCGTTCTTTAAAGAGTACATCGGGATTTAGAACATCGCAGTAATGACTATTGAACTTTAAAGATTCTGATAACATTAATTTAGAATATTATTCTTAAGAGCCTGCCCAAATTGGTCACATAAAAACTGATAAGTAATTAAGAAGGCCAGATAATTAAATTAAAATCAAATAAACATCTGATATAAATCTGTTTAGGAATCCACAGAAGGTATTTAGTGGTGAGGTTCAACTTAGAGCATCTGTCCTTTCAGAATAATAATAATAATCTATGAAATCCCTGAAAGAAACAATAACATTCCACAATAATGTCCTTTTGAAAATCCTACGAAAATTTATCAGTCGCTAACACTTTCTCAGAGCAATAAATATATTCCTTTAGATAAACCATGCCACAAAGGTAGCATTTTCTTTCTATAATATTACATTTTTCATGGATGTTACATATACTTTCTGGCTTAATCTATCAGGAGCTAATTCCAAATCTCATGACATGTTTAGAAGAGCAAATGATTGGCTTTACATATATAAGAATAAGAATTATGTGGGGATTCAAAATCCTTCTGATTCTAGTTTAGGAATTGTGAAAGCAAAAGTATACTTCTGTGTGACTCTTGAGTGAAACTGGCTAAGTTTGCTGTTGATTTCCCAGGAAAGACCTCAGTGGACATATGCTGTCTCAATCTTCAGTAAGCAAATAAAAAGCAGAATGTGGGTGTTGAATATCAAAACACTATCTCAGGTGATGTGCAAAGTCAAATTCAACAGAGAGTTGAGACCACAAGGAAACCTTTTATTTATGATCCAGAAGATCATAAATACTATTTCATTAATGATCCATGATTCAAAAGTAATGTGTGCCCTGTACACTGGATCTTTTGACTGGGAGAATAAAAGCATTGCAATGTACAATTTTCACTTTCTCATTAGTGTTTCTGTAACTGATCTGGCATGAATGAATATACCCTAAATTGAGACACTTGTGTCTTCCCATTGGCTCCCTGAGTATTGAAACATGGCACCCAAAGAATTGGAATTTCCTAGGAAATCCTGTATTGACAGAAGAAGAAGGCTGAGGCCTAATATTGGCTAGAGGGGAAATTCACTCACAGGTAAAGATTACACATGGTTCTAACAACTTGCTGATTATATTGTAGAAAAGCTGGGGGGCAGAATCAATGGTAGGTTGGTAATGGGCAGTAGGACCACCACTTGACTATAGCTGCTTAGGTTTGAAGGTTTCTTACCTTATGCTTAACACTAAAACTCGTAGCCACAGGGTATGAGCTTTCTATAATGCTTTTTCAAATTTTATTTATTCTTATCTCATGTATTAATTCTGACTTCAGTTTCCCTTCCCTCTTCTCTTCCCAGTCTGTCTTACCCCTTCCCCTCTTCCCAGATCCAATCCTCTTCCCTTTGTTTCCCATAGGTTGATATAGCTAGAATTCTTTATTTTTCTCTGTCCAGTGTGGCTTCAGTGAATAAATCTCATTTCTTTGCTTTCCACTACTATTGACTCTTTCTAAGGATGAATGAGGATAAGTGACCACATTTACATTAGCCAGGCTGCTGGAGCCATTCAGGCTTGGACCTTAAGACTCCCAATAACATTTTGACTCCTGATTTTATTTTGTTATGGAAGGCAACTTAGAAATGGATATTTAAAGGGCCAATCAGAAATAGGATGCATTATGCACAATATTCTTCTGATAACTTCCCCCAATGAATTATTGACATCTTCTAGAGATCTTCTATTTAGTTTTTTTTTTTTTTTTTTACTTGGGGCTATGGGTAACCCACTGTCCAAATTGATTACAATATAGCTGTGAACCGCAGTATCAGGGTATCAGAAAGGCCTAGAGGGAGCATTCACATTGGCAGTTCTATTTCTGTTGCTTCACTCTTTTAACCTATTATAGTACCATGTAGCCATCTCAGAAAAGGAATGATAAATGTCCAGGAATAGCAGCCACCCTGACACTATTGTCTCTGAATTATATTGTGGGTAACATCTTCAAATCAATTCATTGGTTCTGGGGAAAGGATTCGTTGAGGGACTGGACACTGTGTTAGTATATCTTTTTTTAAACTGTTTCAATTAATTACAGTTTATTCACTTTGTATGCAACCTATAGCTCCTTCCCTCCTCCCCTCACAATCCCACCTTCCCTTCCTCTTCTCCCATGCCCTTCCCCCAGTTCACTGACAAAGGAGCTCCTCCCCTGCATCCCTCTGATCCTAGTCTATCAGGTCTCATCAGGAGTGGCTGCATTGTCTTCTTCTGTGGCCTGGTTACACTACTCCAAACACAGGGGTAGATGATCAAAGAACAGGCCAAACAGTTCCTATCAGAGACTGCCCCTGTCCCCATTACTATGAACCCACCTGGACACTGAACTGCAATGGGCTACCTCTGTGCAGGGGTTCTAAGTTATCTCCTTGAGTGGTCCTTGTTTGGCGTATCAGTCTCGATAAAACCCCTGAGCCCAAACTTTTTGGATCTGTTCCGCTCCTTGTGGAGCTTCTGTTCCCTCCAGGTCTTTCTATCTCCCCCTTCTTTCATAAGATTCCCTGCACTCTGCCCAAAGTTTGGCTATGAGCCTTCAGCATCTGCCTTGATACCCTGCAGGGTAGAGCCTTTCAGAGGCTCCTGTCCTGTTCCCTGTTTTCTCCCTTTAATGTCCATCCTCTTTGCCTTTCTGAATGAGGATCTTAGCCAAAGTCCTCCTTCTTGATTAGCTTCCTTAGGTGTACAAATTTTAGTATGTTTATCCTATATTATATGTCTAATATCCACTTATGAATGAATATATATCCTGTGTGTTTTTCTGATTCTGGGATACCTCACTCAGGATGATCTTTTGCAGTTCCCACCATTTTCAGTTCCCATCATGAAAAATTTCATGATTTTCTTGTTTTTTATTGCTAAATAATATTCCATTGTGTAGATATACCACAATTTCTATATCCATTCCTCGGCTGAGGGGCATCTGGGCTGTTTCCAGCTTCTGGCTATTACAAATAAAGCTGCTACAAACATGGTTTAGTAGATGTCCTTGTTGTATACTTGAGCATCTTTTGGATATATGCCTAGTAGTGGTATAGTTGGATCTTGAGGAAGCGCCATTCCTAATTGTCTGAGAAAGCACCAGATTGATTTCCAAAGTGGTTGTACAAGTTTACATTCCCACCAGCAGTGGAGGAGGGTTCACCTTTCTCCACATTCTCTCCAGCATGTGTTGCCACTTGGGTTTTTGATCTTAGCTATTCTGATGGCTGTAAGGTGAAATCTCAGGGTTGTTTTGATTTGCATTTCCCTGATGACTAAGGATGTTGAACATTTCTTTAAGTGTTTCTCTGCCATTCGATATTCCTCTATCGAGAGTTCTCTGTTTAGCTCCGTACCCCATTTTTTAATTGGATCACTTGATTTGTTGCTGTTTAACTTCTTGAGGTTTTTAAATATATACTGGATGTTAGCTTTCTGTCAGATATAGGGTTGGTGAAGATACTTTCCCAATATGTAGGCAGTGGTTTAGTTTTGAAGATAGTGTCCTTTGCTTTACAGAAGCTTTTCAGTTTCGTGAGATCCCATTTATTGATTGTTGCTCTTAGAGCCTGTGCTGTTGGTGTTCTGTTCAGGAAGCTGTCTCCTGTGCCAATGAGTTTCAGGCTCTTCCCCACTTTTTTTTCTAATAGGTTTAGTGTGTCTGGTTTTATATTGAGGTCTTTGATCCATTTGGACTTTAGTTTGGTGCAGGATGATAAGTATGGATCTATTTGCATTTTTCTACATATAGAAATCCAGTTAGACCAGCACCATTTGTTAAGATGCTATCTTTTTTTTCCATTGTAAGGTTTTGGCATCTTTGTCAAAGATCGGGTGTCCATAAGTGTGTGGGTTTATTTCTGGATCTTCAATTCAATTCCATTGATTCACTAATCAGTTTCTATGCCAGTACCATGCAGTTTTTATTACTATAATACAGCTTGTGATCAGGGATGGAGATACCTCCAGAAGATATTTTATTTTAGAGGATTGTTTTACCAATTCTGGGTTTCTTGTTATTCCATATGAAGTTGAGAAATTTTTGTTCAAGGTCTGTAAAGAATTGTGTTGGTATTTTGATGGGAATTGTATTGAATCTGTATATTGCTTTGGTAAGATGGCCAGTTTTACTATGTTAATCCTGCCAATCCATGAGCATGGGAGATCTTTCCATCTTCTGATATCTTCTAATTCTTTCTTTAGAGACTGGAATTTTTTCATACAAGTCTTTGACATACTTGGTTAGGGTCACACCAAGGTACTTTATATCTTTTGTGGCTATTGTGAAGGGTGTTGTTTCCCTAATTACTTTCTCAGCCATTTTGTCTTCTGTATACAGGAGAGCTCCTGATTTTTTTGAGTTAATTTTGTATCCAGTCACTTTGCTGAAGGCATTCATTAGCTGTAGGAGTTCCCTGGTAGAATTTTTGGGGTCACTCAGATATACCATCATATTGTCTGCAAATAGTGATACTTTGACTTCTTCCTTTCCAATTTTCATCCCCTTGATCTCCTTTAATTGTCTTATTGCTCTAGCAAAGACCTCGAGAATTATGTTGAAGAGATATGGAGAAAGTGGGCAGTCTTGCCTTGTCCCTGATTTCAGTGGGATTGATTTAAGTTTCTCTCTGTTTAGTTTGATATTGACTTCAGGCTTGCTGTATATTGCCTTTATTATATTTAGGTATGTGCCTTTTATCCCTGATTTCTCCAAGACTTTAAACGTGAGTGGATGTTGGATTTTGTCAAATGCTTTTTAAGCAGCAAAGGAGATGATCATGTTGTTTTGCTCCTTCAGTTTGTTTATATGGTGGATCACATTGATGGATTTCCATATATTGAACCATCCCTGCATGCCTGGAATGAAGCCTACTTGGTCGTAGTAGATGATATCTTTGATGTGTCTTTGTATTCTGTTTGCAAGTATTTTTTGAGTATTTTTGCATCAATATTCATAAGTGAGATTGGCCTGAAATTCTCTTTCTTTGTTGGATCATTGTGCATTTTAAGTATCAGGGTGACTATGGCTTCATAGGATGAGTTTGGTAGTGTTCTTTCTGTTTCTATTTTGTGGAATAGTTTGAAGAGTAATGGTATTAGCTCTTCTTTGAAGGTTGGTAGAATTCTCTGCTGAAACCATTTGGCCCTGGGCTTTTTTTGCATGGGAGACTTTTGATGACCACTTCTATTTTCTTAGGGGATATAGGGCTATTTAATTCATTTACCTGGTCTTGACTCAACTTTGTCAAGTGGAATTGATCAAGAAAATCTTCCATTTCATTTAGATTTTCCAATTTTGTGGCATATAGGTTTTTGAAGGAAGACCTTATGGTTGTTTGGATTTCCTCAGTGTCTGTCGTTATGTCCCCGTTTTCATTTCTGATTTTGTTAATTTGGATAATGTATCTCTGCTTTTTAGTTAGTTTGGCTAAGGGCTTCTCTATCTCCTTGATTTTCTCAAAGAGTCAACTCTTGGTTTCATTGATTATTTGAATTTTTTTATTTGTTTCTAATTTATTGATTTCAGCGCAGAGTTTGATTATTTCCAGCCATCTACTCCTTTTTGGTGTGTCTGCTTCTTTTTTTTCCCCTAGGGCTTTTAGGTCAGCCATTAAGTTGTTTGAATGAGATGTTTCAAATTTCTTTTTGAAGGCACTTAGTGCTATGAACTTTCCTCTTAGCACTGCTTTCATTGTGTCCCATAAGTTTGGGTATGCTGTGCCTTCATTTTCATTGAATTCTAGGAAGACTTATATTTCTTTATTTCTTCCCTGACCCACCTGTCATTGTGTAGCAAGTTTTCAGTTTCCATGTGTGTGTAGGCTTTTTGCTATTTCTGTTGTTGTTGTGGTCCAGCGTTAGTCCATGGTGATCAGATATGATGCAATGTATTATTTCAATCCTCTTGTATCTGGTGCAGCTTGCTCTGTGACCAACTATATGATCTATTTTGGTTCCATAAGGTGCTGAGAAGAAGGCAAATTAATTTGTGTTTGGGTGTAAGGTTATGTAGATGTCTGTTAAGTCCATTTGATTCATGGCCTTTGTTAGAGAAATTGTTTCTTTGTTTAATTTCTATTTTTGTTGACCTGTCCTTTGTTTAGAGTGGGGTGTTTAAGTCTCCCACTATTAATGTGTGGTTTAAGTTTTATTAATATTTCTTTTACAATTGTGGGTGCCCTTTTATTCAGGATTGTGATGTCTTGCTGGTGGAATTTTCCCTTGATGAGTATGAAATGTCCTTCCCCATCTTGTTTTATTAATTTTGGTTGAAAGTCGACTTTATTAGATATTAGAATGGCTACTCCTGCTTGATTCTTGGGTCCATTTGCTTGGAAAACTGTCCTCCAGCTCTTTACTCACAGGTAATGTCTATCTTTGTTACTTAGGTGTGTTTTTGTATGCAACAGATTGTTGGGTCTTGTTTAAGCATCCATTCTGTTAGTCTATGTCTTTTTATTGA
This sequence comes from Pachyuromys duprasi, assembly GCA_028658305.1. Taxonomy (NCBI): domain Eukaryota; kingdom Metazoa; phylum Chordata; class Mammalia; order Rodentia; family Muridae; genus Pachyuromys; species Pachyuromys duprasi. Next base: position 47,325,797 of record CM053756.1, read on the forward strand.
AGAATTCAGTCCATTGATGTTGAGAGAGATTAATGAGCATTGGCTGTTAGATCCTTTGATTTTGATGTTAGCTGTGGTAGTGTGTGTGCTTGGATACTTTTTCGTTTTTCTACAGTGAGGTTATTTCCTGCGTTTTCTTGAAAGTAGTTAGTTTTCTTGGGTTGTATTTTCCCTTCTAATATCTTCTGTAATGCTGGATTTGTGTGTAGGTATTGTTGAAATTTGTATTTTTCGTTGAATATCTTATTTTCTCCGTCTATGAGGACTGAGAGTTTTGCTGGGTTATAGTAGCCTAGGCTGACATCTATGTTCTCTTAGGGTCTGCATAATATCTGTCCAGGCCCTTCTGGCTTTCATAGTCTCTGTTGAGAAGTCAGGTGTGATTCTGATGGGTTTGCCATTATATGTTCATTGGCCTTTTTCCCTCGCAACTTTTAGTATTTTTCTTTGTTCTTTATACTTACTGCTTTGATTATTATGTGGCAGGATGGTTTTCTTTTCTGGTCTAATTTATTAGGTGTTCTGCAAGCCTCCTGTATTCTTATAAGCCTCTCCTTTATGTCTGGGAAATTTTCTTCTATGACTTTGTTGAAAATATTTTCTGGGCCTTGGATGAGGGAATCTTCTTTTTCCTCTATTTCTATTATTCTTAGATTTTTGTCTTTTCATGTTGTCTTGCATTTCTTGGATGGTCTGTGTCAGGAATTTTTTAGATTTAAGACTTTCTTTGACAGATGCATCAATTTCTTCAATTGTATCGTCCACACCTGCGATTATTTCTTCCATCTCTAGTAGTCTATTGGTTATGCTTACCTCTGCAGTTCCTGTTTTCTTCCCTAAATTCTTTCTGTCCACGATTTCCTCCATTTGTGTTTTCTTTAATTTTTTTCAATTTTATCTTTACATCTTGAACCGTTTTGTTGATTTCCTTCACCTGTCTGACTGTATTTTCCTTCAATTCCTTCAGCTTGTTTGAAAAATCTTCTGTTTCTTTTATTTCTTTCAGTGATTTAAGTATTTCCTCTCTAAAGGCCACAAACTGGCTGCATCTTCCTGTATATATTTATGGACGGTCATAATCTGTTTGTCTTTATCTTCCTCCATTTCTTTTCAGATAGCCATAATATTTTTGACTTTATCTTCCTCTAGTTCTTTATGCATTTTATTTGTTTCCTCTATTATCTTCTTTATGAGCACAGATGTAAGGTCAGCTTCTTGAAATTCATTTATGTTGGGGTGTCCAGGGCTGCTTGCCCCTGGATAACTGGGTTCTGGAGATATCCATATTGCTCTCTCTTTTGTTGGTTGAGTTTTTAAGGGTGTTAGTTTCTGGTGCTTCCTGGAATTCTGTGGTGAGGAGAATACCCTTGGCAGGAAGGTGATTTTGCCTGAAGGAGGCCTCCTCTGCTTTTTGGGTATGGTCACTGAATGGCTGGTGTTTTTCAGGAATTGCCACCGATCACCTCAGGCATACAGACCTGAGTGGTAACTGTGGTCTCTGTTAGTCAAGGAGGCTCGCCTCTCACCTGGAGAAGTCCCGGAGACAGCTGCCCTGCTGCTGGGTTGCTTGCTGTATCTTTAGTGAGCTGCTGCTGTAACCTGTGCGCCCTTTGGAGCAGGAGGCTGATCTCAGTGATCCCAGGCTTCTGTAGGTCTGAGGTTCTAGCTCTGTGCCCCAGTACCCAAGCAATAATCAGTGGCAGGTGAGTACAACTTTCATCTGTGCAGCAGGAGGCAAAAGCTTGGAGCCTAAGGATACCCAGAAACTTTTCCGGAACTGGATGTCCTGAGGTAGGATCAGATGTTTCCCCCACCGTGGGGTTTTCTCCCAACAGGGAGACCCAGTCTGTGGTGTTTGGGGTGGTGCATAGAGTGAGTAGGCAGGTGGTGGCTCCAAGCTGGTGACTGGGCAGGAACCTGGGAACTTTTCCAATAAATTTTCCATGTGTGATGGGAGGTCAGTTGAGTGCTCTAAGCTAGGCCCTGCTGTTTCCTTCGCTGTGGGGTTTTCTCCTGTCAGGGAAACCCAGTCTTTGGTGCTCTGAGGTGCAGAGTTCTGTCTGATAGAAAGTCGGACGAGCAGCAGGTCTCTGGGCTGGCAGCTGTGTACCCGCTGGTCCCCAGGACCTTTTCCAGAGAAAGACTGGGTGACCTGAGGTCAGTCCCGTTTCCTTCCTTCCTTCTGGGGTTTTCTCACGACTGGTACTCCCAGTCTTTTGGTGTTTTTATGCCCACAGTTCAGCCTGGGAAGGTGATCAGGACACTCAGGCGTGTGGCTCTGGTCTGGCAACAGAGTGCCTTCGAGACCTGGGATCTCTTCTGGGTTTTAGTGGGGTGACCTGAGAATAGACACAATTGATTCCCATACCGTGGGGTTTCCTCTCACCTTGGAAACACAATCGCAGGTGTTTTAGGGTCCAGAGTTCACTCACTTGGTTATTGTACCGACACTGTTGTCCTGATCTTCAGACAAAGTGTCCTCCCAGCTCCACCATCTTGAATCTCATGTTAGTATATCTTAACCAAAAGCGTCAACCTCATCCCTTAATATTTAGAGAAATCTGTTCTTTTTACTTTACAGAGAAAAGAGGAAACCAGGCATCTAATTACCCTATTGATTACTGTAAATGTCCCTGATATCACATCTTTCTTTCTTATTTTCCTTTCCTTTCTCAGTCAGGTCATTGAACAATTTTCCAGTGTTTACTATAAGTGTTTCCACCTTTTTTTTATGCTTACATTTATCTGCTGATGCTGATGTTCAGATACATGGAGGACATGCAGTTTTGAGGGTCAATTTTTGTGGGTTTATATTCTTGGCAAGAGATTACACTTGTTTTGTTTTTTCCTATAATATATTTTGATCATGTTTTCTCCTCTCCTAATTCCTTCTAAATCATCCCCACCTGCTTAGTCACTCCAATTTATGTTCAATCTCGCTCTTTCCTAAAAAAAGAAAGAAAAGCTATTCTAGTTCCCCTTTTCAGGGAGATCCTTCCATCTCTCATACCCCTCAGAGCCCTCTTTGTTACTTGGCCCTCTGGGTCTGTGGATTGTAGAATGGATAATCTTTATGTTACAGCTAATATCCATTTTTAAGTAAGTACATACCAGATTTGTCTTTCTGGGTCTGGGTTACCTTTCTCGGGATGAGATTTTTCTAGTTCCATTCATTTGCTTGCAAATTTCATGATGCCATTGTTTTCAACAGCTGAGTACTATTCTGTTGTGTAAATCTATGACATTTTCTTTATCCATTGTTTTTGGCTGGAGGGTATCTGTTTTGTTTCCAGCTTCTGGCTATTATTAATAAAGCTTTTACAAACAAGTTGAGCAAGCATCCTTATAGTGGGAGGGAGCATCCTTTGGGTATATGCCCAAGAGTGATTTAGGTGGGTCTTGAGGTAGATTGAGTCCCAATTTTTAGAGAAACCCCCACATTAACTTCCAAAGTGGATGCAGAAGTTTGTACTGCCAGCAGTAGTGGAGGAATGGTCACCCTGCTCCACATCCTCGTTGTCACTTGTGGTTTTGATCTTCACCATTCTGAGGCATGTAAGATGGAATCTCAAAATCATTTTGATTTGAATTTCCCTGATGGATAAGGATGCAGAAAATTTCTTTAAGTATTGCTTGACCTTTTGAGATTCCTGTTTAAATCAGTTCCCCATTTTTTAAATTGGATTATTTAGTTTTCTGGTGTTTGTTTTCTTGAGTTCTTTATATATTTTGAGTATTAGCCCTCTGTCAAACGTGGAGTTAGTGAAAATCTTTTCCCATTGTGTAGGCTGCTGTTTTGTGCTATTTATGATATCCCTTCCCTTACAGAAAGCCTTTCAGTTTTGTGAGTTCACATTTACTAATTGTTCACTTTAGTGCTTTTGAGATGGGTGTTCTGTTCAGGTCATTGTCTCCTGTGCCAATGCATGGATTGGGGGTGAGCGGGAATATGAACAGGAGGGATTGGGGAGGGGATGGAAAGAGAGCGCTGGAATTGAAGAGCACTTTAAGGGTGAGGTAGAAACCTAATGCAATTGAAACTTCCTGGAATCTCTGTGGGTGACCCTAGCAAAGACTCCTAGGAATGGAGGATGTGGAACCTGAAATGGACTTCTGGAACCAGGCAAGGTTTCCGTGTGTGAGAATGGACCGTCAACCCAGGAAGAAAACCTTTATTTTCCTGCCTGCAAGATGTGCTGGGGTAACAGTGGTGTAGAACTTATGGGAGTAGCCGACCAATAACTGGTCTAACCTGATGCCAATGCCCTAGGAGTGGGATCACACCTGGCACTGCCTGGTTAGGAAGTAAATAGAGGCTGAGTAGCTCAGAGACCTAGGATAGCACCAAACTTTGACTGACCAAAAAGGAAAAAACAAAGCCAATGAAATGATTCCTAATGATATTCTGCTGACTGGCATCTAGCATAATTGTCATCCGAGAGGCTTTATCCAGTAACTGATAGGAATATATACAGAGACCCTCAGACAAAAATTAAAGATGACTCCAGGAATCCCTAAGAGGAGGGGGAAGAAAGACTATAGGAACAAATGGGGCCTAGGACACTGAAAAAACACAGCCCACAGAATCGACTCACCAAGGATCATAAGGCTCATGGAGACCGAGGTCATGGAGCCTGCATAAGTCTCACCTAGGTCCTCTGCAAGTATGTTCTGGTTGTATAGCTTATGGGACTCTTAACAGTGGGAACAAGGCTGCCTCTGATTCTTTTTGCCTGCTTTTGGGACCCTTTTTCGCCTACTGAGTTGTCCCTTAATATGAGGGCATGTGCCTAGTGTAATTGTAGCTTTTTATGCCATGTTCATTTGCTATCCCTGGGAGGTCTGCTCTTTTCTGATTGGAAACAAAGGAAGAGTAGATCTGAAGGAGAGGGGAGATGGGGGAGAGGGGTCTGCAAGTCGAGGAGGAAAGGGAAACTGTGGTTGTGATGCAATATATGAGGGAACAAAAAAAAGAAAAATCAATTAAAACAAGACTAATTAAAAATAATAAAAGAAACAAAACACCATGAATTTTGTTTTGGCCAATTATTCTTGCATATGGGACCTGACCTGGAGTGTGGTAAATATACCCAGTAAGACTCCATTGAAGGAAAATACTTTACTTTTCTCAGCAAGCATCAATTGCAAATAGCTTCTTGGTTAGAGGTGTGACTTTGCAACTAGTTCCTTCTCTCCATGCTGGGATTTTTGTCTGGTTTGAACAAGTGCATGTCATGTGCATGTTGTCACAGTTTCTGTGAGTTCACATATGTTTTATCCCTGTTTCCTTAGAGTCATCTACCACCTCTGTCTCTTACAAACTCTCCGCTATATCTTTTGCATAGATCCCTGAGCCCTAAGGGAAGAGGTTTAGTGAAGATAGCTCATTTAGGACTGAGTGCTCCAAAGCGTTTCACTCTCTGTGCACCATCCAGTTGTGGGTCTCTGAATTTGTTCTCCTGTGCTGCAAGAAGCTTCTTTGATAACGGGTGAGAGAGGTTCAGATCTATGAATATAGCAGCACCTCATTAAGAGCCATCTTAGGGAATGCATACATCTGCTGAGACTTTGGTGAAAGGGGTCGCATAGAAACCTCCCCAAACATCGAAGCCTATTGCCTACCTGATGATAAGGCCATATTGATGAAGACAACACTTACGTCATCAGAGACAGAGAAGTCAAGCTGGTACCTAACTAGATGCTTCACTTGGCCCTTCGTGGTTCTGGAAGGTACTATGTACACTTCTGGAGCAGAAAAGTAGTAATCAGTACCGCCCAGCTACAAACCCTGCCATGTAACAACAGTCACCTACCTGGAAGAGATACTGATGCAAGCGTAGCACAAATATTAGTGGAATAACCAACCAGTTCCTGGCTGGATGTAAGGTTCACTCCATGAAATGAGAGCCATAACTGACCCTTAAAGTTACCAAGAACCTGAGACTAAATAGAATTTGGCCCTGGGGAGGGGGGGGGGAACCTAATATTTTTATTCTGCTAAAAGAACACAGCAATAAAACTACGCTTGTATCTGAGCCTCGGAACAAAAGAAGCATTCTTTTTTTTT
>CM053756.1:47332363-47361781 GCA_028658305.1 Pachyuromys duprasi
CATTGAATCTGTAGATTGGTTTTGGCAATATGGTCATTTTCACTATATTAATCCTACCAATCCATGAGCACAGGAGGTCTTTCCACCTAAAAGAAGCATTCTTTATGCATAGCTTTTTTTTTCTGGATAATGGCCATGATGAATGACTATATGATGGAACAATGTAGCTGACATGCCTCATAGGATGACCCTTTTATACTCCTAGATGAAGGGGTTGCATCATTTGTTAGGCTGACTGTCATGTTTTTTTTCCCTGCCATGTTTCTGATACACTCTTGCATCCATGTGTTCCTAGTTTAATTTGTTAAGTTCACAGATGGTAATATTTATTTGAATAAATAACTTTTTGGCAGTCAGCCTCTCATGGCTTATGCTGGACAGGTGGTGTTTGCTTTACCTGTGCAAAGAAGACCCAGGCTTATTCTGTTTCTGTGTTTGTGCTCAAAGTGGAGCAAACTGCCGTTCCATAAAATAGATTCATTCAGGGCAAGGGAATCCCTGAAAATCATGGTACTATGTAATTACTAAGTAATGTGAAGCCACTTATCATAGGGCGCATCCTGATGGCACTCATTTAATACACAAACTTTAATCAAACATTGCAACTTTTGAATGTGATCAGATCACATTTTTCTGCAGTATATCTCGTTGCCTGGTATACAGAGTATAATTTGCATTTGGAAGCTTGGCTCCTCGGAGCTCAGGTTCATCATCAGAACTTGCCATCGCAGCTGCAGATTCACCCCAAGGGTTCAGCAGACGATGGGAACATCTCCAAGTCAACCAGTTGGAGATATATAAGAGATGGGATTTTTAAGTTGAACACAATAGTGCTAAATATCTATAGACCCCCGCCCCCAGTCTATTGGTGGTGATACACAGCTACATCCATTGGAAGGTGTCATGAGAGAGGCCGTTGTCTTGACAGAACTTTAGCCATATTTCAGTGGCACATTTCATAATGCCCTGAGAACTGAAGACAAGAGGTTTAAAGCAGAGCTTACGTTGCAAAGACTTATTGGGATTGTGGGAATTTAGGGTTGATGATGGGACCCTAAGGAAACAGACTATTGACAATTGAACTATTTTGTTAAATGAACAGACTATTGCCTTAGGTGAATTTATCTATAGGTTTCTCATGGGGAAAGAAACAAAAGATCTTTGTCACTTGTTATGCACTAAGCCATTGATAGTTTTCTGGTGTCCATAGCTTTTGGTAAAGAACTTTCATCTGAATGTACAGCAAAGAGCTGATCTGCATCCTCTTCACACTACCTAATACCCACTAAACACAAAGTATTCTCCGGATATTGCTTTCTATGTTTAAGTAATGTATGGTTCAAAACATTGTAGCAATTCTGTGAGGGGGCTGTGCTATTGAATAAAGGTTCTTACTGTTATTTTAGTGTGTGTGTGTGTGTGTGTGCATGTGCGTGTTGTATGCACAGCTGTGTTCCTGTGTTTTTACACATGTCTTTGGAGAACAGAAGTTAACACTGGGAGCCTTTGTTAATTGCTCCTTTTTTTTGTGGAGTGGTCTCACTAAATTCAGAGTTCACCAAGGTGGACAAGCTGGCTAGCAATGTTCACGTCTCCACATGTCTTGCTCCCTTTGCCCTGTCTTTAATTACAGATGTGAACTATTATGCCTGTCTTTTTACACCGGTTCTGGGAGTCTGAACTCAGCTTGCCATGCTTGCATGGAAAGCACTTTACCAACTGAACCATCTTCCCAGCCAGATGCTGGGTTCTCCATGGCCCTGCAAGGATGTCACTAACACATCGGAATGCTTTTTTTTTTTTACTTTTTTTTAAAATTTATTTATTTTTATATCAATCACAGGTTAGGTACTTTGCGGGATGCTTTTAAGAGAGGCGTTGACACTGAGGAGCTCCACATGAAGGGCTCACTTTTTACTTTGCCTCCTGCAATCAGTGGAGCAAGGTGGGACTAGCAATCCCAGTCTTCAAAACATTCTAAAAGTTTATCCAATGAGTCAGATAAAGCAACTGCTATTCATTTTGGTGATCACTGTATTCCAGTTATAAGAATCTTGGTGTTGTTTAATAGAATACATAATTAATGATAACAAAAAGGAGAATTTTAATGGTTATTCTCATCAAATTCCTACTAAATTAACATAGTTATGTTCATGTTTAACAATGTGCTATATAAATGTAAGAAAGGCTTGGTGGTATTAAAATGAATGAGGTTTTAATTTCCATTTGTGAGCTTTAGTTCAGCTAAAATTCTTTCTGAGATTAAAAAAAAAAGATTGACTGTTCTTCAAAAGCATATCACTGAAAGTAAGTATAGGTGGGGAAAAAAGATTTCTAACAAGGTTAATACAATTTAAAAACATGGTTGAAGACAGTGGTGGAATTGATGGCTCAATGTGTGTTAAAATTGCTTAGTTAGGCATATTTTCAAAAAACAGAAAAGAAAAAAGAAAAAAACTATGTCATTCAGGAAGCCAGAGAAATATAGGATGTCAAAGTAAAAATTGAATTTTGGTGACTACACTTTCTTATATGAAGATAATTATTTTACTAAATTTGCCCGTAAATTATTTTTCTAACTCATTTTCTGATTGAATTAGTTTATTTCACTTTAATAAACTGCTTTCCTATTCTGAGTAATAAATGTTCATTTTATTCCACAATGCCCAAAGCAGCCATATATTAAAAGCAGCTGATATGATACATTTAGTTTCTAGGTTAATGTCTTTTTTAGTTAGTGATGAGGTGGAATCAATGTTGTGATTCCACTCTGGTAAAAATCTGTTTGTGTTTCCTGCTCATGTGATGCGGGACTGTAGCTTCCCCTTAGCACTCAGACTAATTTAATATTTACTAATTTGTCCCATTAAAAACAATCACTTTACTTGATGCTGTAGCTCAGTAATACAGAATCTCATGAAGCTCTAGATTTGTTGCAAAACACCGCAAAGTTAATTAAATAAATAACAATGGTTTTTAAAGAGCAAATATTAGTTTGTCCCCAAATGAGACAAAAAACTCAAGCCTGGTAGAAACCTCTCAATAGAAATACCTTTATGTCTTTCTTTATGTCCTGGGGAATTTTAAAATATGTCACTCAAGAAATCCTATGTGCAGGATGCATGGTACATAGAACATGATTATAATCCAACACCTTTGAAGCTAAGGCAAGTGTAAAGTGGTGAAGGCTAGCCTGGGCTAAAGAGTGAAGTGCTGTCAAAAAGCAAACAGATAGTGTGTGAAAATAACACATTAGCAGCAAGCAATATTCCTGTCAAAAGAAACAAATGAAAATGGGAATGCATTCCACAGGCTGTGAAAGACTTTTCAACACACACAGCTAACAAGTGCCTAGCTGTTGGAAAACATTTTTCAAAAGAGGTCACTCAACGTAAAATTGAACAAATATTTCACAGAAATATATGCTCATTAAATATACAAAATTGTCAAGCAGTAAGGAAAATGCTAATTTAAAAGTATTAAATGTCATTTAAATCTTTAAAATGACAAAAATTCCACACTTTTTTATAAGAAGGAGATGCCTTCAAATAGCCTTTACCTATGAAAATGATATCAGTGTTTTGGAAACTAATATGCTGCAAAATTAGCAAATTTAAATATGCACAGTACCCACAACAATAATAAATACTTGTGTGACTATTTCTGTGCTGATATCACCTTTGAAGTTAAATTTTAGGGCAAAAAGGCTTTGTCTTACATATTTGCTTTATAGATTTACACCTTTCTTCTTTTTTTTCAGTTCTTCTTTCTTCTTAAAAACCATTGCATCTCTCTCAAAAGCATGTAGCGTTTTCTGTGCTGAAGTCCTTGACAAGTAGGAAAAAAAATAGAATTGTCATTTTTATAGCATTTGTTTTTATTGTAAGTGCTGTAGATACAAGAGTTTCTGAACTAAATCTCATACTTTTCTATTATTAATAGAGTGGGTACAAATTAAACACTGTCTGATAAGCTCAGGTCAATACTATACCTGCTAATTAGTGTAACTTGCCACGAGGCAGCAAAGCTGTTCTAGGAAAGAAAGACCTACTCCTGACAATATGCTTTTCAGTTTTATGTGCTTTGATTATTCTTACTCTTCATCCCAGAATTCACACTGAAAGTGTGCTTTCTTATTCTTCCCTTCATCCACACGTTCTTTACTTTTGTCTGTGTTTTCTAATTTGTTCTTAGCTTTATTTCTAAGTGTCAAGACAGGACGGGTATTTGAGCTCATGACATTGTATTGAACTCCTGTTCTGATGCATTCTTTTGATTATGGCAGCTGATATTTTCCGAAAGATGCCCGATTAATAGTAGAAATATACACAGACTTTATGGGGAAAATAAATCAAGAGGGTACCAAAGGCTAGCAGTACAGGGATGTGAGGCAATCCGAGGAGGTCAGCATCCATGCTGCTAATAGCTCAGACATTCCAAGAAGAAGTATTTTTGGTCTTTACCAAGTCCGGCACCACATGGAAAGAGAGACCTGCACAGGAAATGAAAAGACCTTCACTAACACTTCTGATGTTTTAGATTATCCACCAAGGTCCATTCTCAGTCTTTGTGCTGTGGCTGACTTTTTTAATCACATAGTACTGTGAATGAAGGCTGATGAAAAGAAGGACCATAGACCATGAGCAACACAGTTTTAGTGAAGTGTTCATTGGGCTTACTCAGTGCATAATATGTGAGATATGCAAATGTAATTTTAAAAAGTGCTGAATCTTACCCCACAAGGTCCTGTGAACAGCAGTAGGTCTTTAAAGTCTTAGACATCTATAAGGTTCTTGTTTTAAAATGAGCCTGGAGTGGAAAGATTTGCAGGGGGACACTTGAAAAAATCACAGCTCTATGCTAGGGCCATTTCAGCTTTTATTTTTTTAATATACACGAGCATATTTCAACCCAAGGTGGAACACACTTGCCAGTGAGAATTTTCTTGCTGCTCAGAAAAGACTGCATCAGACCATTGATTAGAATCAACTTCCATTGTGCTGTATGAGATGGTTATAATGCAGGAAGAAATTATTCATCGAATGGCCTAACATCAGGCTTAAGCTGGTGACACACAAAAACATTGGCAGTACTTTGCCTCTCTGGTGTCATATGGAGAGAATATAATGACTTTCTGGTCTGAAGACCCTAAGCAGGTCATTACTAGTTATTGTGTCCAGGAAAGTGCTGAGAAGTCAAGATGAAATGAATAGGGAAACAGTGAACCATCTTGTTTTCATTGATATTTTACCACTTTCATGGGTTTTCTTGTTCCATAACTTTCTGCTTCGGTCCCTATGTGATTTCCCCCACTAGATGTTTCCTTCTTGACACTACAACCTCAAAGTCTCTAATTCGTAAAGAAAGAAGAGACTCAGGGCTGGCCAAGATCCAGTCAATTAGACACCATCAACAGCCCTAAACAATATGTTGTACCACCCCGCCTGAGACTCAGGAAACATTGTAGAAGAGAGAAGAGGCAAGTAGATAACAGTTGGAAGATACAGTAAAAAACTACAAAATACCAGTCCCCACAACCATTGCAATATTTAATGAACAACTGTACTTACTCACTGGATGCACACAAGACCAGTCCTGCTGATGTTGCCAAGGCCGTGGGAGAAGCTCATGGGGCCCTATCCTTTACCTCTGAACACTGGGCTTTTGATAGTTTCTCTGAAACAATGAACCAATATCTTTCATTTTATACAAATTTCTGATCCAACTGGATTAGAAAGGGTGCTTCCAAACACATTCTCACATAGCCAGCTGTTTTGGATAGATTCATGTTACCTTGACACAAGCTAAAGTCATCCAAGAAGAAGGAAACTCAATCAAAATCCACTCAAGATGATCCTTTCCATTTCCATCCATTTGCCTGAAAATTTTCATGATTTACTTGTTCTTGGTTGCTGAGTAGTATTTTATCGTATAAATATACCATAATTTCTGTATCCATTCTTCAGTTGAGGGACATCTGGGTTGTTTCCAGATTCTGGCTATTATAAATAAAGCTGTTATGAACACAGCTGAGCAAATGTCCTTGTTGTATGGTGGAACATAGAAAAACATGCATGGGGTATATTCTCTTATGGACAGTTATTTGCCATATAATACCGGATAACCATACTTCAAACCACAGACCAAAAGAAGATAGATAACAAGGAGGACCCTAGGGAGGATGCTAAATTCTCATTCAGAAGGCAAATAGGCTAGACATCGGAAGCAGCTGAAGAGAGGGAACAGGATAGGAGCCTACCATAGATGTCCTCTGGAAGACTCTGGCCAGCAGGGCATTGAAGCAGATGCTAAGATTCACAGTCAAACAAAAATCAACTATTACATCACATAATAAAAAATCACTCCTTAACTTTGGCTACCTGTGTATAGTCAAACTATACACCCCTAGTCACATGAAATATATTTTTCTTCTCCCTCCAACAGCTTCCCTGATTATGTATAAATAAAAAAGAATAGTAAATACAATGTTAAACATTAACACATTCTTCCAAGGCTACAGAAGTAAAAATAAATCAATATTTTTCCCTTTAAATTAAAAAAAAATGACAACACACTAGCAGGTAAATCTGGCAGATTAGGTTCTTGAAATGTTTCACACCTGTAAAACAGATGTGAAATTTAAAATGTATACATCTTGAGTGTTGTGAGTAATTGAAGGATTAACGGTGTTTGTTTTTTCTTCTTCTTTTCAACAGTTTGCTTAAAAAATACATAAAAGCTTAGGCATATGCATAACTAGCTTGTGACAAATAATTCTATTTAAACAGGCAAAGTATATCTAAACAAAGGGTGAGGCCCTCCCTGATTGAAAAATGTGATCTTAAATACCAGAGGTGCCAGGGCAGTATCTTTGGGTAAGATGAACCACAGTCCAGCATTTTTACATAACCTCATTAAGGATAATTAGAAAAAAAAATGAACTGCTTTTAGGAACATCTTGGATCTAAACTGTAACAGCTTTTCATATTGTGTCCCCCCCCCCCCAACACACACACTATGCTGCTCTTGGACACTTGAATGTTTTTTTTAAAATTTATTTATGTAAGAAGACTCAGTGGATTTTGTTTTTTATCCTTTTCAGGAGGCATTAAATAGAGAAGCAGTAATGTTGAGGGGATAGTGGAGAATTTGGAGGGAAGGGAATCGGGAATGGATCTCATCACAAAGCACTTTCCAATGTGCCCCACACACACATGTATTCCTAAATATAGCCTTAAAACATATAATATTACTTGTGTATTGACTTTGCTGCCAACAATTTGCTATTGGGTGATCAATTGGTGTTCTCTTCCCTGGGGAAGCCTATTTCTCCACTCTAGTGATTCCTTAGTTGTTGGTATTTCTCTGTGTGCCATTGAGGCCTGTGAGTTTCTCCCTGTTGGCTGTGGAATATCTTCTGTGTCACCCATGTTAAGTCTTGTGTTTAGGTGATGTGTTGGTGAGAGTTCATTGGTGTAGTTTCCAACATTAGTAGGAGACAAAATCTCGCAGTAAAATCCCTGATTCTCTGGCTCTTAAAATCTCTCTACCCCACCTTCTCCAATGTTCCCCAAGCATTGATGTGAGTGTTGTTTGGTAGATATATCTATCTATTTAGACTGGGCCCCACAACTGTGCATTTTGACTAGCTGTGGCTTTCTGCAGTGATCTCTTTAAAAAATCAAAATAAAACAAAAGAATGAAGACAATGTGATTAGCATGATTGAGTAAACTTAACAATATAATTAGTCTTCAGGGAACATGTTAGAATAAAAGCAAGATCTGAAAAGCTTTAGTAAGGATGCCCAATCTATTTCATATTAGATCGTTAAACAATAGAATTCAAATGTCAAAGCATAATATATTCACTTCGATTTGAAATGACTGAACTAGAGATTGGATGGGTGAGTTTTGCATTTGTTTGCCTCCGAGATGAAAGTTAACTAATTGAGCAACTGTGTTAAATAGTTGTAATAAGTTCAACACTTTGGTGGATCTAAAATGACTCAGATAACTATATGACACTGACAAGGGCGTGACTGAATATAGGGTACAAAGTGACAAGATCTGTGATCCAGGACTGGGATTCTCAGCTGACTGGAGTTACAGGTGTGCACCATCATCCCTGTTCCCCAAGTCTCAGCATCAGAGGCCTGCATGCAGCATTTCCTTAAGATACAGTTTAACAGAATTGTTTTACATTTTTAAACATAGCCTCACTGCTTCTGGGTACCTTACAGGGTAACATTGCTCCAGTCCAGATAACTGGATAGTCAGTGTGTCACACTATGAATAACTGCTAGCAAGTAAGCATTTTCTTCCCTTTTTACTGAAATGGAGTCTCTCTCTCTCTCTCTCTCTCTCTCTCTCTCTCTCTCTCTCTCTCTCTCTCTCTCTCTCTCTCTCTCTCATAATAGAGATGGTAACTGTATTGTCTTTAAATAACTAGTGAGTTTTCCATTCTTTCCCTGGTTCTTGTGCTTGAGGGCATTTTTAAAGATTAGAAAGGAAAGGGGAACGTTAGTTTATAATATGGTCTTATCCACAAGATACAACATGGGGTGGATCATTTCAAATCAGATCATTTCAAATTGCTGCAGTGATGGACGGTGTTACAAGACTGTGTCTGGAGGACTCCTACCTAGTCACGAGCCAAGAAGACGTTTCCCTGGAAAAGTTAGGCGATATGTTGGACCATGTGTTGAAGATGCAACTTCACTCAGGAGGTGGCACAAAAGCATTGCCATTTACTTCACCAGTGTGATTGAAAGAGGCTGAGCTTGGCCTGGGACTAAGTAACAACTGATTTTGGATTTTGAACTGCTTTGAAATTACAAGTGCAGATATCGTCTGGGCAATGGAACTCCCAAAAAACTGGGAGAAAAAAATAATGTGCCGGTCATTGACACTCATGTGACAGTTGTCATGTCATCACATGACAGAAACAATCAGCTGTGAACTTTATTGAAACTATATTGCATAATATTAAAGGGGATTTTTAGAACTGGGTGGTTTTCTCTGCCTGCCTCCTCTTCTGGGTGACTGTTTCAGTTAGTAGCTGAGTCTGAGTGGTCCTTGGGATACAGTCCAAGGATAATGCCTCAGGGTTTGACTCTCAGCCCTGTCACTGTGTGTCATTCTAGGACTTCCTTCTGATCCTCAATCTGAGCAGTTACTGGAGATCATTGCCCTTAGCATGATGGCATATCTGTAGAATAAGCTACGTTGACATTCAGGTATTAACATTTGTATTTCACACTTAGTAAAAAATTAGATGTTGTAAATAGGTAAGGCCCTAAATGGTTGAAATTTTTAGCATGGAAGACCAATGTTAAATGTGTCATTTAACCAGGGCAATGAACAGTAAAACAGACTGGAG
Source organism: Pachyuromys duprasi (assembly GCA_028658305.1). Lineage (NCBI taxonomy): Eukaryota > Metazoa > Chordata > Mammalia > Rodentia > Muridae > Pachyuromys > Pachyuromys duprasi. The sequence goes on from CM053756.1 coordinate 47,341,743, forward strand.
AAGCCCATTTCCCAGGTCCACACACCAGCAGCTACTTAACCCTTCACATGGCAGGTGAGTTCTTCACAGGCCACAGAAACAGGACCAGGAAAGTCCACATTGTGTTCCATTGTTTCCTTTGTTTTTAATTAGGAAATTTTATGCTCAATAAATCCTTGCCTAGTCCACCCCAAATTACTTTCTTCTCAAGACAATTCTAAATAAACTTATTAAAAATGTTTTCCTGCATTTTAGAGCTAATTATACTTTCATGAATGCATCATTTCAAATAAAACACTTGAGCTGCTGTGAATAATGTTATTAATAGGTTATATGTCTGACAAATTTCTCTTCATTAGTGTTCTGTGTTTAAAAGTAATAAAATAAAAGGTTTAGGCCAATCCTGAAGTATTGGTTGGGTGTGACAATGCTTATTTGTGGAAAATGGGAGCCCATAAAGGATCTAACTATGAGAAGTTGAGTTAAACTTTTGCTTTGTGGATTTTTCTAAGAATGAGAGGACACACTAAGTCATGACATCTGTGTTGGAAGCATGCTAGACAAGAGATTGCAGGTAGGAAGACCAGGTTCACAGAAATCCAACAGTATTCTCTGAGAACCAGGTCTTCTTGGAAGATGTAGGTTTGGAAGATGTAGGTTAATCGATACTTTCCCAAATAGGAAATGAATTCAATGGGATGCAACATAGACAATTCCTATAAGAAGTCAAGTTCTTCCGAACCCCTAAATTAGAATAACGTTAGACAGAAAGAAGAGGGGAAAGTAGACTTTCAGAATGTGAAAGCATTGACAGATATGTTAATGTCTGTCTAGGAAATTATCCATAAACTGGGAACTGTGGGCCAACTAGGACTGGGTATGAGAATATCTAGCTAGCTAGCTAGCTATGTTTCTATCTATCTGTCTGTTTGTCTATCTAGTTATCTGTCTATCTATCTGTGTATCTATTTATCTCTACCTCTGTCTCTACCTCTATCTTTTCCTCTATCTCTTTCTCTCCTTTCCTCCTTTCTATTTTTCATTCTGACTTTGTTTTAGCTGTGTAAGAGTTATGCTTTCTTTAAAATTATTATTACAATTTTATTTACTTTTACTTAGTTCTTTTTCTTTATGTGTGGGCACAATGCAAGTCAGCACATGTATATGGATGTCATGGGACAACTTTGTGGGAGTCAGCTCTCTCCTACGACATGTATCACAGGTAGAGATTGCAGCTGAGATATTTTGCCAGGAGCCATGTCTACTCTCTGTACTAATGAATCAGAGAAAAAATTAGTATGTAGATGTGTGAATCTCTTCTTGTCTCTGCCTTCACGCCACCTGCTCATAAACCTATTAGTTAAATATCTTTTCATCTACCAGTATTCATTCTGGAAAGAGACAGTTGTATCTGCTTTCTGTATCAGTGATAGTTTTAAGCTCTCCCTGTATATGGGTTATGATAAAAGTCCTGAAGAATACTTGCTGTGCCCCATGCAGCTAAGAAAAAAAATAGGGCAATCTAGAATCCTCTTCCTCAAGGACCAACTCCTCTGCTTCTCAGTCACCCCTGCCTGCTCATTGTCCTTTTATCCCTTCCCACAAATTAACTGTCACTGTGTTGGTTGTTATATATGTCATTAGTAACTGTTTTAAAGTAAGTGAGTCCACTAACGTGCCACTGAGCTCTGCCTTGGTGGCTGTTTACGTGCCATTGTTCCTCTGGTGTCAGTTCTGTCTACTTAATCCCTTTGTTCTCATGAAATACATAACGGTGTTGTCACAGAAAACAAACAAACAAACAAACAAAACCCTCAGGATGGGGAAACTATCAAGTTTTTTCTGTTACATACAGTCTGCAAGGCTGACACATGAAATTGGCCAGCCCACCTTCTTAGTGTTCCATTCAGTCTTCATTAAAGGCAACATCAATGGCAAAAATATGAGGCAGGAAAGGACCACATGATGGCACAGCAAGATGTTTATGCATGGGGGAGGGTGGGGTTACAAAGCCAAGTTCATCATTTCAAATCAACTTTGTCCTGTGGGAAGCAGTCAGGGGTCTAGAAGAGCTCCATTATTTCTTTCTGAGGTTATGTTTCCAATACCCCTGTAACACCTTTCCAAAGCATACAACTCCATTGCTGTACAAAGACCACCCTGGAGCTGGAGAGATGGCTCAGCTATTAAAGATAAGGCTCACAAACAAAAATATAATGAATCAAACTGATAACAAAGGAACACTTATGGACTCATTTAGGCCAGGTTCAAACCAGAGCTGGGAAAGAAGACAAAAACTTAGATGGTTATTCGGAGTTTCTCTTTACTTCAAAGGGAACCCCAGAACGTGTTTTGGCAAAATAAATGTCCTTATTTTATCTTTGTTGAATTGTATGTATGTAGGTCTCATGAAGTAAACAAATATAGCCAGGAATGGGGTCTCTGGGAGGTGATGATTAAAATGTCTGTGAAGACTGGCTAGATCCCAGCCAGCCCTGAGGAGACAGGATAAGCTGGGGTTGGATGGAAGGGGAGGAGGTCCTCCCCTGTTGGTGGACTTGGAGGGGGCGGGGAGGAGGGAGATGAGGGAGGGAGTAGGAGGGTGGGAGGGAATGAGGGAGAAGGCTATGCCTGGGATGCAAAGTACCTAACCTGTGATTGATATAAAAATAAATAAATTTAAAAAAATAAAATGTCTGTGAAAGCAGAGGGGATGGACAGAGAGCCAAGGTGTTGGGAGGTACAGGAAGGAGAGAGATGAGTGCAGATACCATAGATGTGAACTATGAAGAGGAACTCTTGAACACTGACAAAGATGAGGAGTAAACACTGCAGGTCTCTCAGCTTATTCACTGTATAAGAGAATGCACAATCACCTCAAGAGCTGTGCTTGGAAAACCTGTATAGCTTATGTTGACACACATAAAAAGCAGCAAACATTTTTATCAGCAAATCTTGACATTACCTTCATGTGTATTAAGATAATTTCCAGCATGCATATAAGTGTGTTATTAACAGATATATAGACACATATAAATCCGTTTCTTCTGATTCTGAAATGTTCAGGTGTAAGCTTAGCTGCCACTTTGAATTTGTGGATGTTATAATGCTATCTTTAGAATCACTATTGAATAATACTCAATAAGGTAAGATGAGCATTCAAAATCTGAATTTGTTATCACTTCTGGTTGACAGACACTATTCTGAAGATTTCAATATAGGACTAAACACTCTTTAAAACACTTTATATTTTTAAAATATATATATTTCTGTACTTTATGTTATTGCTACATTAATCAAAAATACTGCTAAATAGTTCTATGATAATGGTGTTTGTGTATATTATCTAATTTTGATGTTAATATTATAGTCAAATTATAGAATCTTATGTGTCTCCTTTTCACAGATCATTAGATAATTCTTCTATTACTGTGTAATGACTTTCATGTATCTATAAATCTCTTGCTAAATATATACATGTATCCTTTCTTCCTTTCTTTCTTCTGTTTTCTGATCTGCTCCCATTGGGTGATTCTGTACTTTGACTCCAGACTGGCAATATGAGGGTAAGGTGACTAAAATAATCCCCAGCACCTCACAAGCATCCCCTGTTTGTCCAGTTTTTACTTCATTGTTCTTAGAGCATTATTAAAATTCTGTTCACTGTCTTTAATTATGCCCTTTATCACAATTAATTTCCAATTATGTTTGTTTCTGTTGCGGAGTTTTCTCATCATTTATCCTGCTAATCATCCCTCTATGTTATTTCTCTGCTTTAAATTAGCATTTCATTATTTCTGCCCAGGAACCATCTTCTCTGGTTTCACAGTAAGGTTTGAGCAGTGTTTGGCTATAGTGTCATAGAAACTTGTGGCCTTAGAAAATGTTTTCTTTTAAAAGTAAAATCCTTAAAATGTATATTAATTTTATAGTATGTTTTTATTATCAGTGTATATATGTGTATGTGTGAATTGAGTCTTGAGTATGTTCTCTTACATTTTTTAATTATAGTCTCTCCTTATCTTTTCTCTAGATTGCAAACTAGCTAGGGGAGGACCACCAGCTACTATCGTGGCCATTGACGAAGAGAGTCGAAATGGTGAGCGAGTTCTGTATTTACCAGTGCTTTCTATGATAAGTTTTCTTTTGATTTCAGCATTTGGTTTGATATGACCAGAGACTCTACATAAAAGTCTTTTCAAAGTCCATAAATGATTCATCTTTAATTTTCTGTCCAAAGCTTTATAATAGATCGCTCCTAGAAATGCTCCATTGGGATCATGTCGTCAAAGACTCTTCCGGTGGATATTAAATCTTTAGCTCTGTATGAGTAGTGAATGATCTGAGTTATCGCAAGCATGAATCATATATACTCTGGGATGTTTCTGTAAATAGGTAGAGCTGACAGTCACACACGAAATCACCTAGCTGAAGTGAAATGTGTTCCTCACAAGGAAGGGACCATCCAGAGTCCTGTCGGGAATCTGGTAAAGATTAAGGCTTAAAACTGGTGCATGCAACACAGCGGTTGAGCGTGGCTAACAGGTCGTCTTCACGGACTTCAAAGACAGCACGCAGCTACAGCTGACAGCGGGGAAGAAGCCTGAACTCTCACTCCATTCGTCCTGTCTGCGGTAATTAGACCTAATACCCAACCATACTGAGTTGGATTTTTACAAAAAAAAAAAAATTACTTTCTCAAAATCAAAAATATGTGAGATTTTTGTTCTGGAACTTTCTCATGTGCTTAAACTTTAAAATAGCCATAAAGCACCCTCCTCTGTTGGGTCGTATGAAGATGGTGAAGGTCGGGGCCCTCCTCTGCAAGCGAGCTCTAGGCATCTTCTCCACTGTGCATCTGAGTGACATTCCCGGGAATGTTGCTAGTTTACTTCCTGTGACAAGAGAGTTTTGTTCCACAATTACACTTTAAGAAAAGGGATTATGTCAGGTCACTCACCTACTGAAGAATTGCTTTTTTTGATTCTCCCCTGTAATTCTACTTAGACCTACTTTGAGAAAATTAATAAACAATTTAACAATATAACATTATAACAATGACCTGGAATTATTTATGGCTATATTTTGATGGTTTCTCCTTTTACTCTCTTGAGAAAGGACTGTAAAGTTCCACTTCCATCCATGGTCTTTGTAAGCAACCAAAGTGCCCACAGTGTTGCTAGCTTCCATTAAAAAAAAAATCAGAACAAACACTACTTTTAAAAGTATTAGGCAATTATGAAAATACATTTTTATTATTTAAAAGTTAATTTAATCTACAATGAAAACATATGGAGTGAATAATTTCGACCAGCTGGAATATGTTGGAACTAAATTGTAATTCTATACAAAGGAGAAAAATACATTAAAGTGCTACACTGGGAAAAGATTCCTTTTCACAGGTAGATTTGTGCTTTATTCATAATTAACTCTCTTTATTCAGGATAAACCTGTATTTCTTTAGGATCCAAGTTTGACTTTTTAAGCAGGAGTATAAAGCCAATGAGCATGCCCGGATGCGTGTGCGCACCCTTTCCTTATTTTTAGCCAATTCATTTGTGTTTAAAACTGAGCCGAAATAAAACTGTTACTTTTACTAATGGAAGCCTTGTTAGCATGTGACTTTGTGGGGCTTGTGGATTTTGCCACTGGTGCCTGTCTCCTCTAGTGCTCACCTGGCCCCGTCTTTCTAAAGAGTACGGGAAGAGATTGCCAAGGCGGCACGGGCTTTTGAAGGGAGCCTAGATCTGCTGTTTGATGCAGCACACGAATGTGATGCTTCTTTCTTGACACATTTTACAAAAACTGCCAACTCCACAGATTGCTGCCAAAGCTACTTGGGCATCAACACTCAATATAAATATCAACCTGCAATAAAGGTTTGCGTTTTCTTTTTTCATTTTACATGAAATTTCTAAAACTATGGAGATCAAATGGATCTCTGTCAGGTACTGTAGAATGTACACAATTGTCCTCGCTGTAAGAATCGGAAATAGCTCAGGACAGTGGCATATGTAATCTAGAGAACCCCCAAAAGCTTCCCATTAAACCAGTTATTTCCAGTCCTGATACTAAACAGTGCGTTAATTTCTCCTTTTCTGCCTATTTTCTTTTTTCTTTTTGTTTTTATTAATTACAGTTTATTCACTTTGTATCCCAGCTGTAGCCCCCTCCCCCACCCCCTCCCAATCCTACCTTCCTTCCCTCCCTCTTCTCCTATGCCCCTCCCCTAGTCCAATAATAGGGGAGGTCCTCCTCCCCTTCCATCTGACCCTAGTCTATCAGGTCTCATCAGGCCTGGCTTCTTTGTCTCCCTCTGATGACTGGTAAGGCTGCTTCCCCCTCAGGTGGAGGTGATCAAAGAGCTAGCCCATGAGTTCATGTCAGAGATGGTCCCTGTTCCTATTATTGGGGAACCCTCTTGGACACTTAGCTGCCATGGGCTACTTCTGTGCAGGGGTTCTAGGTTATCTCCATGCATGGTCATTGTTTGGAGTATCAGTCTCAGAAAAGACTCCTGTGCCCAGATTTTTAGTGGTAGTAATAAAGCAATAATATCCTGCTTTTCAAGGATCCAATAAATGTAAAGGTATGTTATAATATTTCAGAGACCTTAATAAAAATCGAGGTTCTCACATGAACCAGGCCTCGGTTGTGGCCCTTTCAATGACTTAAAGCTAGACCACTTATATCACTGATAGTGATGGATATTATTTGCTGATCTGTATTCCTCTTTCTCCCCTTCCCTCTCTCCCCTTTTCTCCACTATCATATTTCTGTATTAATGCACGTATTTCAAATAAAGAATCTGTGTAACTTACGTGTTTTCCACATTTACATAAGATAGTCTACTTAGATAAGAAGGTATTGAAAAGCATATAAATCTCTCTAGGAGATAAAAGGGAGTAAATATTTACTACATATGCCTTTGGAAGGATTGTTCTGTTCTATTAAGCATGTATTCTGCTAACTCATCAGGCACATTTGCCACATTGCTCTGCAAAATTATTGTCAGCCAGAAACAGTTAATTGTCTCTCTCCTTGAGTGTATTGACACAATACTTCAGAATAATTCCTGATCAAAGACTAGCTATTACTAAAATTGGAATAAATAACAGGCAATTTTCACTAAATAAAAACTAGAATCTTCTATACCAGATTATTTAGTTGGAGACAAAGACACTGTAATGATAGAAGAAACTAAAATTTGGCTAGGAAGGGGTGGTGACATACCATTCTAATCCTGAGGTGAGTCTTGGTGAGTTCAAGCCTCAGCTACAAGCAAGTTTAAAGCCATCCTGGTCTACATAGTAAAACTGTCTCAATTTTTTCCTGTTGATTATTTAACAGTAATTTGCCATCTTGCAACATACTGAAATAGATCCAACTGTATAGTGTTTCTTGGGAGATAACACAGTCACCTATGTTGCTGTCAAATAACTGCTCTTTGCCATAATGTGGTAATTCTAACATTTGGATAACACAGGGAAATGTTTTATCTCATTCTATAATGTTGCAGTGCCCTAACTTATTTCTAGGTACAGAAAAATCAGTCTTTTGTATAATGTTAGTGGTCTAGCTATTGCTTGTAGATGTTACATGACATTAAAATCATGATTTCAAGCTTACCCATCACCATTGCTGTATTTCTCATTCAGCTCATCATCAAGTCACTGAATTACTTTGTTTACTGTGGAAGTAGTTCACACTGATGAGGGAGTCATTCTCCTCTGAATTATAAAGGTATTCTCGGGTCAGCCTCCCCGTATATTTGTCTCCTTTCCTGACGGCTACTGCAAGATAAATATTGTTATGCAAAACCATTTGGCTGTGTCCATCACCAGCGAGCTGTATATAGGGCAACGCATTCCGCTTGTTTCATTTGTGCTAGAGGATGGCTTTCTGAAAGGTCAGTGGTGACATCCATCTGAATGTGCAACTGCAGTGACAAGAGAAGAGGAAGGTTTCTGAGCCTCAACCAAATAAGTTGTTACTTACCTCATCAAACAGTCTCTAAGATTATTAGAATTTTATGACAGCCTATATTTTCTCACACTAATCATATTCTCAGTTTGGGCTATACATTCAAAAAAAAAAACCAACACGATTTCAGGAAATAATTGGATGACCACAGTACTATGAGCAGAAGACAAAGCAGGCAAAATGTGGAAATGACCATGGAGCTGAAGTATTATGTCATGATCCTAGTATTATTTTAATTATTAAAGATGACAAAAAGATTAATTATGAAAAGTTATCCATTGTATTTAAGGAAAGAAGCATCATGTTATGATATGTGCATGCTTCTTCACGCTAGCGTTTATGTTAATTATGTGTACTATACAAATAAGCCTGAGTTATGACAAATTGAATCGTATAGCACATATGCACCATTACTCCTGGGTGAAAATATTAGTGAGTGACTTTCTATAAATGCAGAATTTAAGCCAATGGCCATCAAGGCAATGGCTAGAATAGAGTAAAATTTTCATTCACATAAACTGTGGGTCCATAAAACCAGTGGTAAGAAGAATGACCTGGGTGCTATCATACAAAATAAGAGCAGAGGTGTGTTCAAGAACCTGTTGGAAAGTACGTTCTACCAATGTCCATGACCCAAACAGGAAATGCTCTGTATGAACAGATCATCCTAATTTGATGCTTGATTCCTTGAAGAACAAAATGTACCTGGGTGGCTGAATGGCTCCATCAACGGCTTTGACACTCGTTGGGAGGGTGGAAGAGGTCAATTAAAAATAACAGGACAATCAGAGATCCTCACATATGAAGAAAAGGGCAAACTCAGGTCTTCGTTGTTATGGGAAGGAATTGAGGGAGATTCTTCTTCCCCCTTGGCCATCACGGTAGTGATTAGGCATGATTGCTGCTTTGCAGTTCCTAGTGAGCAGGTTCTGATGGAAATCATTTAGGAATGTTGAGTGGATGCCTCAGTTTTCAGTTGTTGGTTTTAATGTGCAGCACCTGGTCTTTCCAAGAACCAAGCTAAGCATGATTTTCCCTGGTACCTGTTCTTAATGCTAAGTTCTTGAGGCTTTAGATTCCACTTCCTTTCTTCTCCAGCCCACATCCTTTCTCCTCCCAATTATCTTTACACATAAGCTCTTGAGCTTCCCTGTCACCAGATGCTGGGTTAATAATTTGTGTTGCAGGGGTTCTAGGTTATCTCCATGAATGGTCCTTGATTGGAGTATCAGCCTCAGAAAAGACCCCTTTGCCCAGATTATTTTGGTTCTGTTGCTCTTCTTGTGAAGTTCCTGTCCTCTACAGGTCTTTCTATCTCTCCCTTCTTTCCTAAGATTCCCTGCACTCTGTCCAAAGTTTGTTTATGAATCTCAGTATCTGCTCTGATACAATGCTGAGTAGAGTCTTTCAGAGGCCCTCTGTGGTAGGCTCCTCTCCTGTTCTCTGTTTTCTATTTCTTCCAATGTCCATCCAGTTTGTCTTTCTGAGTGAGGTTTGATCATCTTACCCAGGGTCCTCCTGCTCAGATGTAGCCCATGGCAGCTCAGTATCCAAGTGGGTTCCCTGGTAAGGGGAACAGGGACTGTCTCTGACATGAACTCAGTAGCTAGCTCTTTGACCGCCTCTCCCAGATGGGGAAGCAGCCTTGCCAGCCCACAGAGGAGAACAATGCAAACATTTCTGAAGAGACCGGATAAGCTAGGGTCAGATGGAAGGAGAGGAGGACCTCCCCTATCTGTGGACTTGAACAGAAGCATAGGAGGAGATGAGGGTGAGAGTGGGAGGGGAAGAGGGAGGGGGGCTACAGCTGGGGAAAAAAGTGAATAAATTGTAATTAATATAAAAAATAAATTTTTTTAAATAAAAATTTAATTAAAATAATTTGTGCTGCTCTGAAAAGTGCATTGTGATTTTCCTGTAAGGACAGAGAGAATATGAAATGGGTCAAAGCCTTCACCTTTGAACTGAGTATAGAAATCAGCATGATGTAGGTTCTTAGAGTCTACTTGACAAAAACAATAATCCCACAACGACTTGAGGTGCTTGAGTTTCAAAGTGCCTCCCACAGCAATTTTGAAAACAAATGTTTATATACCAAATAATTCTACTCAAATGGCAGTATTTCAACCATATGTAGTTTTCTAATGTGGATCAAGCAATACTAAACTAGCAGTATTCAACCGATGGGTGCTTTAGAAAAGCCACTGAATATAGTGTTTCTTTTGCATTATTTCAGGCAGTGTAGTTTAAGCAAAAAAAAAAAAAAAGAATGCACACTTGCTCTTTACTCTTTATAGCAAATAAAGTAATTTCAAATAAAGGAATTTCCTACTCACAAAGTTTTCAGTGATAAAAAAGTGCTTTTGGATATTGTTTCCAATACATCGCTGAAGTATTAACTTTACAAACGGGCTTCTTAAGTAGCATATGAATACAAATCACTATATGGTATCCAACAGACTTTTTCTTTATTTTATTTTTGAAATTTCATTTTTAATTTAATCACATAATTTTCCCCTTTCTTTTTCTCTCTCCAAACTTTCTCATATATTCCTTCTTTCTCTTTCTTTCAAATTTATGCCCTCTTTTTTTCATTAATTGTTGTTACATGTATATATGTATATATTCTGAAATATAACCAGGTCAATCTGTGTAATTTTACTTGTGTGAATGTTTTCAGGGCTGGCCATTCGGTATTAGATAACTAATTGGTAGGGATTTCTTTTAAATCCATTAGAATGTCTTGCCTCTGATAATCAGAAATAAGTTTTGTTTATTTTTAGAGAATGGAGATGATGAGATGATCTTGTTTTCTTTGGTTTTGGTTTATTATTTTGGAGATGGAGATGTTGAGTATCTTGTTTGGTTCAGTTGATTGGGTTTAGTTAGTCTTTTCTTTCTTGCTTTCCGAATTCTGTATTTTAATGTCTTTTATGGTAGATTTGGTTCTCAGTCTCCAGTAACGAGTTGGTAAAATGATTATCACTAAACTGCATTTTTATTGTTGTTATTGTTGCTTAAGATGTTTTTGGTAGCCAGTCACTTGCTTTTCCTGATGTTTTTCTCTCGCTCCACTTGGTAAAATGATCATCTTAGGATCATTTCACAGATATGCTTAAGTCCGTGGTTTGCCTTAATTCTGTGGGGCTGTCACAGAATTGAAGAAGCACTGCAAGTCACTGATTTGGAGACTTCATTTATATCCTTAACAATACAGTCAGGGATCTGAAGACACTGACAACAGTTAGACTTAAGGTTGCAGATAACCTAATAGAGGCAGGTAATTGAAATGTTGCCCTGAAATGTCACAGTGCTCATCTCAAGGGTACATGACAAATGCTATATAGTAAATGAGTTTTATAGTATATAATTAATAAATTTATGCCTCTATTGGGCTTTCTCTCCTGAAATGATAAGTGACTATTAAAAACTTAACTCTTACTTGATCATTGTTTTTTTTTTTATGTTCTGAGTCTTGTCTTCTAAATAATGTGCCACAGTGGGTAGGTTCCTGTAAGTTGATACTGTTTATTTTTATCTGCTATGAATGCCCAGATCATGTGTATTGTTTATGCCCCTTATAACTATTTCAAAATGTTAGGAAAGCTCAGAATATTTCTTCTTCTTTTATTTTTGACTAGCCATCAATATGTTTTGCTTTTGCTTTTACAGACAAAAATCAATTAAAATTTATGACTACATTTAGAGGAAACTAAAATTTCACAATTTGAATTTATAGATAATTATTATCATTTCATGTAACATTAAGCTGCTGACACTATGCATTTCCATGATTAAAAATCACTATTTCATGTATATAATCTTAATTTAACTAATTAATTTAATTATTGGTAAATAAATGGCTTTTAGGAATTGAACATTTTTAATGCAGAACTGGCGTGAGGAAAAACATGAGTCCTACAAAAAAATAGAGATGCAAGAGTGGAGACAGCCAAGCACGTTACAGTCAGGATTTTGTGTTTGTACTACTGGGTTTCATTTTTTAAAAATAATTAGTTAATTATTTATTCACTTTATATCCAATAGGACCCCATCCCTCTTCTCCTTCCAGCCCCACTCTCTCTCCCCACTCCCCTTTTCTTCACGCATCACCATAGAGTGCATCCTCTTCCCCTGTGGCCTGGCCAGGTTACCCCACCAGGGAGAATTGATCAAAGAGCAGACAACAGAGTCTATGTCAGAAACAGCCCCTGTTCCCCTTACTAGGGATCCCACATGAGTCCATAGCTACCCATCAGCTACAACTGTGTAGGAGACCTAGGTCCAATCCATGCATGGTCCTCAGCTCTGTTGGTCTTCTTGTGGAGCTTCAGGTCCCTCTACCCTGTTTTTCCAGTTTTCCATAAGACTCCCTATGCTTCACACAATGTTTGTTTCAGCATCTGTTTTGTTCCACTGCTAAGAGGAGCCTCTCAGAGGACAGCTATACTAGGTTCCCTTCTGGAATCATAGAAGACCTTTAATAACATCAGGGGTTGGCTCTCCCCCGTAGGGTGGGTCTCTAATTGGGCCAGGCATTGTTTGGCCATTTCTTCTGTCTCCGTGCTATCTTTATTCCTGCACACGTTGTAGGCAGGATAAATTTGGGTCAAAGTTTTTGTGGGTGCATTGGTGTTTCCCACCCTCTGTGAGAATTCCTGTCTAGTTAGAAGGTGTCCTCTTCAGTTTCCATGACCCTTGCTACTAGGAATCTCAGCTAGAGCCACCCCTAAATCAGGAATCAAAGTGAAGACTCAAAATAAACCCACATACCAATGAACACTTGAATTTTGACAAAGGAGCCAAAACCATACAATGGAAAAAAAAGAAAGCATCTTTAAGAAGTGCTGGTCTAACTGGATGTCTACATGTTGAAAAATGAATATAGATACATATTTATCACCCTGCACAAAACTCAAGTCTAAGTGGATCAAAGACCTCAACATAAAACCAGATACACTAAATCTATTAGAAGAGAAAGTGGGGATCAGCCTTGAAATCATTCCAACTGAATGCAACTTCCTGAACAGAACACTAACATCTCAGGCTCTAAGATCTACAATTAATAAATAGGACCTCATGATACTGAAAAAATATCTGTAAGAAACAGCAGCCTACAGATTTGGAAAAGATCTTCACCAATCTTACATCTGACAAAGGGCTAATATCCAAAATATATAAAGAACTACAGAAATTAAACACCAACAAACAAAATAATCTAATGAAAATGGAGTACGGAGCTAAACAGAAAATTTTCAACAAAGGAATATAGGATGGCTGAAAACAAAGAAATAGTCGAAGTCCTTAGCCCTCAAAGAAATGCAAATCGAAACAGCTCTGAGATGTCTTCTTACACCCCTCAGAATAGCTAAGATCAAAACTCAAGTGAAAAACAAAAACAAAACAAAAAAACAAAAAACAAAAACAAAACTCAAGTGACAGTACATGCTGGCAAGGATGTGGAGAAAGGGGAACACTCCTCCATTGCTGACAGAAGTGCAAACTAATACAACCACTTTGGAAATCAATCTGGCACTTTCTCAGAAAATTGGGAATAGTTTTACCCCAAGACCCAGCTATATTATTCCTGGGCATATATCCAAAAGATGTTCCACCAAACAACAAGGACATTTGTTCAACCATGTTTATACCAGCTTTATTCATAATAGCCAGAATCTGGAAACAACCCAGATGTCCCACAACTGAGAAATGAATCCACAAATTGTGGTACATTTACACAACGGAATACTAATCAACTATGAAAAACAAGGAAATCATGAAACTTGCAGGCAAATGGATTGAAGTAGAAAAGATCATCCTGAGTGAGGTATCCCAGAAGGAGAAAGACACACACGGTCTCTATTCACTTATAAGCAGATTTTAGCCATATAGTTCAGGATAAACATACTACAATTCACAGACTCAAAGAAGATAAGTAACAAGGAGGACCCAAGGAAGGATGCTTAAATCTTATTCAGAAGGGGGAAGAGAATAGATAGCAGAAGTGGGGGAAGAGAAGGAACAGGGTAGGAGAGGGGATATAGTGAGGAATGAGGGTGAAGATCAGACCTGGGGAGAGTTGAGCCTGAGGGGAAGACAAAGGGAATGCAGAGAGAAGAGAAGGAAGCCCTGTGTGTAAGATCTCTATGACGTGCTGCAGGCCTACAACATGGTGGGTTTCGTGTTTCTTTTTATTTTTTAATTTTTTGTCAGTGTCCTTGCTCCATCATTTAGGATGAGAAATTTTTTCATACCATTGTATATTAAAATATCTATTTTTCTTATCACAAAAGGGCTCACAGCTAGATGTTGCCTTGAGCTTCTTGCAAAAGGGGCTTGGACTTTTTGATAATGTTGAGACTACTGAAGTGACAGAGACTCTTACGGTTTGAGCATTTGCATTATGACACAGTCATGAGTTGAGGGACACCATGGCAGAACGTATCTGAGATGTCCCACATAGGCTCGTGTGTTCATCTGGTAGAGCTGTTTGGGGAGTCTACAGAATATTGGTAACATACGGCAAAAACAGCAGCCATATGGGTCCTGGGAATCATCATCAGGAATTGTTTATAGCCAGGACTCTCTGCATTTTTTATGCCTTCCCCATCAAAAAAGACTAAAACTCTGGACCAAAGGAATCTTTTCCCCATTACATTGTTTCTGTTGGGTATCCTAGCATGGCAATGATAAAACTGATATAATACGTGAAACAGGCTTAGCGTTTGATCACAAACTGAGTTCTAATGGGAACTTGGTCGCTCGAGATAAAATATATGTTTGTATTAGGGTCCAAATCATAAGCCAGAAGCTCTTTCACAAAATTAGAATGACAGACACTGGCTACAAAATATCTAAGCATTAGTTTGGGCTGCAGCTGTCTAGGCCTAGAAAAGAATAGCGATTCATGCTAATACTATGGAATGTGCTGGTACATAGAGCAACAGCTCTGAACAAAGAGGCCTGTTAAAGAACCCTGCCAGAAATATACTCATAAACTATAATGATCATGTCAAGACCTTGTTAAGCATTTTTGAACCCCAGATAACCAAGTTACTAGTGGCGTAGGTTGGAAAGTGACTTGATGAGCTCTGTGCCTTCATTATTCTAACTATAAAATGGGAAATTCAAAGTGTGCCCTGGGGAATTGCTGTGAGGTCCAGAGAAAAGAAGGTCCCCTGTGCTCTTGGTGCACAATATGTGCTTCACTGTGATAAAATATTGTTTTCGGCACCTTCTCCACTAGCAAAGCTGCTACTTACCTAGAGTGAATGCTGTCTGAAAACCCTGAGCTCTCTGTACCCTTAACTTCTGTATGATAAAGCTGAGACAGAGAGATGGAAAGACCCAGGGGGGTCTAGATGACAACGTATTCCTGAATTAGTGCTGGAAATGGATCAATGTCCTGTTTGAAAAGTAGTCTCCTGGGGTTTTAAGCATTGTTTTGTTGTTGTTGTTGTTGTTGTTGTTTCTTGCTTGCTGCTTTAGAAGCTTCTCTTCTCTGACCTCATCTGTATCATGGGATCATAATCAGCTTCACGTGTGCATGACATGGATAATTTGGATAAAATGCACATAAATTCTTTATAATCTTACTACATAGAAATGACTCAGTGAATATCAGCACAGGATTTCCATTCCATGCCCCATATCTTGTTAGCTGGAGGAAGCCTGCTTTCAGAATGAATGCATTCCCCGAGAAACCAAAGATTATAGTACATAATTCCATTAAAAACAATGTAAAATGGGAAGTTTTATGTTAATGATATGTCTGCATGGACCGTATGTATACATTCACAGGGGTTTTCATGTTCTTCACGTAAATGAAAGTGTTCTGTTACGCTCATTAAAAGAGAAACCTGTAAAGTGAAAAATAAAGAAAGCACAAGTAACAACCTGTGTGAAATCATGAGAATACCTTGCTACCACTCCACACAGAATAAATTCACCACTAATACATGGACTGTCTTAAAGGATATTATTATTATTGTTATATACTGTTATTTTTAAGGGATTCCTAAAATCATGAGTTAGAATTATGTCCTTAATAGGAAAAGGTCTATGACTCCTCAGAAATAACCACTGCTTGTTTTTTGTTGTTGTTGTTGTTTGTTTTGTTTTGTTTTTGTTTTGTTTTTGTTTTTGTTTTTGGTCAAACTGAATAAGTGTGTTTTAGACTTTAAAATTCTATCTCCTTGACTTAGTTCTGTATATTTACTTGCTTCCAAACATCCAAATGTCTATGTACAACCATTAGAACAAAGTAGAAGGCATTCTTTTCCATGTCCTTTTTCTCTCTGCTCTCTGGAAATGCTATGCAGCGTGTTGCTGACTTATCTCTGCATCTTGCTTGCACTTTACTCATGAGCTTCAATGGTCTTCTAGCTCTGACTCTATAAGCACTTAGAACAGTGAATGTAAAAAAAAAAGTCTGAGGAATGCTTTTACTTACTTAGATTATTATACTCAAGAAGCTAGCTTTCAGTTTTTTTAAATTTAGAGATCAGTGGTCATACATTATGGAATTCAAGTTTTTTGGTGAAAATTAGAATTACTGAGTATAAGTTCAGGCATTCATTACACCTAAAAACACATTGTCACAATACTTAGTATCCCAAACATTAGTACTTTCTCTCATAAATTTGTAGATACCCAATTTTACCATAAACTTGATAAGCAATTTCACCGTATTTTATTCATAATTCAGTTTTATTGGGTGTATCATATATGATGTAATTCCTTTGAATTACTCAATATCCTAACAATAAAAAAAAAACTTTCTACATGGATGTATGTAATATTCTAATATGGTTTATTTAGAATGAGGGAAATCATTGCATTAAAATCCCAATATTCCAGATTTTTTGGTTCTGTTGCCCTCCTTGTGGAGCTCCTTTCCTCTCCAGGTCTTTCTATTTCTACTTCTTTCATAAGATTCCCTGCACTCTGCCCAAAGGTTGGCCATAAGCCACAGGGGTCTTTTCTGAGACTGATACTGCAAACAAGGACCATTCGTGGAGATAACCTAGAACCCCTGCACAGATGTCGCCCATGGCAGCTCAGTATCCAAGTGGGTACCCTAGTAAGGGGAACAAGGACTGCCTCTGACATGAACTGATTGGCCTGCTCTTTGATCACCTCCCCCTGAGGGAGGAGCAGCCTTGCCAGGCCACAGAGGAAGACAATGCAGCCACTCCTGATGAGAGCTGATAGACTAGGATCAGAAGGAAGGAGAGGAAGACCTCCCCTATCAGTGGACTTGGGGAGGGGCATGTGTGGAGAAAGGGGATGGAGTGTGGGATTGGGAGAGGAGGCAGGAGGGAGCTACAAAGGGGGCTAGAAAGTGAACAAAGTGTAATTAATAAAAAATTAAAATTTAAAAAATCATACTTAAAAAAAAAGAAATCCCAATATTCTCCTAGGTCTGTAAGTACCCTACATATAAATCTTCAGGGTATGATCTCATGTCAAGAAGTAAATATTTACTGGGTAGGAAGAGGCTGATTTTTGGCCCCAAACATACATATAGTGTAAAAGACTAAGCAAAATGGGTCATTCTGACAACAATGGGGATCCATGGAAGATTAGTGGCAAGTCCTGCCAAGTGACAATGCAGATTTTCTTTTTTGAGTATATTTTATTGCCAGTAGACTGGGATTATGTTAGAATAATCCTCCAAAATGGTAGACCTTGGATCCTTCTAAGGAAACTGAGAATTCAGTTGCCTTGAAGTTACATGAGCTCAACTTTCTGTGTTTAATTCCCTACTGACTCAAAAGATGATACAGAAATATAAAATAAATTCCTTTTCATGACGAGTAAAATTATCTAAAGCATCATAATTAAATTTATATGACAAAGTTAGATAACATTTATAGGAGAGAATAAAATCAGCAACTGACAAGACTTTGTGTAGCTGTTGTTAGTAGGTTTTCATATTACACACGGGAGAGGGTGTTACATTCAGAAACAAGAAAAACATTCTATCACTACATTCCCTGACTGTCCCGACCATGATCCTGGCTTCATTGTGTGAACTGCTAGTTTACCAACATACAGAAGCTAACTTTGGGGAAAGTGCATTTCTGTCTTGATGAAGGGTGAATCTGAACACTGAGGAAAAGCAAAAAGAACCTCCTGAGAGAGGCTCATCTGTTTTATTACCATAACTACACTCTTCGAAAATGGCTGCAAAAGGGGGGAGGGATTAGAAAACATACACATTTTAAGAACATTATTTCTATGATCTGATTAATAATTGTTTTAAATTCTTCCATCAACTTTCTTATGCCCAGTTAACAGAACATGGAAATGAAATTAACTATGATACTTTATGAGTCAAGTCAGTTGTTTTCATGGTGGCATGGACACAGAGGCTCACAGACACTCCACACATGTCCCACTGCTGAGCTCCTATAAGTCAAGCATTCTGAAGCCATTTCCCTATATGATTAACTTATCATGGGGATGTTTGTAGGCAATTTTCCTAAATCAAGAAATCATCCGTTACAAAGAGAAAAGGGCGGCTGTATATCCAACCTTCCAGGAGCTCAATCATTTTCACTGATTGAGATAACAAATAGAACAACCTATGCAGAGACCTCAAGAAATAGAATGAAAAGTAGAGCATCCACAGCTTGGTTTACTCTACTTCCATGACGAGACCGCCTGAGATTTCCCCACTGTTGATACTCAGTTTGATGTGTGACATGTATTTTGCTAAATGCTAAAATGAACATCAGCCCTCCAAGAGAATACATTTGTTGATACCTGATTGTGAGAGTAAAGATACTATGTAAAACAGACATCATCCCAGCTAGAAAGAGAATAAATTAGGCTGTCAAAAATGGACAGTAGCTACTGCTTTATTTGGTACACTGCCTTTGTTTATGAATCATTTAGAAATTTTACTTTTAAAATTATGGATGTAGAACCCTATTTATTGAGACCTAGAAACTCACCTTCTCTGTCTAGCAGCTGACTGTGTTTGAGTGTCCCCGGATACCTCTCTTCGGTGCTCTCCTGTCTCTTACTTTTGTGCATAGAGATGAATGTTTGCTCAGGACAGGGCTCCCCTCGATGGTGTTCAAGGTGTCTGTGCTCTGATAAAGGTTCCTTTTGCACTTAAGATATGTGTCTGGAGTCTCACTCCAACTTCCATGCAGGAAGTAGAAATAGTTTTATTAAAGTGATTTTTAAAAACCTAAATATTAGAGAGTGCTAAGTGATGTCTATTATGTTAAATTTGATCATTAGGGCAAATGTAATGTAAACTACAGCTGTTATGCAGTTTTATAACTAACTTTTTCACACAGGTAAATTAGAGTTTTAGCCAGTTAAAAGAAGTTTGATTTTCCCCCCAATGGAATTCAAATTATTTATTTTGAAGACAAATTAGTATTGAACAAAAAGGAAAATCTTAAACATATGCATTTCTAAAGAGAAAAGCAGGATTCTAACTCTTCCAATTCCCTTGACATCTTCAAAGAACATTGTCCTATTCCTTCTCCTCTCCCTCTTCCACTTCATTCATGTACCATCATCATCTTTCTTTCCCACTATTTTCTCTTCTTTATGAAAATGGATATTGAAGTGGTGAAAAGCTATCAGTTTGGGAACATTATCAGATTTACTGTTGAGAACTGGAAAATAGAACCATGTTTCTTTCCAATTGCAGGAAGTTGTCTTTCTCCTTATATGGCAGAGAAATGTAATGTGTTTTTTTCTCAACTTCTTAAGAACCTCCCATTGCTTATTTTGTATCTACTCTACCCATGTGATTCAGGAACAATGTCACTTCTTAAATGTCTTTAAATTGCATACATAGACTATTGAAAAAATCATTAAGGAATTTGAAAACTGTGTGGTTACATCTAGAATTTTACTAGTACCAACTGTATCAAAAATTCTCTTATTTTCCTTTTCAGTAGATTGTAGGCAATATTTCACCAGTGATTTTTTTAATTTAAAATATGCAAAAAGGACATTGCAGCCAGCCCTGAGGAGACAGGATGAGCTGGGGTTGGATGGAAGGGGAGGAGGTCCTCCCCTGTTGGTGGACTTGGAGGGGGTGGGGA